>CM063715.1:14485000-14810000 GCA_032441835.1 Slavum lentiscoides
TGCAAAATATCATCAGACGCGTCATCTTATTTGTAACACGAATCTTGTTTGTAACGACCAAGAAGAGTTCGGGAATAATCTTCGTTTTTTTTTGTTCTGTCTTTAAAAACCCTTCACAAATTATACTTTCAAAAATCAATAAATTATAAAATATTGAAAACGATCGGTTTTGGCGCGAATACCGAGTTTTATACTTCACCATTGTGGTAAGTCAATGCGGTCTATCACTCGAGATCACCTACTATCACGGATCCGAGATTGATTACACGAATAGTTTGATTTCTACATAGACATCACGATTAAAGATAGACAGGTTGAGCAACGAGCTACCTACACTACTCCGCCGTTCACCGTGACTAATAAACCATCTTTGTAAATCAGCTGAGAAATTTCACTACTATACTAGCGCTTAAAGTGGTTTGATATATTAACTACATTACATTATTCGTTATTATACCACGGATTAGATGAATATTCATCTGATCTGTGATTATACTATACAAAGATATTATGATATTTTGACGGTAAAATAAGTTATTTGACGAAAAACATTATTATTTTTAAAAATTATTTTGTAATTATATTATTTTTGAAAAAAATTTTTTCTTATAGTTACGAATATAATTATAATATTAATAATATTTACGACGTATTATTTGAAACATTTTCCGTTAGGAGCGCTAATGTTAGAATTTGATGAAAAGAAGGTTTGCTAGTCACTTTATTAGAGCTCGTTGTTCAACCCGTTTGTCTTTAATCGTGATAGACACATAATATATAGACCGCGATTAGAGAAAGAAGTACGGAGCAAAGATATATGCGAGAGAGAAAGAGCTATTTGAGGTTTTTTCATGGATGAATAAATAATCACCATTCGCTGCGGATACGGATATCTTGTTGCCACGATTTTGTTTTATCATCCATGAAAAAACCTCTTCTAAGTCTGTCTATCTCATAGACGTATTAACTATAATTAACAGGTCTATGGTCTCTCTCGCACATATCTTGGCTCTAGTGCATTACATGTGATACACTGGTCGTTCGCGGTCTATATATTATGTGTCCATGGATTTCTATATTGATTATCATCTATACATATAGTATATGGTGCGGTATCTCTACAGGCAGTATAACCACCCGTCATACGCGGTTATCGGTAAAACACGTTTGATTTGGCGCCAAAACACATCGTTTTGAAATAAAATAAAATAAAATCATAAGTCCTAAGAAAATTGATCAAAAATATTATTATATTCTCACTCGGACCATATACATAGCATAAAATACGTTTGAAAATTGTTGAAAGATTGCACGTATATTAAAAAAAATAAATAAAAAATCGTTGTAGGTACACGTCGCGTAAAATCCCCGATTTTTTACGTATAATAAAACACAATAAGAAAAGCTTTTCCGAAGAAAAAAAAAAAGTCACGTGTATAATGTTTTTCGTTTAAATATATCCGATTTTTTTTTCTTTCTATATAAATGCTCGTATCGTCGTCTAAACAGTATTACCTTTTTTTTTTTTTTTTTTATAGAATAAAAACCGTTTAACGTAATATTACTACCGCGAGTATTACACTGCACCAGTGTTTTGTTGGAAAAAAATCGTAAATATAGAAACGGCCGGCGGCGCGGGTACGCCGCCGCCGCCGCGTTGTTATCGTATTGTAAACACAGGTTCTCGTGGCGGCGGGGGTAGGGGGTCACCCTAAATAACAACGACCGAGTGTATCGAAAATCGACTAAGATTTTTATCCGAAACACACACGACTCGTCGATTATTATTATACGTATATATACACGTTGTGTATTATATCCTTTTGGGGGGAGGGCGTATTGTGTGTAGAGGAGAAACTGCTCCGGTACATACAAACGGAATATATAGGGAAAGACAAAAAAAAAAAAACAAACACAGCGGTCCCCGTTTTTAATAAAACGCGCGCCAGTGAATTCGGACGAGCGCGATAACCAAAAAAAAATCACGACGAGTCCCCGTGCCCCCCTCACACCACCGTTATTTAGTGTGAATAAATAAATGCACCGCGAATAAGTCATATGCGAATTTAATGCGCCCTATATATATATACCCAATGACAAATCTCATATTGCTCCATACGGCACAAAAATAGCTGTCTCTCTCTGTATTCATAGGATTTCTAAATATTTACATCACGTTGCAGACAGGAGAAATCATTTGTGTCGTAGCCTTTTTTCTTCAATTTTCAATATTACATATATACGATTCGAGTATCATTCGATTTGTTTTTTTTCTAGTTTTTCATTTATTTACGAGAAAAAAACACTATTGAGTAGTGTTATCAAAAAAAAAATAATTAAATTAAATTTTCCTTCTGTATAACGGTAAAAAAAGTTGGAAATATCGTAAATAGGATTCGAGAAACTATAAACAGGGACGGCGGAAGGACCCCGCGTTTAGAGAAATAATTCGTTATAACTTAAAACACACTTTTGCAATCTACTATATAATGAATTATTGAAACCTAATAAATAAATACATAACAGTTAAAATCATTTTAAAATCATTTTAGAAAATTGCCGCGTTTTATGCCACTTTGCCCGATAATAAAACAAAGTTAAATTCGTAACGCTGCTCCTGACTATACACTACCTTGTCCTACCTCCTCATATCGGAGCAAAACAGTTTTTTTTATTCTTTATCAATATCGTGATTACATAAAAAATTTAAAAGCGATGATAAAACATTTCAACATCTTTAAAAAAATTCAATGCTCTTGGACCATTAATATTGAACAAACGTAATTTTCCACAAAAAATAGAATACGCTTTGTCGAAAAATTCGAAATGTTTATTTAAGGAAAATTGTGACAAACGATTTTAAAGATTGAATTTTTAAGACTTAACAGCGAAAATTACCTCTTTTACGAATTATAAATACTTTAAAATATATAATTGCTATATAAATAGCCCAAAATTAAGAGAAATTTTTATTTTCCTAATATAATATAAAGTTACATTATATTTGGTGTGTCTATATATCAAGTTTCTATAACCGCGAATTATGATTTCAAAATAACGAAGATATAATATAACGATAATAATCGATTTCGACGAAATCGCGTAATTTATATGTAATTTTTCGGTAGTCTTTGATTTTTTTTTTTTATGCGCTTCTGTAAAAATCAAAAAATGGCCTCTTTAAAATAACAACTATATAGACGCAATTTGCTACCGGATACAAAAGTTAAAAAGATCGGAGCACTTCCTTCTGTTAGAATTCTTAGACATCATTATTCATCATAAAAAAAAAAAAACTCATCGTCGTAAAACCAATGCATTCCTCCTCTCCTCTCCGAATCTAAAAACGATAACGAAACACTAATTTTAATACGTACTAATATTTTCCCTAATCCTTACATTTTTTTCTCTCTATAAAATTCCTTTCCCGCGTTCACGGAGAACCGCTTGAATAACGTGTAAATAGCGTCCTATATACGGTTAATGGCGAAACGCGCGTACGTCCACACGTCGCACGACTCGGGTGTGTTTACGGTGTTTTGTGACCAGAAATTGTGTGTTATAATAAGAGTGTTTTGACGAGAAAATAACCGACGACGACGAGGACGTTAAAAACATTTTAAACACGTGCCGCCGAGTGTCCTGGTCCTGCACAGGAAGTGCGTATGCGTTTACGTGTGGACGTACACAATATCGTGTTAGAAACAAGACCGTTAAAAGGAAACAATTAACCCCTCGTCACCGCGGTTTTTCGGTGGATTCCGTTGTATTTTCGTTTTTAGTTTCTCTCTGAAAACGACTCTGCGCTGCAATAAATTATACACAACGTACGTATTCGTATAACAAATTTCGTTTATAGCTACACGAGTATTATGTGTTTCACGAGAGCCCATATTCTCTTCTTATATTCGAGACGACCGTTAAAATCGTTATATTATACTATTACAACACACATGTCATCGCGTCCGCCTAAAATCCGCGAGCACGTCTCTTTTATGCATGGCATACTATGTACGCAAGCGCGCGAGCTTTGTATAAATATGTTTTATAACCCGCGCACTCGGTGGACATTTGGCAAAAAGAAGAAGAAGAAAAAAATTATTACGATTTATAATCGGATACGAAATATATATATATAAAAGTTTATAAATTTTTTTCACCTCCAAACGAAAATTTTAAAATTACACAAAAGCAATTTGTATACGGTCTCTCGTCCGGGAACATTATAATACAATATATAGTGTTATAATATTTCTGGTATTTATTTAATAATTTACGCTGTGTTCAATTGTGTTCGGTTTGAGGTGTACACAATAATCCGTAAACTATACGCGTCTTCGTTTGCTCCGTGACTTAACGTTTGAAGTTCGTATTCGCCAAGTCGTAGCGGACTAAATCATTTTGTTGGTAATAATTTTGTGTACCTATCATTTTTCGGACATGACGTGTTGATCACTCAACGCGCATAGTCCGCTATAGAAACGACCAATCTCCGGGCGACCATGTAAAAGTGTACTTAGTTTTGATCTTGAAACCGTTCGTAACATCATGTCTTACACCGCTTCGCTTACAACATCCTTCTTAGCGCATCACCCAATCGTCGCAGAATGATAACATATTCTACGATAAATGATAATGGTATTGTAGTGATTTTTATTTTGGATATAAAACGGCGTTAGACTACGTTTGTAACATCATATACTCCCATTGTGAGCAGTGGCGGTTATACATGATGTCCAAAGGGGGCGAAAATGGAGCCAAACCCCCTCTGACAATGAAATATCCACATCGTCGAGTAATAACCAAGGAGAAAGATCTATTAATGTACCGAGACGAAATGCAGGTGTAGAAAAAGGAAGAACAACGTGCATGGAACGTAAACGAAATAACAATATAACGGAAAAAGAAAGTAGTCACCAGATGGCGCTACGACACAACATAGAGAGCGTGGCAGAAAGGCACGCGAACTACGTTGTTCACGCCTGCCCGCCGTGACTACACTGAGCGGTCTTATGGTTTCGGACCGCTATTTATAAGCACCTTTCTGCCACGCCCTCTATGTTGTGTCGTAGCGCTATCTGGTGACTACTTTCTTTTCCCGTTTTATTACGGTCGGCTGACGCACCATTTCGGTATATGCGGGTGTTTAATTTGACGCTGACAGAGCGACCGATCGTACGCGCGTATGCGATTCTTATTATTTTTTTTTGTTATTATTAATAATATTATTATTTCGCGTATTTCAATGGAAATTTAGCGCACTGCAGTCGAGTACGTAATTTCGTGACGCCTACCTATTTTTAAACAGACAAGATCTTTAGTGTTTTTGTCGCTATATTCTTGTATCACTGTGTAATCGCGAAAGCAACGGTTTATTATACTGCTGTCGCAATCGTTGTTGGCTATTTAACAATATTAACACGATATTGTTTTTCGTACTGTTTTCGTTCAAAATATTTTTCTGCCCCCTTTAAAAAATCAGTAATACGTAAATTTAATCCGATTTCGATCTCGCGAACCGAAATTTTAAATTTAAATCGTATTTAAAGCGTATTCTGCTCTGGTCCTCCGAAATGAATATAATTAAAACGAATTCTGCATGCTACAATAAACATCCAAGGCGTACTCGGTTATTTTTTTATACACCTGATTTATATGGGGTATTATATTTACACTGAAGTAAAGACGTTTTTGAAAAGCTCATTAAAATGATATTATTTATTTATTTTTGTTCAAAAGTTATACATAATTATAAACTGCAGTGGCTGTATAGAACGCTCACCAAGAGGAAATAATTCGAAAATTCGAATTATAATCACATTTAAGAAAATTCAAATTTAACGCGACGTGATGAGATGGGACTCCAGTAATATACACGCGACGACGATGACGATATACATAACCGCAGCTGCACGCGGTTACCAAATAGCGTTCGTTACAATACATCGAATAAAATTTGCATTGAATACGTGCTCGTGCACACGTTTCGTGTATAATAATACAAATGAAAATTCGCAATCGCGGTACTGTGTAGGTAAAAAGCGTCCGAACAACAGCCTCTCTATTGCTGGGGTTGTGAAACGTACTTCGCGATTGTGTACGCGTCTAAACGTTTATATAAAATGTACAGTAATTTATGAATCGAAACGAAAAGTTTACGAAAATCTACAACGATATATCGTGGGCCGATGAAAATCTCTTATCGTCTAACCTAACGGTACACGGCGTATATTGTGGCGGTTTGTTAGTATAATAATACGTTTTTATTGTAAACGTTATTATATGTGGAAAATCGTTCTCGATCGTTTGTACAATAGATATTGTTTGGCTTTGATCACAAAAAAAATAACGATTTGTATACAATTTCGACGTTCCATCTAAATGTATACATAACGTTACGCTGCTGAAAAAAACATCATATTCGCGCAAAATTCAACTCTTTCCTTCTGTATACTTGAAAATACCGTATACATGTATCCGAACCTTCCTGTATTCTTTATCACTGGCCAACAAGTCAAAACCCACGTAACTCGTGAGAAATTAAAACCGTATAACCCGACAACAACGAACACCGTTTTCCAAACCCGTAACCCGAAAACTATTTTATTAAGTTATGAAATTCTGAATGTTTCTGAAATAATCGATTATACTCTACCGTTTGGTCACGAAGAAAGATTTTTAACGATATAAAAACCCTTAGTTTTTATAACTACTATAGCTGCGAACATAAAAAACAACGTATGTATTACATTTTTTTATATACGCATCCTACGTCCCTTTCCAAAATCATGCCTTCGTGTTAAACAATTTAATTTTTTTAACTTTTCTTTAAAAGTTAGGTTTTCTAACTCGAAACCGACCATAGGCCGGAAAAAAAATGTAATTGTTAACCCGGAGCCCAGAAGATCTTTAACCCTTTAACGCTTAAAACATTGTCTCGTCAGCGTAGACATCCCTTGATTCCTAAATCCATATAAAATTTTACTAGATTCAAAAGCGACGTTGAATCAATATTGAAATGTCGAGCTCCGCAGCTACAGTGTAATTCGAAGTTTACAGTATTCGAACGGAATCGAAACAACAATACGATATAATAATATTATAGAAACAAGGCGGCTACAAACGAAAGTGCGTACCGAAAAAGGAACGCACGCATATAGGTACTGTAGCAGCAGTTAGGTCTTTTTCTTCTTCTTCTTCTTATTGAAACGGACCATCAAAATCCTTCGCCGCTTATACCATTATTTTCCACTGATCTCTATTCGGTGTCACGTTCATATTGAAAATAGGCGTTTATACTTGTCAAATCCCCTGTCATCTTGTCAATCCATCGTTGTGGAGGTCTCCCTAGGGGTATTTTTCCACTCAACTTTTCAGTCATCACATTTTTTTACGTGGATCTTTTTGTCCACCACACGCTTGACCAGCACATTCTAATCTTTTACTTCTTACGAACCGGCAAATATTTTCGGTTGTTTTATACAGTCTTTGTACTTCATCGTTCTTTCTTCGTTCACGAATTTCTGAATACACATTGTACACTGGCCCAAAGATTTTTCACAATATTTTCCTTTCGACGATTCCTCGAATTTTTTGTACTAGCCCGTGAACTGCTTTGTAACGTAGTAGCATCTATATTGGCTGCGCTCATTCTAAGTGTCATCTAGGCGTGTTATTTTTCTCGTTAATATTTAGATGTTTGAACAATTTACACGAAAGTTCCATCCGCTGTTAACCGCGTAAGGTTATATTTTATGAGTCAGCATAACCATATATATTTTGGTTTTGAATTAATTGAAACTCATATTACGGCTCGCTCGAGCAGTTAGATCGTTAGAGAAAAAAAAAGAGATTATGTTTGAAGAACACGCGAGTATAAGGTGAAAAAAAACCGATCCAAAGTCCGAAATTTCGCTCTTTCTATCGCCGCCAATGGCTTTTGTCAAAAGGTTGTCATACATCAACAGAGCAATATCACGGCTGTACCCGTGCGCGCGGTTAAAGCACTGCTGCTGCAGCTACTGCTCGTACAATGAACGCGGTCGTGGTCCGAGTGATAAATGTGTGTACGAGACAACGTATTTCTTCGACGTCCATTCGTCGGCGAACAAATAATAATAAAAAAAAAGAATTAAAACGAAAACACATAATATAACGATACAAACGTTTCAATACAGCCGTGCGCGTTGATTAGGTGTTCGAATCGGACCGCGCGCCGTCCACGTCTCAGTTCCATATTATATTATTAATTGTCCGTTTTCGTGCGCGTGTAACGCAGACGACCGGTTTCTTTTTCGTGCCACACTGTGTTTTATTATTATCTCGTTCGGTCGGGGGTTTATTATTATTATTTATTCCGATACAAAGTGGCTATCTGACCGAGCGCGCGAGTCGGTTTTATTATTGTAAAAAAAAAAAAACATTTTTTTCGGCCGTCTATTCTTGGCGGGGCAGACTAAACGCGCCGTAATTAATTATTTCACTCGCGGTGTTCGTGCCCGTGTTTTCTGCGCCTCGAACGGTGTCCCGCCGCCGCGTACACACCGACTTATTATTATTATTTTTTCACTGTTCTTCGTTGCCGGGAAGCCGTCGAGCGCACGACTTACGCAAACCGGCCGGTCATCGGTGCACATCATTTACATATTATAGTGAGTGTAATCGACGCTGTCCGGATACAATAATATAATGTATTTACGGGCCCGGAATTATATAAGTATACGCCGCGTTCGTTCGTGGTTTTTCAATTTGATATTAAACAGCTGCGGATATGCAGGTATACTAGTATATAAAAAAGAACTCGGAATCTAATGGATGCAATTTCATTTTTACCGAAAAAAAATCAAATATATATATAAGTAATTATTCGTCGAGTAAAACGACCAGAAAACCTGTAAAATATTGTCGACATATATTTTTGTTTCGGCCACCGAGGACAAATTTCGTATTTATTTATTTTTTTTTTCAAAAACGTTCCGGTCGAACTCAGAGACACATAAGTATATAAAATTTATAGTATTCTTGTAATAAACTACTATATTTTTTACTCCGAATTTACCGTTACGGTTTTCAAACATATACAGCGTTTATATATATATAATATATTATACGCGGTCTGGATTGTCACCGCGATGTCATTATCGCGGTATAAACGTTTATAACGTGCGCGTTTTAAGCGTATGCAAAAAAAAAAAAGTCTCTGTTATCCGTATATTATATTACGTGAGAAAATAATAAGTCGGATTGCGGATGTTGATTGATGGACACCCGATCGAACGATCGAACCGGTGGATGCGGGAAAGTAATGAAACGAAAAGATTAGTCTTGCGTCGAAAACGGATTGTGCGAGATACAGGGAATTGGCTTTGTGCGAGATGATATTATACATAGTATATATATACTGCAGCAGCAGTGATCGAGTAGATTGTAAATTATATACATTTTATTGTATATATTGGTAATACGCAGTGGCCTAGTCGGTCTAAAACGTGCAAATGTCCGTGGCTTGTCCTGCAGGTGAGCTCTAAAACTCTGTGAATCCTAAAGGTTCTTGCCCGTACTTTATCGTCTCGAACCAAATGGTGCATTGGTATACGAAAAAAAATGTGTATTTTCTATGCCTGACTATGTACAACGGTGGTTAGTATCAGTCAGTCGATTATTTTTACGTTTATACCAATGTAATATGACGACTAACGGATACAGAACAAACAGTTTTATTCGTGCGATTTAGAGAAATAAAATGCATAGTCTAACTGCGCGTCGATTATAAGTTTAATTTTGCACGTTTGAATATACACCGCATTTATAGGTTTACGAGAACGTTAACGGACGGACATTTCGTTTTCCGTAGATATTCGTTAAAGAATTTTTAGTATAATAGTTACGAAACACCCGAGTTTTCGTTAATTTCTTCGAGTCGTATAACAATTCAAGTGTATATTACGCATGACTCGTATGACTGTGTAAGGCGCGCATAATCACCCGTGTATAGCACTCTTGCTGAACCGATTCGTGATACCGTCTATATAGGCTCTGAGAACTCGGGAAAATCGGAGTTATAACTCGTCGTTTTCATCCTTTCAATCGTGAAAAATATGTTTTTGTACGTATTCCCATCGGTTTTTTCAATGCGCATTTCCTCTTACGGCAATAATTATATTCGAACGGTCAGATTAAATAATATGTTTATATACATGGTTTAAAGAAATGAAATTCGCCGTATAATTATTTATTTTTTTTATCGTGAATTATATATAACAAAATACGCTGTCGTTTAATATTATATAATAATTTCGACTTTTCTTACACATCTGCGAATGAGATGAATTTCACGGGGTTTATATTATGTAGCGAATAGAAATTTTCGATTTTCCGACACACTGCTGCAGGCACATCATAATATATCGTTTGAGACGAACTGATTTCTTATGACTAGGGGTGGGGGTACGGATCGAACACGTGTAAATTTACATAATAAACATACTTACTTAAGGCGTGTAATTGAATTCTAGTTGTTTATTACGCGTTTATTTAATGTGTATAAATATGCCGTATAACGATGACATTATAATAGTACATTTGGCAGCGTTAACCCGCGTCGGATTCTTCCTGTATATATATATATATACCGTTTTCTTTGACAAGATAAAAACCTATTGCAACGACCGTTCTATAGACGAATCGTATTACATATTACATATTATACCGTTCCGAAGTACACGTGTCTATTCGAGTGGTTCTACAACGGCGAGAGAGAGAGAGAGAGATCGATGAATATATTTATTGGTAATTATACGCGTATATACAGCTGACTGAAACGGACTAAACCTATAGTGTTTTTTCGTATAAACAAATATTGACCGCTTAAGTGTATAAACTCCAATAAATTCCTGCGTCGATATGCGATCGTCTACAGGCGATCAAATGCAATAAAAACGCGTATAATATTGGAAGGACAGGAGGTCCTCGAGAGGAGTGAACGTTTTGGTCGAAACACGTGTTTATGTTATATTGTGTACGGCGTATGCGAGCGCCTTATTCCGAGTCATAAGTACTTTTCTAACAAAATAAAATTGCGAGTATAGAGATTTTTTTTTCTCTTCTAAATATAAAATAATTATCAAACTCTGTGATACATAATATATTCGAACATATTTTGGGACGTCCTGTAACGAGACTTGACGTTCTTCCACGTGGAACCATTTACGGGGATACGCTTCTGTTGGTACACCGCATAATATATACATATTTACAATGTCATATGCGTATCATCAACATAATATTATACAAGAAATAGTTTTAAAAAAATTTTCTCACAAAACTAATTAGTAGTGACGCGTTAGACGTTCCGTTCGGGTGTATTCTTTTTTTTTTTTTTAAATAATATGAATAAAAATTATATTGTGTAATGTATACGACGTAAGTAAATATATGCGTCTGGTTGTTGGGTTTCGTGCGGAAATTCTTAATGGTCGAGACTGGTTTGGAAAAATTCGTAAAATAGCATGTTACAATGTTATTAATTTGTTAATTTATTACGATAAATGTATTGTACAAGTGTACAAAACACGTTTATTTATTTATTTTTTTGTATGCACTAATTTTACCCTAAAACGAATGCCTGCAAAATAGGACGCAATTAGTGCGTGTATATATAAGAAGGGCATTGTAATATTGTATACGTACGCAGCAACAAATATAGGACGTTATAATATCATAAAAAACAGACAGATTCAAAAAATGGATACATAATTACTAATTAGTAGGATTTCGGATTTGCGTTAATTAGACGTGTTTTTTTTTAATTCTTATGTTATTTTAATGAGTTTCGTGAGTTTGGTCATTTACCCGTAATAAATACATGACTCAATTTTCCTTTTCGAATTATTTAATATTTATTAAAAAAAAAAAAACATTTTACATTTTTTTTTATACCAAACGTAAATGTATACGATTAAAAAAAAAATTTTTTTTATGTATATTTCATCTCGTAAAATACGACGGTACATTATAGAAACCTATGTATATATTATGTATAGGTGTCGAGTAATTTATTCACGATTTTTACATTATTTTTTTTTTATTTTATTTCATCTAGGTTTATATCAAGATTCGATATTACTTTTTACGAAATTACGGTTTATATGTGTATGCATATTTATTTATTTTTTTTTTAAATTAACCGAATATTTTATTAGATTTTAGATTTCTTTTGCAGCATAGACGCGTCATTTCTATGGATAACGTATTGTGAAAATAAAAAAAAAAAAATTCCACAAAACACTTAGAATAATAATAATAATCTTTATTACGGGGACATAATTCCAAATTCAATAAAAAAAAAAAAGAATTTTTTATATATATATATATATATAATAATAATACTTAGTACTATTAAACGATTTGAAAAAAATATATATAAAAAAAATCGTAATTAAACAAATTATAATTATAACAATATAAATAATATAATAATAAAACAGTTTTAAAAGTATTCTGAAGTGGACATCGTGACTAACTAAATAATTAGAAAAAAACATTATAACACGAGATAACACAATCTAATAATTCGGATAACATATATTAAGTGACGTATATATTAAATAAGTCAATATTACACGTAGAATTACCACTAATGGACACGAGTTTATTTGCAAGAGAATACGCACCGTATTTATGTGTATGTATATTAGAAACATTTTGTAAGATAATTATTCAGACACAATTATGACGCGAACGAAAAATGATTTACGCGTATTTATGATTGCGTTAAAATATCAAATAAAGTCGATATTATGTTATTATTTACACGTATATTTTAAGAATATTTTTTATATAAAAATAATTTTCGTTGGGAACTTAAGAGAGTATGTCGAATACGTTTCGCGTGGAGGCGAAAGATTATTAAATCCTCCACTGGATAAACTCGTATATTATACGTGTGTTCGAAAAGAGACGCTGTATAGGTTTAAACGAGAGAATATATACAATTTTAAATATAAATTCCGGAATTTCGTCGGCAAGTTTGTGCGACAACCTGTTGAACAAAAATGTGTTAAAAAATAAATAAAAATATGGAACGGGACAAATTATTCATATATAATATCTCTAAGGCGTACCGCAAAACTACAGAAAATGTTCGAAAATCAAAGTGTTTTTACGATAAAATCGTTTCACGGGTTTATCGTATACCAGAATATTGTCCTCAAGACACCGAATTTTTACAATATTATCTACACGATAACAGAGCAGGTTTTTAAATATATTTAATTCTTCAAAAATTATGAGATTAAAAAAAAAAATTGGTAAAGCGTGTACTTTTAAAATGCTTTAAGTTTATAAAAATTTTAAATATTTAAACAAACGGGAATGTCATTGCGTACAGGTAACATTTATTTTGTGTAAATGTTTGGTGTCTAAAGTATGACTATATATAGCCTTCAGAGTTCTTTTCCGCGTGAAGTAGATATTTTGATGAAAATCATAGGAGTGTAGAGTCCTGTTTACATATTGTATATAAATTAATCTGGAAAAGTCTTTTTTTTTTTTTTTGGATAACTACTATAATATTGTTGAAATTGAGAGAATTTACATAAAAAAATATATATTCATTTTTTTTTTTAAATACGCACTTATAAATTAGAATTTTTACTATGATGTTTTTACTGGAAAAAAAAAATTTATGTCCCCTCTATTCCCCCATATATAGTTGTGCCAATATATTTAGATGTATAATTCCTACGTTGTTCATACATATATTATTATATTATAATATATCGTAAGGAATTATAATAATTTACATAAAGCCAGTATTTTGACACTATACATATAATATACGTACACATATAAATCGTAATTTGTAATACGGGTTTCGTATAAATAGCATTTAGATTGTATGACGCGTGTATAATAGATTATGATGTTGTAATATATTATATTTGGTCAGAAAAAAAAACGATTCGTGTCTGATTTGAATTTCAAACCGTGTAAGTAGCTAAAGTAACTATAATAACTTTATAAATAACTTATAACACAATTTACATGGTTAAAGAAAAAAAAAATCAAATTATACATACATTTTGTGTGTTCGGTCATCGCGTATATATATATATATATATATATATATATATATGTGCATTTATAATGAATTTTTATAAATATGAATAATAAACAATGTAAACCTAATTTCCTATATACCTACACTTGTTCACAGGTTAAGCATTTAAAACACGTTTTTTTTTTTGCGTATACACATCTATAACAAACGCATATAGATGTTAATTATATGATTATATCTTTTACCTATGTGTGTGTGTGTGTGTGTGTATAGTCAAACATTTGGCGGAAATTCAAATTAAAAACGAAAAAACTTTTTTAATAATAATTCACAGTGTAATTTTATAACGTAACACTCGAATTATACGAATTTCAGTAAAGCGTTACGAGTTTAATTTTCAAATATACATATTTATAAGTATCAAACGATTTACGTCATAAGAGACTACGTATTTTTCTTTTTAAGGTCAAAAGTTATAATTACGATAATGTATATATAATATTTGCTTACTCGAAAAATTAAACGCGTACGCGCTGCGAAAATTATTATTTTTTACGTGAATTTACATACCAGTACATTAAAAAAAAATATTGAATAGGTACTATATAGTGTATCATCTGCCGTCGGGCACACACCGTTCGGCATATTGAACTTCATTTTTTTTTTTTTTATTATAAATTACTTGGATATCAGTATATCACGCAATGAACTCAATACATAAAACGCGCATTCCGTATACTTCTCCTATATGAAAAATGGACCCCTATAGTGAGCCGCCATATGCATTCCGTTTTTATTTCCTTGTTTTTGTTACCAACTTCGTTATGTTAAGATCACCGAATTTGGTGCTAACGTTGATACTATAAGCACGTCGTTTTGCGACGAGCGGATCATCCGTGCACATTCCTCCGTGCGCGCGCATCACTATATTATCAGTAATCACTATACTCGTATTATCAAAAATACAGGAAATAACCGTTTTGATTATTTTTTTAAAAATATTGTTAATTTGCCAGCGTTTTGTTTTTATTATGATTAGTTTGAATGCTGTGATATTATATTTTCATCTTCGTCGGATGACAGCGAAGATGATCGTAATGAATATATGAAGCACAGTTTACTGTCATACCTCGATTTAATGATGGGAAATTCAAATCTTACTTCAGGTAGAAGTACTTGTAAAGGTACTTTTGTTATGTAATTATGGTTACATTAATTAATGTTAGATAATTTTTAGAAAATTTGATGTGGGACAAGCAACTGCATTATGGTGTATAAGAAGAGTTGTTATTGCTTTGGAGACTGGTACCAACTTTTATCACTTGGCCAAATGAAGAAAGAGCAGAGGAAATTAAAAACGGATTTTTTTTTCAACCAGTATTTTTTTTAATGTGCTTGGAGCAATTGATGAAACTCATATAATCATTCCTGCGCCACATTACCATCCAGAATCCAGAAGATTATTTCATTGTCACAAATAGAATATATATTTATGTATATATTATGTAGGTACAAACCATGAATATAAATAAATAGTACAAAATCAAAACGTTTATTTTGTTATTTTTGATAATACGAGTATAGTGATTACTGATAAGTGATAATATAGTGATGCGCGCGCAGGAAGGAATGCGCACGGATCGGGTGGTTTTGATCCGCTCGTGTTTTGCGTCCCGTTATCTCAAAGTAAATAATAATGTGTGATAAATATCATGGAAAAAACTATATTTCATCGCATTCTCCATGAATTTTATACCTTATAGAATGCATATGGCGGCCTCCTATCTGGGGTCATAATTTGATTAATATGCGCGTTACGTGTATTGAGTTCAGTGATATCACGTAAAACTATAAAAGCGTATTAATCGCAGTCTCGACTGGTAACGAACAACGACGACGTTTACCATTATCCATTAACGCGTTACGACGTTATCTGCAATAATAGCGGTCCCACTTGAAACCATACGGTTAACCGTAACCGCGGTTATAGATATAGTATATAATTGTGCTTTCTATATATGTTTATGTGTATTCAAACTATTTGATTCCTCAGGGGTGCGTTCGAATATTCATAGTTGGAGTAGAGTAAAGTTGATAAGAGTAGAGTAGAGTTTAATCGAGATCACTTCAAAACCCCGAACGATGGTTAATATAATAAGATTTTTTGATTGGTGATTGAAAATATATATTCCACAATATTTTCTTTACATTACATATAATATACTATAATTAATTGTTGATTTTTAACTTTAATTGTAAATTGCGCCTCCCGGTGGAACTTTGGGGGCGGTCAATTTGTATGAACTCCTTTTTTTTGTGTTCAGATAAATAGTTTAATAATTATGATTTAAGTAAAATGTTTTTTCTTCACATATACATTCAATATTGTCGATTTTTTGGGTGAAATTTAGCGGAAGAACGATGTTTACTGCGGAAAATCTATTTTTATACGAACTCGAGATTTCTCGCGGTAACATTTACGACATTACGCAGAATGCAACCCGCAGCTAATGTTAATATTGTACATAATACATACGTTTATTCAACTCAACTTCATAATATGACGCGTGATATATATATTAGGATATTTAATATTAATAGTTTTATAGTGCGCGTATTGGTTTATATACATTCTATATAAATTACGAATACTTAAGGTTTTTTAAAAAATTTTATTTGTAATCCTCCCCCGTCCACTATGAAAGGAGCGGAATTTAAAAAAAAATTGCCCAGGGGCGTCAAAATTCTATAATACAAGTTCCTGGATATAATACAAATTTAAATGAACGACGCTCGACTACCGTATAGCAGTGTCTGCGCGCCTCCGGACTCGCGCGCGACTTCCGTATACACGGGATTTTCTTCAAAAGGGAATGAATGCGCGCGCAGCAAGACGTACGGCGTGTGTGTGTAAATTTTTGAATAAAAAAAAAAAAAAGAGAAAAATTTACTTGTATAATAAAACGCGTTTTATTGTGTGCAATAAACGGCGTTTCGCGAGCACAACACTGCGCGCGCGCGCGTATACCTACGCGTGTATTATAATATATAAACGAGCGTTTACAATAAACGGGGACCCCCCTACGATTTTTCGCTCGCCCCGTTCACACGATCGAACGCGCACACACACGCGTTATTATTATTATTATTATTATATTACTATTGTACACGCGTCGTATATTATATAAATTATTATATAAGTCGTATTTATAAATATTTGTGTGTGTATATTATGTGCTCACGCGGATGCTGCTGCAGGCGCGAAGAAGCCCACCTGCGGCGGCGGACACGGTCAATGTAGTGTGTATTTGTTGACATCGCGAGCGCATATAACCGGCGTGTGTGTATATACGCGACCGGGGTAATCTTATTAGTCTGAGCGCGCGCGCCCGGTTTAGGTTTTCTTTATTTTTTCTCTATAGCCACTCGTTCCGGCCGCACGCACGCACGACGACGACGTTATTATTATTATTATTATTACGATTATATCGTGAAATATGTCCGGTACAACAAAAAAAAAAAACTGTTTTTTTTTTTCTTATATTATTTCCATTCTTATCGTTTATACGCGAGGCTGGTACACCTGCACGCACGTCGATCCGCGCGATATTTTAATAATATTTTGTACGACGAGTTCGCCCTGCAGGGCTGAATCATATAAATGGCCCCGCCATGTCGAAACGGTGGACTCGTCCTACAGATTTAATCGTTTTTTTTTTTGTAAGAGGATTGAAAGCGAGCATTTTCTCTCTTTTCGTCTTACACACACGAAACATAGCGAAATAGACGTTTACCGATCCATCTAGCGATGCGATGAGGAGTTTGAAAACAGATTTGAATTCCTCGTGAATTTCACTATACTAAACGACTTTCCCACTTTTTTCTTTTTTTGACATGTATATGTCTTATGGCTGGGGTCATTCTATAAATTTGTGTGACACCGAGAGCGTTACCATGACGTCATGAATTCACAACCCGGCCAGATCCCCCCCACTTCTATACCGTCGTTGCCAATTACATTGGAACGACGATGGCACCGAGATCTATTTCATCGTATCTATATATATATATATATATATATATAGATCGCGGTGCCATCGTCGTTACAATGTAATTTGAGATATGTAAAATGTTTCGAAATTCCGTGTAAACTTATAGGTTTGTAACGTCTTTGGACAAAAATCACCGTCCTGGCTTCTGTCATCCAGCTCGTCCGCCGGCCCTGCGACGAGGTTAAGACGTCTACGACACACGCTGACGGTGCACACGAATACTCCTGGCACGGCAATCGTCGTCTATCATACACAGTGTATAATATAATTTATTATACCCATATTATATTATACTCGTATAGTTTCGTTCAGCAGAATTTCAAATAATAACGGCAGGGAGGAAAAAATCATTCCTAGTATGTAGTACATAGAAATTCAACAGATGCTGCAGAGGGAAACGAACGCCCAACAGACGTATATCGCGAAGTAGGCAAAGCGCGTGGCACACAGATGAAAGCAAAAAAAATATGAGAAAATCATTATATATTGGTCAGTCGCGGACAACCGTCTTCTCTGTATACGCGGCCGTAATTTATGGTATACGACTGTACCGGCATGTGCAACGATGTCGACATATCCATAACCGTCGCGGTTTACCGGTTTCAAAGAAACGGCGCCATCCACCGGCAATATGCCCCACACACCGCGAAGAAATCACAAAGTTTGCTGCCTGCAAACATGGTAAACGAGACTGGAACAACAGATCCGTCCAACTACTGTCGATAATTCGGATGACATTAGGCGTCTGGAAAACAACGCTGGGAGCCGCGACCATACGACTTGGCTTGAATTCAGGTTAAACACAGTGGGAGCCACTTCACACCAGCTGTATACGGTTCCGACTAATTTATTTATGTATAAAAAGATATTTCAAAGAAAGGGTTTATTACGACGAATAAGGGCTTTGATTAAAATAGACAATAATGGAGAAAGTAACATGTTCTAGAGTTGTAGAGAAAACGTTCAAATCGTGAACGAAATAAAGAGGAAAAACCTAGAATGCAGGGTAGAAATCATGCGCGCGTGAAGCGATCCACCACGGTTAAGAGAGTACTTAAAAAAAAACCTAAGAGACCATTATTGGTAGACCTGCACGACATTGTCTCGGCAACATTGTGTTAATAATATTTCAGAATTTGGATTGTAGTAGCGAAAAATCGAGAAGAGTATAAAGAAAAGGATATGTTTGGCAGGATGGTCCTAGAAAGATGGTATGAAGAAGATAAAATAAAACTACAACGACACTCTATCGAGTAAGAATCGCGCGAGTTGTGTGATGATGATTATTATATACGTAAAAAAATGAAAAAAATAGTCGATACAAATGTTTGTGCGCGAAAAAACTAGTTTTGCACAACACTAATCGTTTTCGGGTCTCTATTCCAATAAAAACAGAAAAGGATACACGCGTAATACATTAGTCTTCTGCGTATATATATATATATATATATTTAGAAAACACTCTTGTATCCATATAATATTTTGATAATCGTATTACCCATATTATATGAACAAGGATGAACAGACATTTTGAATAACAACGAATGATAGTATAGAATTTTCACAAAAATAAAAAAATCCTCCCTTATAGTCCATCGCAATCAATTTACGAATACTCTGTAGGTTCACAAAAATAGATTTATCGCGATAAATTATAAATTATAAAGTTAAATAAAATCGACAACGATTCTTAACGCGATTTCAATAATATGTATGTCGACGCGCAAACACTGACAAAATCGATTCATTTAATAAGCGCGTAATCACATTTTATACGCATTTTATAAGTAAATCATTTATTTCCAAGAAATATTATATATATATATAGAGAGAGAGGCATTTTCTAATTACTATATAAGATATAATTTAATGGAGAATATAAATTATACTGAATAAACGGATTTGTGCTGCGTACCTATATAGGGATTTCGTAGAAAGATCGCTTTTCCGGCACAAATGTTTTCCAGAGAGAGAGAGAGAGGGAGAGAGAGAGAGAGAGAGAGAGAGTGGAAAAAGAAAAAAAAATTTCTTAGACACCGTTCTAAATGGAACATGACATTCACGAAAGTTGGAGAAGATGTTGTACAGAGATTTTCTATCCGGCTGATGCAATACTGTAAGGAAAACGTTTTTTTTTTCTTCTACACAGCGCGTATACATATACACGCTGTATACTGCATAGCATAACGCGTTTGAAATATACACATTTAAAATGATATATTATAATAGTAAAAGTGCGTCACGTGTTACCTTGCTAACCATATGTCAACAGTCGTGACACGTGTGTATATACCGGGAGGGAGAAGACAATATATATTTATATATGTACTTTTTTTTTCCTCGTAGCAAATTTTCTCGATGAATATACTTTTTTTTTTGTTTTTTTGTCGTCGGTACTCGGGCGTGCAAGCGCGAGAAAAATCATATAAAGTCATCATATGGTCCAGTGAACCACACCAGACGAAGAATATTAAAAAATATATTAATAATAACGAATTCCATTTATTTATTATTATTATTATATATTTGAAAAAAACATACCGTAGTGTACGGAGTAGTATTGTTCGGACTTAATTTGCAGACTTGGCCACTTGGAAAATGTGTTTCCATCTTTTTTTCTCTCTATATACGTATATTTTACTCCCGGCCAAACAAAATTTAAATTCAGCTCTTCGAAATTATTTCACGAATACCTGCTACCTCTAATACACTCGTATATTGCGTATATATATATACATATACCGTAATATACCGCCAACGAAGACAAATGCGACCGCAATAATATAAATAATATGGCCAATACGCGGGCACTATTCAAATCATTTGAAAATGACTGAGGGGAAGGAGAGAATTCTTATATATAAGCAGCAGCAGGGTGTACATATTTAAGACGAAGAAACGAGAACTTAATATTGAAATGTAGAAATGAGAACTTTTGTCGGGTTATTTTTATTATTAAAAAAAAGAACTCTTATACACGCTTACTTACTTACTTACTTACTTGTGAGTTTATTGGAAACTCGTATATATATATATATATATATATATATATACCTCTCCACCGCCCCCGATATCGGCTGCGCTGTATACATTTAGGTGGCTTATTGAACTGCAATAATGAGAATAAAAGTTATTATTACAGTATCGGATATTATAATATTCTCGAGTGTCTATACATTTTCGGATTCAAAGACAAACACGTCGAGATGGCTTCAAGTCCTTTTTGAGCGGCAGAAAAATGCAATTATTTAAAGACCACCCCGTCCGCCTGCGATACAAACTATATATATATATATATAAAGTTATTCAAATGAACATTTTATAAACATTTCTTTATAAAAAGATAACCCTCCCCCCTCCTGAACCAGCTCGTCTCGATGGACTATAAATGAATAATTATGAACAATATTATATTTGTTGCTTTTCTTTTTAATCCCGCTCCCGTAATAACTTTATATGTAATATGTTCTAATTTTGTGTACAAAATCGCGTCCGTTGACGTAACGGCGACAATTTCCTGTATTTTCGACAATTTTTGTAATCGTTAAAATTGACTGTTGTTGTATAAAAATCATTTTTTATTTTTCGATTTGTAACGCGTAATCTGATTGTTATCAGATATTTAGTCCCTAAACGAGTTTTGTTCTTTTTTAATTGGGAAAATTAAACGACTTTTGTTCTTTTTTAATTAGGAAAATGTTTTTTCGTTGTTGCAAAAAGATAAGCTTTGTCAACATTCATTCATTTGTTTTTTTTTATCCAATACAATTTACAAATAAGAAATTTATAATATAATTTTTTTTTATTTATGAAAGGCGATAATTATACCAAAAAAAAAACTATTAACAATAAAGACCGAAATGATTGAATTTTCCATTTCTACTAAGTTATCGCTACGCATAAAACGTGACACAACCGACCGCAATCGGATCGGTCGACAAGAAACAACGTTAAGTTTATTTTTCAATGTACGGAATTTAAAAAGAAAGTTGGCTTTTTAGACATTATACCCAATATTTGAGCTCTAGCTGCGCTTATGGCGGTGTAATACTGTGAAAGCAGCGTCTAAACCATCATGCAGTTCGAACAAACCGGCGGATCCAAGCCGGTGTTTCGGCGCGACATCAAAGGACGTTACGATACGGATGGACGTTTACACGAACACTGCTCTCGTAACGACGAAATTCAATTATTTATAAGTCATTCCGATTAATTTTATATTTATTCAGTCGACTGCCCACAGTCCGAGCAGCTATATTAAATCGACGAGGAGTTTGTAATAATTGAATTTGCCACCAGCACCGTCTTCGTGTTCTGCCATTTTTCATGAGATGGCGGATATAAATATAGGGACGCGATTAGACCGCTCTAAATCCGGTCGCGTTGACACAGGACAATTGCGAAGTTAAAAAGTGAAAAACGAAAACAGTGTGACGCGAACAACAATTCGTTGGGGGTCCTCGAGTCGGTCGAAAGCAGTGCCTGGCCTAAGATTGCGGGGTCCCGGGTAAAAATGTTCAATAGAGCCCCCGTTCTCGTTTCATTGTAATGTACGTATATTGTTAAAGAAAGAATTTTTTTGGACTAGTTGAACTGTATCCAGTTTGTGTGCGCATAATTTTTAATAATATATTCATTTTTTTTTTTTTTGTAAATTGGTTGTGGACATATAAGATAAAAAAGAACGAAAAAAACCAGCTTAACATATATTTAGGCGATTTATTTATCGAAACTCTAAAGAAGTCAATTTAAAACGACCGTTTTAATTTGTGTTACACTTATACACATTAATATACTTGTAAAAAATTAGTTCATGTCCAATGACGTCACCAAAAACATCGCGGCAGCCGATCGTGAGTCATCGACCACGCCCTACCGCAATTCTATGCCGACGCAATCTGGTTTACATTAATTTTAGTAACAAATTTCGTAAGGAACTTAAGTCCCAGTTTAACAAATTATTTTTAATTTTTGACATTTCTATTGCTTCTCTTATATTTAATTCCTTATAATTGTTTACATTTTTTTAAAGCTTACTGACCTGATATTATGGTTAGTATTCAATAAGTGATCCGCAACAGGAGATTTGTCGTCTTCTTGTTTTTTGATATTCCTCAAATATTCTTTAAACCTAATATCTATATTTATTTTTGTTTAGCCTACATAGCATTTATCGCATTCCTCATATTGAATTTTATAAATACCCGATTTCTCCCCTTCTTTTATTTTATCCTTAGTGTTTCCTTGTAGTATTTTCAAAATATTATTTTTTGTTGTTACTATATTAACCCCATAATTTTTGAAAATATTTGATAAGCTATTTTAAATTTTGGGATAAAATACCATTGCTAACCTTATTATTATTTAAAAATTGTAAATAATTATAAGTAATTATAAATATAAGAGAAGCAATAAAAATGTCAAAAAATAAAAATAATTTGTTAAACTGGGACTTAAGTCCCTTAGGAAATTCGTTACTAAAATTAATGTAAACCAGATGGCGTCGGCATAGATTTGCGGTAGGGCGTGGTCGATGACTCACGATCGACTGCCGCTATGTTTTTGGTGACGTCATTGGATATGAACTGTATAAATACGGGTGTAAATAGCATATCGGTTTTAGTATGTGGTTCGCGCTGATGATGACAACGTTATTATCGAAATACGTATACGTGGTAAAAAGTGTATATTATTTTGTGATTTTGTGTTTCATAATATTAGTGTATACAGTCACAAGTGTCTCAGTCATATTCAAAAAAAAAATAGTATTTATTTTCATATATCGAAACAGTGCTTTAAATTTTCGATTTGAAAACTTGTCAACTATTTAATCGTTGTTAATTTGAACTGAATTAAAAGTTACACATAAAGACTACGGACAATGTGTGTTTGATTAATTGAGAACCTGAATTTGATTTTTTAATTCTTCAGCTTAAAATTACACACGTTCATATGAAACATGTGTGCAAGGAAGTATTAACCTATATATAATTCATTGCTACACAAAGTGAATTAAATCGGGCCAAATTTCGAAGTTAATTCATAAAATAGTATAAACATTTCGGGTAAACCGCAATCGTCGCAATTTTTAAATACTATATTCGTGTTTTTCTTCACGTGCGTCTAAAAACGATTCCGCTTCAGTACTGTTTTCCGTGTAAAAAATGTTTTAATTTTAATTCGCTATTTGATGACGGACCAGACCGACACTGATGGAACGGTTCGCGCAAACGTTATACGCTATAGTGTGGACGCGATTTAACTCGGTGTTTCTGTCTCACGACTGAAGTGGGAAACGACGAAAACTTACAAAAAAAAAAATTACCTATAAAAATGCTCGAAAAATCGATTAGAAGAGTAAAACAGCCAGAAAATCCGTCGATTTCCGAGGCCCCGTAGTACCTAATAACAAGCGCAGCGGTATTACATAAAGGGACTGGCGCGCGTATAATATTCATGATGTTTAATGATGATGTATAGTCTACGGCCGAAGGGTCCGTTTTATCATCAGTAGATCTCCTCGCGGTAATACATATATTATACACATGCACACACACACACACACACACATATATGTATATAATGTCGTCATTAAATTCAATATATGTGCGTGTGGAGTGAGCAATGAAACAGTGGTGGGAGATAAGGGTCGTTGAAAACCACACTTATCGGTTACACGACGGCGATGCAGGGACAGTGTGGAAAATTCGCCGGAGGAAATAAATATGTACGGCGGCGAAGAGGACACTATATTATACACTATGACGACGACCATAATGATGACGGCGATCAAACAATATCATATACGTATATAGAAACATCGCTGGGACGATTTTCTTTTGGGGGTGATTGAGGGACGGCGGTGTGGTGTATAGTAAGGGTTGCGATCTCCTTAAGAAAAGGGATCACTCGATGAGTGGAAAGGGTTTTCTGGAGTCGGCTGGAGGCTACGGGTTCGGTTTAGTTGCGAATCTATTGTTTTTTTCTGTATTTCGTTCGCGCAAACGAGAGATTTCCCGCAGGATATCGTGTCTCGCAACACCGTTAAACACAACGCGAGACGACCAGCACGTCCCCACGTCTTCTGTACATGATTCCAGTGGTTTTCAACCTTTTCACGTATTGTCTTTCGCGTGTGTCCGAGTGTTAATAAAATTTGTTTATATACTAATTAATGGGGTCGGGTTAGGCAAAAACTTTGGATTTTTTTTTTTTATTACGGCTGCGGCGATGCAAAAACGAGGGAAAATAAATTGAGAAATTTTCTCCCATACGTCCGTAAATCAGTGGAACGAATGTTATATGGGAGCATTGAATATGAAATGCATCTTTGCGGATAACCGCGGAAATATATGACTTCCCTTACAACATACCGAAGTTAATAATAAAAGTACGAAATACAGGATTATCGATCGTTTTAACTTCGATATGTTATATTTCAATAGTTATCGTTCATTAATAAAAACGACCTAGTTTTTTTTTTCGAACAAAATTTTCCTAATGTTCTCGATTGTTGAGCTAATTTGTCGAGTACTCGATCTGGTTTTTTACTTCGACACCAGCCGAATACCGGTAAATCGACTTGTTAGGTAAGATCAGGTTACCTAACTTAACCACTTGTTAGTTTTCGGTTATAATAAACTGAGCGATATTACGAATTAGGATTAAAATGAATTATTAATTAGGTAACCTAATCTAACCTAACAAGCTAGTTTACCGGTAATTAAATGCTCAACAGATTTTCTTAACCAAAAAACTAATATCGTTTTTAAGTATTAATATATTTCTCGTACATTTATAATAATATGAAATGAAGCCCGTTGAGGGATCCTTATACTCCCGCGTAATTACACATCCCTGCAATTAAAAAAACTAGTTTTTATTTTTTTTTTGGATATTCTGCCGAAATTCATTTCCTCGCACAGAACTTGCTAAATGTCATTTTTTTTTTTTACGAACAAATATTTTGTTCTCCGACGGATTCTAAACGAACCGAGTGCTCGCACCGACAACGATAACCCGATCTCGCGCATAATAATCTAAAATATTTAAAATAGAAAATTTGAATCGCGGTACACCGCGGTTGAAGACCTGCACTGCGAAGGACATACGCCCAGCATTACTGTATTATATTGACAAACGGTTGCCCTGGCAATGTAATAATATACCGTTTGACCGCGGTACACATCGTTTTTCTTTGTTTGTCCCCCGGCACGTCCGTTTCGTTTTCGTTGCGTCGCGGCGTTTTGTAATATTTTCAACTTCCTCCCGTCGACCGTTTTACACGCTCCGAACACTGTTTTTCATACACGAATAAAATAAAATATTTACGCGGATAACGGTGGTGATCTAGTGCGGTTAAACACCGGCGCCGGATAGTAGAAGTGGTACTACCGATTTTTATAAGATTTAAAAAGTTCTTGTTGAACAGTACTCGTGTATTTGAATAAATTTATATAGAGAAATAAGCATTTCGAATACTTTTCTGGGGAAAAAAAACAGTAAACGAAT
Organism: Slavum lentiscoides; assembly: GCA_032441835.1. NCBI lineage: Eukaryota > Metazoa > Arthropoda > Insecta > Hemiptera > Aphididae > Slavum > Slavum lentiscoides. The sequence continues at coordinate 14,511,623 of CM063715.1, forward strand.
ATTTCACATTTTTTTCTTGATAAATAACGTAAAAAAAAAAAATTGTTTTCTAAATTGACTATATTTGATCTTTTTATTTCAGAAACGAATAATACAAAAATTTCAAATTTAAGTGACATAAAATTACCGTGAAAAAAATTGTTTAAATCGAAATCGTCTTTTATACAAACAGCACAAATACATTTTACAGTAGACGCTTTATAAAGCGATAACGAGTATGCACATCAATACGAAATTATTATTCTTAGATTTTCTTAGATTTATGTTTATTTAAAAAAATGACTAGGTTTTCTCGGGATTGTTTTATTTTTTTTTTTTTACAAAAAGCATTCTGCGACGCGAATAAAAAGATAAAAAAAGTAGATATTTAGAAAAACATCTTCGCGGTAAAAAAAATAATAAAATTTAAATACTCGAATACGTTCAACGAGACGGTGCAGACTACGCAATAGTTTAGGACGTTTGTTTTTCGTCGCCTTTTTAAGATTTTCGCCCGCACAAATTGTTTTATCGGCCTATGAATTGAATGCGGCCCGACGAGTTTCACTCGGTAATTCGCCACCGGGTCGGGTCAGGTTTCATCGAAATAATTAAAATCATGTCTATATAGAATTTCAACACAAATGTGTACACGAGGTTAGGTTAGGTTAGGTTAAGCGACCCAACCTAACGTGTACAGTTAACGTTTTATAAAATACTGCAGGCCGTATCGAATTATACGACGTAAACGTTGTTTACAGATAAAAATCTCTGTTAATTAGACGTCAATCTAAAAACAGCGTTCTATAATGTCGGCGAGGACCACGACTGCAGCATCAGAATAAAGACGTGTACGCGTTAATAATTATCAAGTCGTTTTACGTAACGACTACCGGAGAAGGGACAGATTTCGAAAATTTAGCAGTGACAACAACTCGTTAGCAACTCTGATCCGAGACCATATATAAAGAATAAACATAATATACGCGAGTACGCAATAAAATTGTCTGGTAATATAATATATGTACGTGCAGCTACTAAATAATTTATATTCGAATGGAAATAATGATGTTACGCGTCGTCTAAAAATAACCGTTAGAATTAACGTTTTGATAAAATATCAAAATTATTCACTTAAATCGTTAACTCGTTTTATATTATACATACACTAAATTTGTCGTAACGTTTTTATCGGTCCGCATTAAAACTAAACCCATTCTCGTTTTAGTTTTAACGTCTGTGTCGTGACGATTGTACGCGTTTAAAGGGCGCGCGCGGCCGTGTACACCGCGCGCACTCAATGATTATTAATACGCGGCACACATCTGTTTTGTATATATTTAAACGCGAAACATATAAAGTAAACGAAAGTTACAAGAACAATTTTATTTTTATATTCCGAATACTTTTTTTTTTCCCCCGAATAAACGGGTAAAAAAGTGTTCCCGGGGTCGTTTTCAGTTTTTCTCCGCTGCAGTTTTACCGGTCATCTCGTTTTCTCAAATACCGTCCTCTCTCGGTATTATTTAAACCGACAAAGTATTGTCAGAGTTCAATTAAAATCATACAGGAAAATGTCCATAAAAAAAAAAAAAATACACGCGTATCTATCAATACTGATCAATATTAAAGCGTTTGTTCTGCGATTTAGTGTCCTGCCACTGATTTGCATTACACACGACCAATTATTATTATTTTTACAATAATCTTATTTTATATTATATATGTTTGTTCTTAATCGTGAGCTATTTAAAAAAAAGCTTCATTGGCTACGGCGATTTTTCATACACTTGAAATATTATTTTTACCGTGTAAATATATAACGCGCGTTATAACGGATGTCGAGAAAAAAAAAATTAGTTTTTTTTTATTGAAAAGTATTCTCGAATAATATTCGAATAAATAAAAAAAAAAAGTACATTCGAATACTTTACACGTCTGCTAGTGGTTATTATACAGTTATGCCACCCGGCGGCTATTTAGATTTTTTTATATTGTTAAAAAAGAAAAAAATGAATTCAAATATATATATATATTATAGACCGCGTTATATATTATATTATATGTAAAAAAAAATATATAGTAATAATATGTACGCGCGTATTATAATATATTTTATTATGTTTGTGCGTGTCGAAAAGCCGAAACGCGACGAACGGACGCGAGTTATAATATATTATTATAATGTTGTTTTGTAGTTGCTTAAAATATATGTATATACGCGTGTACATATATATATATATATATATATATTTATAGGTACGTGTCAACGCGTGTATTATAGCTAAGAAGGATACGTGTCACGACGTGTGGAGAGTGTTTTTCAATGTTTCGTTTTGGTTCGTGTGTCGCCGAAAAGTAAACACCTGATCGGACTCGAAACACACACGCCACACATATATTACACGTGGCCGGTTATATATGTTCGAAATATGTTTTTATAATAACACACACACAGCGGGCTATATTATATATTACAGATATTGTTATTAGCGATAGAATTTTTATAATAATAATAATTTATTATTTTAGATTCTGAGCGGAGCGGGGAATGTACAATGAAGTCTGTACCCGAAAAATTCTAACGGAACGAATGCTATCATGACAGTCATAGTTTGCTTCCTGTTAGCAAATCGCGCGTCTATTTGGTGCTTTAGACAGGTCCGTTTTTCGATTTTCTCAGTACATTTTTCAAGCGTCAGAAAAAACTGCCGAAAAATCACACGAAGACGGTGAAAACGTGATTTCGCCGAAATTAATGCGCGGTTACAGAAACTCGAAATACTCACCGAATACGCAACTATATGCTATTCAGTTTAAGAATATACCGGGCGGCGGACGAAAATTGGTTCATTTCGCGCAGGCGAGGTTCTATCGATATTCTGATTGGCGGAAACCGTCGTGAGCCGACTGTTGCCGACAGAAACAACCAATGACAGAGCAGTTATTAGGCGCCGGGGGGGGTAACAGCCAATGACAGAGTAGTGATTAGCCGCCTGATGGGTCTAGCATCGCTCCGGCTTTCATTCAACGTGCGCGTCCCGATATACTCTTAAACTAATATATATATATTATATTATTAGGGAAAAATAAATATAATTTTAAAAAATTACTTTCAATTTTTAACTATTTATATGAAAGTTATAGATTTTGAGGTATTTAATTCGTAAATGAGATGATTTTTGGTTTTAAGGCTTAAAAATTTACCGTACAATGTCAGGCATACCGTCAACTATACGCACTCAAAAAATCTTTTGAATTCTTAGTCACAGTTTTCTTTTATTAACATTTCGACAAAGCGTGTTTTAATTTTTGTCGAAAATTACGTTTGTTCAAAATTAGAGTCTTGGAAATTTTCACCAAATATGTAACTTTGTACTATAATATTAACGAAAACAATTTTTTGAAAAAATTTTGGCTACTTAGATTTATTGTAAGAAATTATAATAAAATCATGTATACTGTAAGGTTAATTAGTAAATTATGTACTCTATATTATTAATAATTAATAATATTACACCGAAGCTCCACTCAGAATCGTTTTTTTCGAATGCAATTATTAATAACCATTACTTTCAAATTTATATATAGTAATAACAAAACTCAAAAATCTTTATCCAAGTAATTCACTTAAGGAGCCCGGTGCCGGTTCTATTTTATACTTAAAAATTAGGTTTTACAGGAAAAACTCTCACGACTTGTAAAATTAACCGATTTAAATTTTTATTTTTTTAAACTAAAATAGGACATATTTATAACTACAGGGCGCATTTAACTCGGGTTTTTTAAATATGTCTTCCACCCGTTTGTAATTATTTAAAAAAAACTATTTATACACGTTTGTCCAGCTAGTAGAACGTGTTCAACGGATCTTTTCGAAAAAAATTAAACGTCCTTAGGTGCTCTAAGTTACTTGGGTCAGCGTGTACGCTCAACCATCTTTAAGAATCACTCCTTCTTTGCCGAATTAGAATTAGACTGCAACCAGGCCTTGTATTCCTCCCATTCCTACTCCCAAATATTCTCCAACACTAAATCGTTAATTTCTTAGATTACCAGTGTTGTTATTATTATTATTATTGTTACCGCGCCTGGGTTAACGCCCGTTTTGTCAACAAACGAATAAACAGTAAATAAACATTTTTTTTTTTTATAGATTGCCGGCGCCCTATAGCGTACGATTATTATAGAACTCTCTCTCTCTATCTATAAACACTCACTCGCGGGTCATTGGATTAATAAAACGTACGACGAAAACACGCTATTACAACAATAATATTCACGAGAATTATAACGTGTGCGTACGTGTTACGATAACAATTATATTCGAATATTAAAAAAATATATATATATTCGAATAAATATATTATTCTGTTAAAACAAATTTTTCTTTTCTCGACTATTGATACGCGTTACCGATTTGGTGGCAAAAAGTAATTTTTTTTTTTTTTTTTTGTAGTAACGTAAATTTTCGGGGCCAACAATGTGTTACGAAAATTTTCAAATATAGCGAACAAACAGTGAATTTCACACGTCAGAATTTTGTGATCATATAAATGATGTCCCGATGAACGCAGCTCGCAAGTTTCGAATATACTTATATAATTTTAATAGCGTTATCGCGGTACGTTTGAAAATCGTAATAAACTATTGTGAAACTACCGAGACAAACTAAAAAACACTTTTTAAAGTGTTCGCGGAACAAAACGGTTGCCAGTACTATTCTTTTACCGGTTTATTCGAATAAGAATACACAAACAAAAAGTGTATATCATTTAAGGAGCGTCCGCGCCTAACAAACACCCGGGGAAAACGTTGTCAAATATTCGTCGAACGGGTTTTCGGAACAACAATCGTTTGCTAATAATTGTTTTACTCGTTCGCTGTAGGTACGCGTTTGTCGGAATAAATCGTCGAGCAGACGCGGAGCAAGGCGTCGCTACGTCAATTATTATAAACGTATGTAATAATTAAAAAGAAAATTTTTTTTTAAAGAAGACGGTGGGAAAGACAATTTTTTCAACGAAGGATGACCTATTATTGTGGCGAGACCAATTATTATTTTATATTTAAATAAAGACGATTTATTTTTAGTTATTTCATGAGAATTTCGCCTATATACGTATATATTATTGTATATAAAACAAGACCTTATCTGGGGGGACCGTGGGATACGGCCCCCCGAAATTTTTCAATATTTTTTATTTTTTTAAATCAGACTTGTACAACACATAAAAATGATAATTACAAATATACATATATATACACAATAATATTGTTTGAATAATTTAAACCCGAATTAGTGGTGGGGGGGGGGCAAATGAGTTACGAAACAGAACAATTAAATATAAATATGTTTATAAAGAAAAATAATAAATTTTCAATAATATAAATGATAATTTTATAAAATATAAATTCAGCACGATAAAGAGTGAAAAGTCGTGAAATATATTACGGTCCCGAAACGCTTCACCGAAAAAAAATATATAATATACAATATATATATATATCACTTAAAATTGAATCATAACATTATTTGTGAGTGCGTAGGTATTTTTCGCTTATATAGTAGAGGAGGACAATTTTTTTTTTTTTTTTGGATTGTTGACAAATTTCTTTTGGAAACACGTCTACAAAAAAATTTAAAAAACATTCGATATTAGGACGTATTATAGATATTTCGGCGAACGGTTTAAAAAAAAAAAAATGTTCGTTTGCAGGCGTGGACGCCGCAACGGCTCGACAATATTCGTATATAGGAATATAATAGGAAATATTCGGGGCCCAGCTATAAAATATTATTTAAAAAAAAATAGAAGAACTTCTGAAATCGTGTAACGAACAACGGGTGTGGTGCACGACCCGCAAGAGAAAAACGATCAGATTATCACGGTGCAGCGGGAGAGACGCGTATGTTCGTATTACATACATATATGCGTGTATACGAACACGGTGCGCTTTATCGTCCAGGCCGTTCGGTTTCCAAGGCGATCATTTCCGCTTTTCCTCTCTGCACAGCGTATCGCCGTATAATGTGTGTGTGTGTGTGTGTGTGCGCGCGCGTAATCGAGGAAAACTTTGTCGAAGGCCGCGCCATTAAAATGGTTGCAGCGTGTGTGTGTGTGTGTGTATACGTATATGTATGTAAAATATATCCGTGTGTGGTGCGCGCGTGTGTATTTAAACGCGAGCGCGCGCTCGCGCTCAACTCGACGGCAAACTCTTGTAAATTACATCGGCCGCAAATGGCTTCCTGTCGAGCCGAGGCTTGTAATTGTGTATATATCCCTTTAAATCCCCGAGGGACGCTTCGCTATATACGTATGTGTTCACGTGTGTGTGTGTGTGTGTGTATGCGTGTGCAGCCGTATATACACGACGGCGATATAAACTGCAAACATATTTCCACACACACACACACACATACACATTATATTATATTATACTCTCGCGCGCGCACACACTAGTTCGGGAACCGGGAAACGTGTGTTAACATTCAGCCAAACAAGTTGGAACACTGGTCTTAAACGCTATGTAAAGCCATTTATTTCCTCGAGTTTTCCCAATTGTGTGTACGCCGCCGCCGCCGCCGCCGCGCGTCACAACTGTTCGTCGTCGAAGCTTTTTACACGCGCGTCGTCCTTAATACGCGTCGTAATATTGTGTGCGCTGATTATACTCACTGATTTTTGAGCGGTTTTTTTTTGGAATTTTGAGCGAACACAAAATTAATCATTGAATCGCCCGTATTCCTTAAAACCGGGGCCGGGCCAAGCAACAATTTTGCGCGCCCCCTTTCAAAAAATTTTACTTATTACAATGGCGCATCCAGGATTTTTTCAAGGGGGTCTAAAAAACTACATTATGAAAAACATAACTTTTAACAGGTAACAGTGTCGTTGCCAGTCCATATTATCTTAGTTCATGGTTGTTGACAACCGGTGTTATCTATATCGTATTCGAAATGTTGACAGAAAAATACGAAAGTTGTATCAGAATTTGGATTTTTATCGATAAATTTAATACTATTACACTAGCCAAGGGGGGTCGGACGAGTCATTATGACTCATTATGACTGAAAACAAGTCTTGATAACGAAATGCGTATGGTTAAACGATCGCTTAAAAAGTAAAATTACATATTTCTTAAACAAAAATCGCTAAATTTGAGTATTGACAAAACGAATTTATTCATATTTCCATCATTATAATATACTCTACTCGATTACGCACGTCGACATATGACTTTCGAGTACATATTACATTTGATAAATATATTAAATTTTGCGCTCCTCCGCTCACTCGATATGTTGCGTCTTTGGCAGGCGCCTGCACCTATTGACAGGCCCTCGGCCCGGTCCCGCCGCTTAAAACGTTACGTGTTACGGGGGAAAATTTGTAAATTAAAAAAAATTTAACTTAAATTTCTAACTCAAGCGCTTTCGCAAAACGTTACTCTCAGATCACACCTTCCGCACTGCAGACTCGAGTTTAAAAACCGTACTGCAAGAAGAGGCGGTACGCGTTTCCATAAGAGGTTCACGCTTTGACAATAATATACTCTCATCATAAACCCGGCAAATACAGTTAACCCTCCGCCGCCTAGACGCCTTATGCGTAATATTGGTGAAGGGACCTGATTGAACTTCCTGAATAATATAAGAAGAACATTTTTAATTTTAAAAATGTGTAAACGAATGTTGAGAAGAAGAAAATCATAGTAGCTTTTTCCATCGTATTCATGACAATATTTTTCATTCGTCTTCTCACATATGTATTATACTCTCATTGTACTATATATATAAGATTGTGTAGTACTTGTATACTATATAAAAAAAAAAAAAAAATTACGATTCTGCGCGAAACGATATTGATTTTACAATGTTTCTGGCGTACAACTTTACGACTAGTAAAAGTCGGATGGTGGTAATTTAGAGAGATGATTTTTTTGATTTTTATTAAAACGCGATTTTTTTTTAAATCGATTATATCCGGTATTTCTCCGGCATTCCGTAAATAATTATCCTCTGTAGACTGCTGACGTTTACACAGACTACGTAAAATAATATATAAGTTTCAAAATATTTCCTTCAGATTTTAGGCTACATTTATGCGAAAAAAAGGGTAATTTTTTTTTGTTTTAATGCAAGAAAATTTAAGTTTTATAAACTCTAAAATCTTTATCTAAGTATAATTCATTTAAGTGACATCCAAAACGCAACCACTACCCTCTTTTTTTTTGCCTTTTTTTACTTAAAGTTTTTAAATTCACAATCTGTGAATTAAGAATTCCCCTCCTACGCTGAAGAAACGCGTTTAACAATATTTGTTAATTAACAACTAGCGCGTACAATAAGATATACGATATAAGTAAAGATAGTTAACTATTTAAGAACACGGCACCACTGTCTTTTTTTTTATTTCTTTTCTAGACGCATTACAAGGTATATTTTTTAAACAGAGTCCTTTAATTAGAGGTTTTATGTGATTTTTGGAGATGTGAGTTAAAGCGATGAAAATAAGTTTTAGCTACACCGTGGACTGGACGGATGGCGAGACAATGATGTACAGAGAGATCTGATACATAAAAAGGTTATATACATAGCTCAAAGGATTTTTGCATTAAAAACGTTGAATGCGTTTGGTATTTGAGATATATGCAGTGCCTTATAATTGGATACAAAATCGGTTTGACGAAAAGACTAGTGTTTTAAATGTTGTTCATGTGTGTAAATAAAATCATAGTGTGCATTGAATTATACAATCGATTGAAATGTTATAATATTCTAATTCATTCTTATTACTCTAGAAAACGCGATTTCTTTTAAAAATATAAGTACATATACATAGACCTTTTTAAAACGTGTAAATCAAGTCTATACCAAAACGCAGCGTGTCCTTATTATTTATAATCATTGAAAAGATTTCTTTTCCAGACTGCATAACATGTAGCTGTATGACAATACCTCTCTGATACGAGGAAAATAGAATATTAACAAAATGCACCGAAGGTGATATTTTAAAATATGAAAAAATGAACGCTCGTAAAATCAATGGCAAAAACAGTATTGTTCTTGTGTTGCATCGAATCTTTTGTGTTTGCGAATTTTCTAAATTACCCGTTTTTTTTTTGTGTTTAAACCATTATGCTGTGTTGATCAGAATCATTGCGGTCCGGCTAGAGACAATATGTTGTACGCGTCTGTAATCGAAACATTCAGAAATTACTGGTTTCGATAAAAATCGCCCACAACACTTTGCTTATGATCGACGCTCGTGTATATTACACGTTTTATATACGCGATTTTTATCGAGACATTTTCACACACACAGGCGATAAATATTTTAAATAAATGTATTACTGCACGCACACAAAAAGGGTTCCGAGTGATATTTTGACGTAAATAAGTACTATACGTGTACCGGAGTATATAATATCGATTTGTCCGGGAAAGCGATAAAAAATTGTTTTTTGCCAAAATCACAGCCGGCGTAAAAGTAATAAGTAATTTTTATTTTATAAAGCACTCTCCGCGAAAACCGAAACACAGAGAGAATCGTATGAAATTTTAATAAAAAACACAGAAAAAATTCCGTGCGCCTGCAGATTATTTGTACAAACATAACATTTCACTTTTCGAGATTAGACTTTTCCAAACGAAAATATTTGATTTGCCGATTGAAGAAAAAAGTGTGTATTTCGATCGAATAAACGTGTAAAAATATTTTTGTTGTTGATAAAATCGTTGTTTTCACGCGCAGCAGATCGAAAAACCGTTACAAATTCCAAAGACAACACTCGATGGGCGATTTCCGATTTTCCAGACGATTTTTCGCAAAGGCCCGGGACGAATATAAGAAAACGTGATAACTAGAGAATTACATGCGCTGAAAATATGGTAAATATGCAAAGGAAAAGGGTCAAAATATGCGCTAACAATTACAAAAATGTGCTCCAATATGCTCATAAATGTATACTACACTTTAGTGAAGAAAAAAACTATTCAATTGCATTTTTATTTTAATCACGTTGTACTATGTCGAGCATAACAAGAAAACGAGTAAAGTAAAGAACAATTATATATAAATATAGTAAACACAAAAAAATTAATTAAAACATTAAAAAAAAAACATTAAAATTAACGCTTAGAGTCTTAAGAGCAAAAATTTTAATAACTTTGTTCAAATGCCTACCATATATTACGTACCGATAATAGTAATTACAATAATATGTACATTTGTCAAATCACAATTCAAAATATATTTTTTTTCCATAAATAAATAACATTTTACATTTCAGCATTAAAGTTATAATAGTAGAAAAAAAACACATAAAAATCATATCGTGTATTTATAACAATTTAAGTAAATAAAATTTAAAATACATTAGGAAAATAGGTCCTTCGAACGTCACAGTTAATTAACCAAATATTTAATTAAAAAAAAAAATCACAATTTTAATATAACTATTATAATCTATACCGTGTTGACGACAATAGGATCACTTTTTTTTTTTCACTAGTAGTTAAAAATTTCAATTTCCCCCAATATTGCAGAGATGAAATAATTTGATTATTTTACAAAATATTATACATCATATGCTCTTTCGATAAAAACACGCCTTAAAACCATAGAAAATACATTAATACATAATGTATAGGCCGTATTCGTTAACAGGCGTTCCCGAATCTTCCGTCTCACTCAGCGAGAATATTTAGATAATCGATACGTATAGATAACAGAATGTACTATTTATCAATTATTATGTCATGGAACAAATTATTATTTCATGGAACAAAAAACAATTTCTTGCTGAGTAGGACAGAAGCTGATATGATTTTAATATCGCTATCTCTCGTCTTTAATCGGAAACGCTGCACGCATCATAGACCTTATACTAATAGACGGAGCATTTGGGCGGGGTGCGAGCGGGTACTGCGGTTATTAATAACTAGTTGTGGCAGTGATGCCGATTTTCTAGTACAAAATATTGTTCCCATAAAAATTAGAAAAAAACGATGTGAAAATGATTGTGTTACTATAATATAATATATTATATTACATAGTACTTATTATGTATACTATATTATATAATAATATTAATATAAAACAAAATTTAAAAAAACGAGTACATATTCATTATCATTTATGAAAATTCAATGTCAGTATTGTATTATTGTACAGGAATATTGCACAACTTGTTTTGTCCTCCGCACATGCGCAGAAGCGTATAGAACAACACGTACAGCGCACCTACCGTGGACCGCAGGAACTACTACCGCGCTCCGTCTATTAGTATAAGGTCTATGGCCCGCATACGCGTATTGTACGCACACGGCCTATCCGTTATTCATCTATGCCTTAAAACACGCAATCCAAGTTCTCGTATTTGCGCTCAGTATGAACGCGCGCAAATACGCATAATACAATAATTCCCGTCTTTAATACAATAACGTTATCTATATACGATATACGCAGGCCCGTACTGGCCCACCGGGCAACGGGGCAGATGTACGACGCGCCCTTTAAAATTACGAGGCACAATGCGCCCATTCAATTTAAAGAAATTACGTATATTAAATAGATTTTGGAGAAATATATTGACTTCGATAATTTCCCAATTACTACTGGATAAAGTTCAATGATATAATATTATTAAAAAACGTTTTTTTTTTTTTCATACGTATATAATATAGGTACACCGTTTATAGTCGCATAGGCATTTTGGTGTCGTCATTTGCCATTTTGTTTTCATGCGGTTTGTATTGGCGTTCGGTTTGTTGTTCTAAAGTCTAAACCAATTAAGTTTCGGTAATATTTAGACCTCTAAAATGAAAAAAAAAAACATTTTTTTAGGCGCCCTTATAGGATTCAGCAACCGCCCAATAAGAGCAGCCAGTAACGGGCCTGCAGGATATACGCGTATATATAATAAAATGTATAATATTTTAATATTGATGTCGCGTACAAACACGACGTTTATAATAACGCGAGCACGATACGTAAAAAGCGACGGCAAAGAAAACGGGCGGCGGCGGCGAGAGATAAAAAAATTGTTAAAAAATATCGACTCCCGACTGTATAATAATATGCCCTCGGCCGCCTACGGCACCGCGTACCGCACGCGTCGCCGCGCACCGCTATAGGTATTTGTTATTACCAAGTGATACAATATAATGTTATGTTGTTCGAGTGACTGTTGCCGCGGGCGTTCGACCTTTCGCCCAACCGTCTCCGTGGCAACGGTGTCGCGCGCGCCGCGCCGTGTGGAAAATGACGACGACGACGACGACGACGACGTCCGGTGTACGCGCATGTCTTTCATTCCGCGTAGAAATCGGACGACTCCTTTTTTCGCGCGGCGACGACGAAGGGACGGTGTCCCCGGGCAACAATCGCCGTCACCCGGCCCGGGGACTCTCCGTGTACTCCCGTCCCTCACTCACTCATTCCGCCCTCTACGGCGATCCTTCGTATATACGTTCACTGCGGTACATCTCCACCCGTAAGCACTCTCACGGCCGCCTGCTACGACACTGCAACGGCTGACACGGGAATCGGGCGAAACAAATCGCTCGCTGTTGCTGCTGCCGCCGCGGTCCCGCGACGACCGCAATACCGCGGCGATCGTTATAATGTACACATATACGTTCTCGTTCCGGCTCGTCTATTAAATTATTTCAAATATACGTTTAATAGGGACGGGGCGGTTTTTTGTTTTTTTGAAAAAACCGTAAGCGGTTTTAATGAGCTTAATTTTTTTCCCGTACGAATTGTCGACTAACAGTGCTCGTTTTTATAATAATCCGCGTCTATATAGTCGATATTTGTCGATTTTTTTTCCTATAGCGTTTTTAACAAAATAATTACACAAAACCTGCAGTAAAAACGCGCGATTCCTTATTATAAAAACACGACGATTTCCAAAATAATTTTCCCGGAGTCATGACATTTTCAATGAATATTTTTGTATAATTACGACGGTATTATACGTGATTCGCTTTTAAGAGCTTTAGTTCTGACATTTTTTATTTTCCTTAAAATTACTCGAATAATTGTATACGTTTTTTTTTTTTTTATTGTACGTCGTCTAACGATACATAGGCGTTATTTAAAATTCCCGGCAAAAAAAAAATTTAGGTTACGCACAAAACAGACGAGTCGGTTGTTCATACATTTTTCTGGCATCATATGTAAATTGACTTGTACAATAATATCAGAAAAGTCATAAATCGAAATAAAAACGATTTTTTTTTTACGCAGAATTTTATTAATTGATTTTGTTTTTCTTAAGAACGATCGCCGACACACTTCTCGCGTCTTTATCCGCAGCATCTGCAGGTACACGATACGGAGTTTATATTATAGTGAATACGGATCGCGCAGAACGCGTTTTGTCAACCGTTATTTTTACATTGCCTCATTCGTGTTAGATTTTCGATTTTCGTAATACCTAATTAATACGCGGGTTTTTATGCGCATTTCCCAATCATTTTCGTTGATTAACGATATAACGCCTATAATAATTATTCACATTGTCGGTAACACACGCACACGCATAATATATATATATATGTATTTATAAACCGCACGCAGTATTGATATAACCCGAATCGTTGACGTTTATAAATGGTTTACGGTGGTCTACACCGATCACGTTTTTTGAAAAAAAAAAACAAATATTTTTAAGAAGCCTTCGCCGAATGAATAATCATCAAAGAGATTATGTCGTCGAATAAGAAGTGTTCATTAACGGTCTCAAGTCCGAAAATCTTTTCCAACGACGAACGCGAGGATGATAAATCGAACGTTTATTATTTTCAAACGGTATATATATATATATTGTATAGTAATAGGGTCTAATAATCATTTGTCACGATTTTAATTAGCGTGGAATTAATCGCTATATAGTCAAATGAAGTCGATTTTTGAGATTATTCTTTTTTTTTTTTTTTTAGTACGTCTATTACGCGTATACGTTTGATAAATACTTATAATTTATTAATAATCGTCGAGTTTAAAACCGTCGTTGTATTTATTCGGAATTTTTTTTTTTCGAGCGTAGGAAATCGTGAAATGTAAAAAATCGCCATCGTTAAAAGAACATAATTATCGAATAGGATAAAAGAAATTCAATAACCTGTATAATAAAAAAATCACTTAAAATTATTCTATAGAACGGTGTAAATTTTTTGTTTTTTAAATTTATCTGCGGTACAAGACAAGCGTAGAGAAACGGCGCGCGTGTTTTTAAACTATTCAACATTCTCGCTCGCCTCTAAATCATGTCAGATAAAAAGAGAACATATTACATTCGTGTGGACTTTATATAATAAATTACAAACAAGCGAGAAAATAGATTATATGCGTGTATATACGACGAAACTTATTAAATTCTTCTGTCGATGCTACCACACGTTTCGAATAATATAATCGTCCACAAATTATTCCCATGAAATAACGGAACGTATATTTCATAAAAATAAAACGATTCGAATTTTACAAGAACATTATTATACATTATAACACTGCCTGTCGTATCTGTGCGCTCGGATCTGATGTGCTCGTACCGCCGATAAATCTTTATTAAATAAAAATAATGTAGTACTTGTATTTTACTTTATGAATTAAATTATATACGTGTATATCCGGTAACATATAGAATCTTTACTGTGTATGCATACACAGCACTAAATTTCTTGTTTCCAATACAATCGTTATAACGTGATAAATACACGCGCGTAACCGATTTACTAATTCATTACGATATTTAAAAATAAATATACGAATGAAAAACCAGTTAATATTATTATCAATTATTTTTCTACGGAAAGGCGTACAAAAAAAAAAAAAAAAACTTGTTTATAAAATTCCTACGTGATATACTATAATATTATATCGAATTATACGTTAAAAACAAAATGGGCTGATTTTAACAAGTAATGGCGACTACACGGAAAAATGAGAACTAAACCGTGGAAATGACGAGATTTACTCTTATAATTCGCCGATCAAAATTCTCGAACAGTCGTATAATATAAAAAAAAATTTGTATATTTTTTTTTTCGAATTCCGAAATCAAACCATATTTTTCAATCGAAAAAAAAAACCAGCGTATATTATTTTTCATTATTCGTATCTATATAGCGTGTACTTTACACAGCTATATACGTTTTATCGTTATATATTTTTTAATGGTTTTTCGGAACGTTTAACGTTTTTCGCTTCGAATGCATACCCCATCGAGTGTATTACACGTATTCTCGCGGTTAGAACTTTACTAAATGTTTTACTCGGCGCGAATTCTTCCGGTCGAGCGCCACGAAAACCGAGTAGTAAAAAAAAAAAGGCACTCGGCTCAAAAATAATAATTAAGTTTCGGCCGCGTATATATGAATATATTATTATTGCCAACGGATAATCTCGCAATAATAATAATAATAATAATTTATTAAAGACAAACGCGTGTGTGCAAACTCTATTATCGCCCGTGACACGAGGTGCTGGTAGCTGGCGAGCATATTCATATGAGAAAACGCGTCTTCATCGCGCGCGGTACCCCATCGTTTTTGCAATACGCCTTTCCAGGACGTGCTGCTTTGTTGACATTATACCGTACGAACTCGGTGAATACTAATAATGTACACACACACACACACCGAGTGCAAAGACTTTTTGGAATACGTTATTTTGTTGGTTTTTCAGTGAATCGTGCGAGTCTTTCGCGCGTTATTATATAAATTTAATATATTATTATAATTTATAATGCTTCGGATTCTGGCGGACGACACGAACACCGCGAATAACCCGCACACGTTGACACGCAATTAAAATATTGTCAATTATAATAAAATCGTATAATTAACAGTATATAAAGCGTAATCAACGCGGTATATAAAATACGTACAAAAGCTCTATATACGAAATTCGAATTTAATTATTATCAGTAAGAAGAATAAAATATGCCTTGAAAAACCGATTAAATGTGCACGCGTCGGGTACGTACAGGGCTCAAGGGGCTAAAGTCCCCTCCGAAATTTCACAAATTCTTGCAAAGTCGTGCTTTTCTGCGAGAAAATCTTTTGCTAATAAATTTCCATAATATTAGAATGAACGTGAATTTTTTTTTTTAAATACCCGGTTACGGGCCTGGTACGCGTTAAAAACGATCGAAATACGCTCTTTAAAAAAAATACAATTCCAAATTATTTACCGTTTTATTTTGAAAACATAATTTTATTGATCAAACACTACAAACAGTTTTAGTTATTTTGTCTAAAACTCGT
The DNA here is from genome assembly GCA_032441835.1 of Slavum lentiscoides. Lineage (NCBI taxonomy): Eukaryota > Metazoa > Arthropoda > Insecta > Hemiptera > Aphididae > Slavum > Slavum lentiscoides. The sequence goes on from CM063715.1 coordinate 14,527,887, forward strand.
CTGATAAATAAGTGTGATGAGCTCGTAATTTATAAATCTCGAACAATTATCTTATTCGGGTATTTTAAGTTATACAATTTTTTTTTTCATTTAGTATTATACACTGATATTATAAAAGATTCACGAGACAGTCAAATATTCTCTAAAAATAAATGGAAAATAAAATTTCATATACTAATTGGGTGTAGTGAAACACATTTTAAGTATAAACTGACTACTTTTCTGGTCAACCAATAAAAACGTGTAGAAGCGCTTACACGTTAATTACAAAACGTAATCAATACTCAGACGAATTGTTCGCACAGAAATTTACACGTATTTTAGATTTCAAAAATACGCTCGTCAAAAAATAGTTAAAAAAAAAAAAAATGAAAGTATAACAATAATGTGTTTGCAAACATCTGTTATTCATCGTATTTATGGTATACATGGAAACGAAAAGCAAATAACGTTAGGCGTACGTATTAAAAATAATAAAAACACTATAAATCATCCAATTCGCTTTCATATACCGTCTAATTGGGATCCTGGAGACGTTGCTTCCCCCACCCCCTTAAAATTACTTTCAACGTTAATTTACAGCTTCTGGTTGGCACATAAATTAATACACTGGAATTGAAAAATCCGCAGCCGGACATGTTTTGGAACACCTGCTAGGCTACATACGACGATATCTATACGAGTGTATAGTTATACATATGCGTGTATACATATATCCACAAGAAAACATAATATATTGTGACCAAGATAGCCTGCAGAGCGAGTCGGTTTGAATTTATTGCTACGGCTTATTTGTGAAGAATAAAAAAAAAAAAACTCAACGCCGTTACATTTTCTCGAATAATTACGCATATACATGGATATATTGCCGGAATCGATTAAAAACTAGATCAGTGTGAATAAAATCGTTCGTTATAATATGCTTTATTGATAATAAATTTTAAAACAATATAGGTACACACAGGACGGTTCTAGAGATTATTTCGCACACTATAATATATCCGAAATACGAACGAATATTTTTATGAGTAAAGAAGCTACTTATATTGGCTTTACAATGATGTCTATTTTTATTTTTTTCTGTGTACAACTCTTCGACTAGTAGAATATTGCTCCGATCGAAAGGAAATTTTGCTGGGGTATTTTACTTGGTATGGAGATCGTTTTTCGATTTCCTCAACAGTTTTTGAAACGCGAGCTAAGAAAGTACCAAAAAAAAAATATTTTTTGTTAAAAACCCGATTTTTTTCATTTTATTGTACTTGTTTGTCATTTCGAAAATAATCGAAACTATTAAAATTTACCCCGAATATGTAGCTTTGCAGTCGTATATACTCGAAATATTTTTATAAAAATTTCTTTAGTTTTTATAGCAACTATCAGATGCTGAACTGTTTAAGTCATAAAAGGAATAATTTTTGGTTTTAAGGGCTGAAAATTATATATATTATAGGTCACGCGTTATTTAAATTATGTTAAATAAATCTTGAAAATCTTTAGTCACAATTTTTTTTTTTATAAACATTTAAAATTTTTCGACAATGCGTATTGTTTTGATGGAAAATGATAATGTAGACAACTAACTACTACATTTTATTTCTACTTAAGTTATTTTTTAGAGAACGTTTATCAAATCCATATTTTATTACCATGCGCATTAACGCGATGAAATTTTTTTTTTTTAAATAGTTGTTCCAATTTCAAAGTATTTATAGGAGTTATAGATTTTGATATTTTTATTTCGTATAAGCGATAATTTTAGTATTTAATACACGAAAATTTAATTTAAGTGTAAATGATATACATCTTTATTAATAATAAATCGTTTTACTTTGAATACATCGATTTATATCGTCGCTTTTAAAATATCGTCAGTAATAACAAAACACTTCGAATTCTTTATCAAAATATCGTTTTTTTTTTTTTTTTGCACGTTTAGTTCTTTTTCACGCGTAAATGCGTATTTTTTTATATTTTCAAGAGCGCATTTCACTAAATTAAATACCAATTTCAAAAAAAAATTCTTATTTATCTTCAAAATTGGCAGTAAAAAAAAATTGTATACCCGAAAGAATGTATCGTTGAAATTAGCGTATTTTCTCCGTCAGCTCAACAACAAATATATTATATTTGAAATTACGAACTGTCGAGATCATTTCGTCTTCACTCGTATTACACATACAATTACTATAAATACTTGTATAGATCACGTGGTACGCTTATAGTTTCATTATTACGCGTTTTTAACGATACAAATTAGTAATTTTTTTTTTCAATCTAATACAGGTACCTAAAGTAACAAATTTTAAACGTTTTGGTATTTTTAACGCGTATTCTAATGATTGTACATAATTTAAGGGCGTGAAAACACGCATATTTTAAGGGTTTTTTTTTAGATCCCAAAGTCCTTAGATATAATACGAGTATTCGATAAATATATTATAATAATACGGACGTGTGTGTGTGTGTGATATACGTTCGAGGTATATATAACTCGATCGTGACGAATCGGGTAAATATGCAAATATACGGACTTACACTAGGCGATTTTCTACGAATCGTTTGGGACGCGTGGAATCCGCAAACGACCCGAACACACTCGTTTTGTGCGCGCAGCCAGCCAGCAGCGATCCGCTGGCTTGGCGCGGAACGCGGTGTTGTGCGGTCGGGTCCGCCGGGGCGAGCAGGTGGCGGCGGGCGGCTACGGGGCGGGCGGTGGTAAGTATTCAAAAAGCAATAAATATCCGAGCAGCTATATCGTATTTATAATAATATATTTTTATACGAATCCCTCCTCGTCTCGCACCGTCACCTCCGAACGTATCAATTTCGTTAAAAACAGATGTTCGAACGCCGTATAATACAATAATAATAATAATAATAATAATGACGCTAAAGACGCGGAGCGAACGGAGAGAGAGAGAAAAAAAAACGTTTTTGACTCGGCCGGACGACGACGACGATTCATTCAACTCCGCACACAATACGCGCACACGGGGCTGTCTGTATACGACCCGTGGGTGGTGGTCTCGTCATTATTAAATATTATTATGATATCGTTGTTGTAAAAAGCGCGTATAATACGCGCGCACGTAGCGCGTATACTCTTTCAATACGATTTTCATTCTTAAGGCGTCATTATTTATATATTATTTGGATATGACGTGGTGAGGGAGGGGGGGGAGTACGCTTAACCTATTTTGACCAAGACGGAATGGGGGGAGGGGGTGTGAGAGTATTATAAATACGGTTTCGCGTTTAACTCGGGCCATAACTCATCGCGCGCTTGGCGTGGCGTGCCGGCCGAGAACGAGCGCGCGCCCGCGCGGACCTAACCGCGGAGACGACCTGCAACGTTTCTTCGTCACGTATTATTATTATTATTATTATTACATACCGGCGGTGTATATAGTAGCCGTCGTTGTCGTCTCCGTCGCCGTACGCGTACGCGTTATTATTTATGTGCACGGTTTATTATTTATTTACACAAAACACCGTGTGCGCACGCTGCTACCACCACCACCACCACCTCCAGAGCCAAAACGACTCCTACCGTTTTTATGAACTGGTTTTTATTATTATTTCACGGCGTCGTACGTTATTTCGGGGTGTTACGCGAGCACGCACACGTCGGTCGTCGATAAAAAAAAAAAATAAAATAATAATGAATTTCCCCGCGGACGCGGACGTTTCTCGCGAATCGCGCCGCGAGACGTCGCGCGTTCGTGCCGTGTTCGACTGCGCCCACCACCACCAGCACCACCAGCTGCGTGTCGCGTCCGACCGCGGCGATTCTCACTCGCATTTCTCATTCGAACACAATAATCGTCGTGTCCACTTGCGCATTCCTAGCGTCCGATACACTATATTTTACAATATGCTTAGAGATACGGTGTGCGCCATGAAAAATTCGGATCAGCTGTTACCTATACGGGATATTGGACTCGTGACCGACGCGTACAGCAATTTGCGCTTCCAGTCATGATAAATAAGATAGGTATGACAGCAATAAACCAGTTTTTAAAAAAATTACGCACCCACCCCCTACTCAGTCTATTAATGTGACGTAAGCATTTCGCCGTTTTTCTTTGGTCTATTTTATAACGAGAAAATTGATATATTATCACAAATTAAATATGTATCATGATAAAAATATAAGAATGATAATACATACACAATATTCTATGATCTATAATCTATGACAATAGTTGGCGAAAAGCGTACGTCACAAAACGGCTGCCGTATGCGTATCACGAGTTGCTGACATACCTATCTTATTCGTCATGCTATTTCAGTCGGCATCGGGATGGAGTCCGTTCTCCGAACTCGGTGTAGATACGAATTTAGTACTACCGACAACGAATACAAAACCATAAAAACCATAACTACTACTCGTCGTACGGGACTTTTGTTTGTATCATATGATATATAATTGCATCGTGGTTTGTATAATGAACGGCGTAATCATAGAATAAATTTCATTCAGTTTATCGAACAACAATACACATTTTTACCGTACGTCAGGGGTATATAATATAAATTATAAAATTTCTTTCTGTATATTTTTTAAAACATTGATATCGTTATTAGAAGCAACGTGAGGTCAGGTCTGTAACCCAACAGTTCTTATCAGTTTGTCCGAGAACGGACCCCGACGCGTTGACATCACGTCTCAGCGGTCCGAAGCCAGCCGCGCGTTTGCAGTAGAGACATTTCATTTTTCAAAAACCAACAATCAGTCAACGACGATCGTTTCGTTTTGACGCGGATACGTCTTATGGCTGCAGGGAGTCTTTCCGAAAATTTGTCCGACACCGAGAATGTCGCCGTGATGACTAAATCGTCGCTACTCGTATTTTGGTATTCCTACGTGCGACTAAAATATCCATTAGCCACTCCGTTTACCGTCGTATTTACGTGCAGTGTAGACACTTGTGATTTTTTTCAACTCGCGCGTTTAGGTCCCAGTCGTAACACGATTTTGCGCCGTCGGGTTCAATGTTTTCGCGAAACCGTTTCTGCATTGAAAAAGATGCCAACACCGGGTCGACCACACGTAGTGGTTAATGGACTCATTATTACATGGATATAGTGAATAAGCAGTCGATTCTGCAGTAATCACGCACACGTCATACCTTCCGGTTATCGGGCATTACCTTAAGAAGAATGTTACTTCGTTCGACCAAGGTTAAACCGACTTTTTGATGCCAATAACATCTGGTGTCAACAGGGTACTGCCCATACAGCTAGACGGTCGATGGATGTTTTGAGAGAGAGAGAGCTTTCTCCGATCACGTCGTTTCAACAAAGGGGTAAAATTCCATGACCCTCGAGACCTTAGGCCGTGCGTTTTTTTTTTTTTACGGGACCAATTAAATGGTAAGTTTTATAAACACTGGCCACGAACATTACACGAGCTAAAAACGGTAATTCGAGAAGGAATTGTCTCATACGAATGCCACCAGACCGTCTTTTTCGAGCTCCTTGCAGCGCGCCTCCATAGCCGTTGACGTCCTCGCGATTCGTCTTGAATTTCCGCGTTCTCTGCAGAGCGAAAATTCGACTTCGGAGTAAAAGAAAGTAAAAGAAGTCACAAGGGCCAAATCTGGGCTGTATTCACTATTATCATTACTTTTTTAACATCCCTTGTATATTTTCGGAATAAATCTGTCGAAACGATCAGAACGGATTTCTAACAAATTTTTTGTAAATCCATATATCGATTGTGCCACTTGCTAAATAACGAATTTCAAACGAAAAAAAAAAAAATGGAAACGGACCGAACGATAAGTGTGATATATATAACAACCAGATCGGGACAAAAAGGAATCGAAATACTTTGGAGGAAAAAATACAAACAACAAAATCGTCAATATAGGTATGTGTCTACGGGCTGGAATTCGCGTAACGTTCGTGTATTGAAATTACATAAAAAAAAAAATGATTATTGTTTCGACGAACACCCTGCAGCAGCAGCAGCAACCCCTGCAATCGTCCGAGACTAAAATCCGGTACGAACGTCAAGAGTCGAATCGATCACGCGAATCCGTCGAGCCGCGATGTGTACTTTGATACGTTTGAGACCGGCTAACAAAAAACAACGCGAGAAGACGTCGTGACAAAAGGTTTTTACACCGCTCGTGTGTGTTTATAACGTCGAGGATAGGATTTTTTTTTTACCCATATATAAGTTCCCCTTGTTATTTTATTTTATCATCCGACCGAGTGTAAGTAATCGCTCGGGCCGCAGAAGGCGTTTTCGTTTTGGTAGTGCGCCCCACCGGTTACGTACGGAACGAGACGGCCGGTGGAAGGGATCGGGGTCGGAAGCCCGCGGCTTAATAAATCCAATATTAAATACCCCCGGGGCAATTGCCGACGAATTTTCTAACACATTTAACACGAACGACGAGAGGACAACGCGCACTCGGTGGCGGTTTCGTAATTTTTTTTTTCTCTCATTCTTCTTCACTCGTTTCCCCCCGTCACCCCATTATATCGTTATTATTTGTATTTGTCGTTATACAACAGTAAGGATCGAAGGAAATTCGCTGCAGCGATTACGACGTGAATTCGTGTGTACACCGCGGGCTCGCTGAGTGGCGGCGGGACCTGCTGCTGCAGATGCGCCGCTCTCGGCGGTGTTGTACACGACGTGAGCTGAAAGGATTGACGTGTCTTGCGCGTGTCGCTAAAATCGCGGTAATCATATTCAAATCCATTCGACTATATGCAAATGCCGCCGACGATATTAGACACGGGTAATCCGTTAACGAGACGTGATTAGAAACCGTAATTTAGACCGCGTTAAGTATGATGAATTTCGATTCGACGTGACAAAATCGGTTGGGAAGTCAAAAAGGATTACACGGTACGTTAAAATATCCGATATATGACGTGTATAAGTACTCGTATACGGTATTGACGGGAGTGCTCTGCTGCAGAGTGCTGCAGTTCGAAATCGCGTTTACGCGATTCAATTTCGCAGCGACTACGACGGTATTACAGAACTGTACTGAGAAACCTTTCGAATAAAGTAAACTCGCAACTAGATACACGATTTGCTGCTGCGGAAACGCAAGACAAGACGGTTATCCGGGCATTCTCTCTATATAAACGAAAATTCATTCACAGAAAAAAGTATATAAAAAAAGTGTAGCTAGCCGTCGCGGATGTCGTTTTAGTGAATTACTCGGGTAAAGTTTTACAGTTTTGTTTATATTATTATAAATTTATTAAATCATTGCGTTAAAAATAAAACGATTCTGAGCGGAGCTTTGCCGTGTTATACGTAGTGGATTCGTGTGTTTCATTTTTAAATCAGTAAGTTACATTAACGGTTATACATGATGTTCAAGGGGAAGGGCGAAAATGGATCCGACCCCCTCTGCCAATGGAATATCCACATCGACGAGTAATAACCAAGAAGAAACATCTATTAATGTACCGAGACGAAATGCAGATGTAGAAAAAGGAAGAACAACGTGCATGGAACGTAAACGAAATAACAATAAAACGGGAAAAAAATGTAGTCACCAGATATCGCCACGACACAACATAGAGGGCGTGGCAGAAAGGGGTATATAAATAGCGGTCAATCACGAACACCATACACACACACGCGCACTGCAGTCAGACTCGAACTGCGTTGTTCACGCCTAACCTCCGTGACTATACTGAGCGGTCCAATGGTTTCGGACCGCTATTTATATGCTCCTATCTGCCACGCCCTCTATGTTGTGTCGTAGCGCTATCTGGCGACTAATTTCTTTTCTCTTTTTATTACGGTCGGCTGACGCGCTATGTAGGTGTATGCGAGTGTTTATTTTGAATCTGACCTAACGACCGATCGTACCCGCGTATGCAATCTTTATTATTTTATTATTATTTTATTATTATTATTATTATTATTATTATTATTATTATTATTATTATTATTATTATTATTATTATTATTATTATTATTATTATTATTATTATTTCGCATATTTCAATGAAATGAAATGAACACAAGGGATTCGTCTTTCCTCGTTATACACTCGTTTACACTGTACACGATCGACGGTGTTTGTCGTCAGCTGAGCACTAAACGTTCGATCACGACCGATGATCAGCGCGCACTGTCAACGCTTACCGTACGCGCTTATCAGCGCGGTCGAGCACTTATTCCAGCCTCAAACATGATGTTCAAAGGGGGTGGGGGTTAAAATGGAGCATGACCATAATATAATTGGACCCACTTACACGGTACAAGTCATCTTTTTTATTTACCTATCTCTTATACATTTTAATACACTTATTAAACCTTATTTATTATATTATTATACATTTTATAATCTTTTTTTCAATAAAAAGTAGTAAACAATTTATAATTTTATTTTTATTTTTTTTTGTATGTAGTGAAGCGATTATTTTTAAATGTGCCGATATTTTGTTTGAAAAGAAAAAATTTGGTATCACTCTAAAAATACTATACTCGATTCGGTGGATTTTAGCGAAATATATAAACAATTAATAATAAAATTAATTAATTATTTTCTTCTCGACAACAATGAAAATGGGTAGAAATGACTAAAATTATCTAAAAATGCCGAAAAAAAATTAGTTATTTAGACTTGCGTGTTAGTTTTTAATTAGCAAAGCAAAGCATCGACTAAAACATTAAAAAAAAAAAAAAATGCGTAAACTCCCAAACCCTAATATGTTTTTTTTTATGCCGTATCAATACTACATTTATCATCACCCCGTGTACAGTGCGTATACAAAGTCTATTTAAAAACTGTTTTAACGAAGCCGAAACAAGCTTTAAAACCGCCCCCTTGCTGCAGTTTCGGTGTCTACTTTAAATTAAGAACTACACTGCGGACGGGAAGGGTTACCGAGTCTCATTATTTAAGTACAATGAACGTAAAAATGTATACAAACGTCTGAGCACCGAATAAACCGGTGTTTTCATTAATCGCGAACACAAAGACATAATATTATAATGACTCACGATGATAGTGTACGATATGGAAACGCCGTCGTGAAATATCAACGGGCACTAACTATATGTACACAACGTGTATAACGATGACATTACAGCTCACAATATACTATTATTATAATACGAATGAAAGTATTTTTTTTAACTCGAGAGATAAAAGGGATAATAATTTCGAAAACCACGAAAAATAATTATTTCTATAGAACATTACGGCGCGTATTGTATTTGATTTCATCAATTAAAGCTGTAATACGAGTCGCGTTGTGTATCCAAATAATAATACGAAAATATTATCCATTCAAGGTGTCGAGTGTAAAAATACAATAATAAGTTATTTAGAAACATTTTCGTTTACGAAAATATTCTTTTTTTTTCCGGAGATCAGCCGAATTAAAATTATAATCCCTATTCTGTGCGTCATAATTTAAAATGTACGAAAGGCGTTTGAGCAGGAACAACAGCAGCATATCGCGCATAAAACACCAAGTCACAGAAGTCTTAAAAATATTGAAAAATATTTTATTGAAAATATAATTAATTCTAATATTACAAACGATTAGCCGTAATTCTATCACGACAATTCATAATTGCCTATACAGTCTCGTTTCGCTCAGTCGTCCTTCAAAAACTACAAAGTAAAATACATCCGGATAAGTATAAACGAATGATGTTTCGTTGTACAATCTGTTGGAGCAAAAGGAATACGCGGTTTACACTATTCTGTCGATAAATCCTAGAAGATTTTTTTCAAACTCACTGGAGACAATAGAATTTTCCGTTATTTTCAATACGCCTCTATAAGTGTAGACGGTAATTAACGAATTGCGAGTTTTTTTTATTTTACAATTTGAATCAAAATCACTATAAAATTTATAGGTACTTACTATCAACATAAATTATTGAAAAAAAAAAGTGATTTTATATATTTTATTATTGGCAGTATCCGTCGTTAATATATAATTAGACGTAGTCGTGGATCGAAAATGTCCGTGTTTTGTCCGTGAGCGGGAGTCGGAACCGGAGACGGTGTGCAACGAGAAAATTTACCTGTGAAAATTTCATCAAAATTTCATGCCCGACGTATAGTTTCCGAGCGTTACCGACTTTATGTAGTTGATTATATATTCTCCCTCGGTAACGGACATCGTACAAACGAAATCCGTTGAAAACTTTCTGGGACGAAATCGATGATAAATTCGTGAACGGCCTAAGCAACGCGATGCTGCCGAGTCAAATTCGAATGAATAATATATGCAGTGTTGGCGTACCTACGCAGTCTCTCTCGGAGGCAGCCTGGCAGCGGCATATATTATGTGTTAGCCACAGGAGCTCCTTTTGCTTGAATCGGGCCCAGTAATACAATAATGGCGTACAACAGTTATTGCGTACTAAATATTTATTTTAAGAAAAAAACCGTCTTCGAAAAACGCACTGAAAAGTACGAAATAAACAATGACCTTTTCGAAATCGGTGCCGAATGTCAAACAACGTTACATCTGCAGAAACGCATTTTATTCGTCTAATACAAATAATGCAATAATTGCTTCTTTTTCGAAGTCGGTAAAAATGCCTCGTTTTTTAGCTCAATTTTATCTACAATTTGTACTTGTAAAAACAACAAAACTACTCTTAAACCCCACTGCATATTAATATTGAAAAAGTATAGTTTAGTCGTTATTTAATCTTAATTATCATCATTTTACACAGAAAAAATCGGCAAAACAAATTTATGTAATGTAGTCTCGCTTTTTTTGGGGGGGTAGGAGCAGGATAGAGACGGTCTCTGTGACTGTATTACAGTCAACGGTATTTAAAATGATTATTACTCTGTTGCCATTAAATGCTTTTGTATTGTGCCATACTGTGTTTCTATATAGACGGTTTTTACTTATACGCGTCACACAACGTTGTAAGTAAATATAATAACGCGAGAAATAAAATTGAAAACACCCGTTTTAACTTGTTTTAACTGTTTAACGCGCACGGATTTTATACAAAATATAAACAACAGTCCATAATAATCAATACAGTACACGTCGCGATTCTCTTATAAGAAACAAAAAAAAATTTGTAATAATATGAAATAAATATAAGACACCGCTTTCAAAGGGGCTCCTCGATTTTATTAGATCGGCTCATCGGGAAATTCACCGATCTATCATCAGACTGCCCACGGTGTTATGACTATAAGGCCCGGTACTCGATGCATTTACATCTTGTTTTTCTAACGATTTTTCACGAAGCTCGTCTTTATAGAAATTTCACCTGCTGTTACGCAGCGTCCAACGATAAAAATGTTATTTTTCATTTTGACATGTATATGTCTTATGGCTGGGATCGTTCTATAAATTTGTGCGACACCGAGAGCGTTACCGCATGACGTCATGAACCCGGCTCTACTCACCACACGGCCAGGTCCCCTACCCCACTTCTATACCGTCGTTGCCATTTACATTGGAACGGCGATGGCAGCGCGATCTATAGATATCTATCTGTATATCTATGTATACATATATAAATATGTCAATAGGTACGAGGAGACGAGGACTAAGCTATAGGTAACTTTTTGTGACGTGTAAAAAGTAAATGAGATACATACAAGACATATACGTGTATCGATGTATCTGCATGCAGTGTAGATACTCCTGTCTTTATGTCAAAAAATAGATAGCCCATTGGGGGCGATTTTTTTCTATTTTCTGTAGATATATTCGCATTTTTTTTCTCGTTTGTCAGACGTTTTTGTTAAAACTAAATAATTCATACATAAATATATTTTTATTTATATCGTTAACAAAACCGTCGAGTACCTTATTTTCTTATCGCAAACTCGTATTGACACATTTTCTTTCGTAACTCCGTTTAAAAATAATTTCAAAGTTTAATTAACGCGTCGTTTTCAATCGCTAAAAATTGTCAATTACGATTCGCGAATTTATTACTAAAAAAAAAAAACGTAATTTTCTGAAAATATCATATGTTATTTTAAAATACATTTTTCGTAAATCGTTTTGGGCACGCTTTTTAATGATTTTCAGTTCGCCCGTATCCAGACACTCGTCTACAGCGGAACGATTTTTCCCCAAATAACGGGATCGACGACAAAGTGTGAGGCGGCTGCGGCGGTGTGACGTGGCGCTGCGTGCGCTGCAGGTCCGCTCGTCTCGCGTCATTTTTCATCGCGCGTCCGTAACCGCCACCGTCGCCGCCGAACACAACAATTATATACAAAACGATTTACCATAAGGCGTGTCTCGCTCTACGGCTCCCACACCACCGCCTCAACCGCCCCTCACGACGACGACGACGACGACGACGACCGCGCTCCAGATACGCGCTATAATATTGTCTTCCGCTTGCCCGCGGTCGCGCAGGCGTTTTTAAAAACCTTGTCTGCACCGCGGCGCGCTCGGATTCCGGTTGACATGAATTGATGATTTCGTCGCCGCCGCCGGCCGGGCCCTTCATCAATTACCTGCGACTTACCGTCGGCAGACTTCGGAGTATACGTATATATATATATAACGATCGGGTGTGATACGCGCGCGGCGTGTGTGCGCGCGAGGAGAGTGAAAAGTGTAAAAAAAAACCGCCTCATCGGTTTACCATTGAAACGAGCCACCGGTGTGTGTGTGTGCCACCGCCGCCGGTCTATTTATTAGTCGGTACACCGTTTTTTTTCCCCCTCCCTTGCCCTCGTCTCCTTTCCTATATTATTACTGTATACCGTCGGCCGTGCAGCAACGTTGCAACGCGTACTCTGTTTTTATTGAAAACCGCGTTCCCTATACGGCCGCGGCCGTATCGCGCGCGCGCTCGCGTTATTAATCACACCGTTGATTAGCGGCGGCGGCGGTGGATGCGGCCCCGGGCGCGCCGATACACCTCTCTAACGCGCGGCCTGTCACAATGACAACGACTACTAAATTAATCCATCGCCTACTCCGTCGCTAACCCGCGCGCGCCACACCTGCTGGCTGCCGTCCTTTATACGACGTTCCCCTCCACCTACACGACTACGCGTACCGTCTCGGAGGAGCTTTTGTGTTAATGAAGACGCGTTGTGTGTACGCGAGCGCACGTATGCGCGTTGTACATATTTTATATACAACGTATTTTTTTTTTTTTATATATATAAATTATTTATATATTGTCGTTAGAGTATTATTATTATTATTATTATTATGTATAATATATGCGCGTACAATATACGGACTACGGACAGACGCGTCTGTTCCGAATTAGAGAACCCGAAGAAAGATTCACCGGCGAACGGCGCGGCATCATTAATATTATTTTTATTTTACGCCGCACGCACGACTGCCGCGTACGCGTAAATACACACATATTATAGCTATGTAGTTACGCGCCGCGTATAAAATATCACGTGCGACGAGAGCCTGCAGGCCGCTGCGGCGGTCGGAGTGTGTTCGTTTCAGTTAGCGCGATCCGTTCTCTCCAGCTTGTTTCGTTTAGAATTATTATTCATCCATCTAGGATTTAAAAAAATTAATAAAAAATTTTTTATATTTGTTTTTTTTTTAGAAAAATATCTTTGAATTATTTTTTGTTTTTCTTTGTAATGCGTATATTTCGTTACGCGTCATTTTGTGAAAACAATAATTTACGAATTGACTGGATTATAATTTATTTTCGTCTATTAACGTTATTTGAGGGGGACATGACGAGTATTTGCCTCCCCACCCATTGTTGGCTTGTTTTAGAGCCTTTTGCTGAAAAAAAAAGACAAGAGTATCCACACTGCGTGCATCGGTGCGTGTATACGTCTTGTACATATCTCATTTATATTTTACACGTGACAAAAAGTTACCTATATCTCAGTCCCCGTACCTATAGACGTATCTAAATCTATAGATATCTATACAGTAGAATCCGCTCATAACGATCTTCAAGGGACCTAGAGAATCAGATCGTTATATCCGAACTTCTTTGTATACGGAAGACAAAAAAAAAAAATTGAAAATTGTGTGAAAAATTGATTTATTAAACAAATATATGTACGTATTTTGTATTAAATACTCGTATGTAATATTAATTTGAAAAAAAATCAGTTATAGTGCTTTGTCTATAACTGGAACAATACGATTCCTTGACGTAATTATCAATATTTTTTAATGACACAGAACTCAGTCGCTTTTTCTTGGTGTATTGGACCATTTATTGGAATGTTTTTGGATTTTGAACCATTTCAGGACAGCCTGTTCCACGTCTTGATGTTGGCTAGATTTTGTTCTCTTGTTAGATGTGACGTCTTTTAGAAAAACCTTCTTTATTTGGTCCTTTGATTTCCATATATATATATATATATATATATACATATAGATCGCGCTGCCATCGCCGTTCCAATGTAACTGGCAACGACGGTATAGAAGTGGGGGACCTGGCCGGCTGGTGAGTAGAGCCGGGTTCATGACGTCATGGTAACGCTCAAGGTGTCGCACAAATTTATAGAATGACCCCAGCCATAAGACATATACGTGTCAAAAAGACTTTTTTTTCGCGCTGCAGTCGAGATACGCGAGGATATTTGTACGAAATCGAAAGGCTAATAAAATTTAGTAAAAAGAAAAAAAAATTATCGTAATAATATTATAATTATTTGCGTCACAACTGCGCGACGGACGAGTGTATGAGCACCAGTGAAGGGCAGCGTATAAACCATTTCTGGTACGGACAAGTTCCCCCCATCCGAAAACGAGCAGTGGCTTTAGCTTAATATTTTTTACGAATCGCGAACAATTTTCACGTGACGAATACGAGCTATTTTTTATTGATCCGTTCGAGGAGACGATTCATTAAAAACGATTTACAACCGTATGAAAACGCTTTTCTGCTCATGTCGCTGCTTCGTATAATATTGTCAAGTCGAATTTTCGATCAATGTCGCAATAAAAACAAAATTTTGGAACGAAAATAGTATAAAATCGCATCATTAAATCGATCGGTGCGTTAAAAGTAGAAAACGTCTATTTCACTATATGTTTCGTGTGTGCAGGACAACAAGAGAAAATACTCGCTTCAAATCGAGAATAATCGAAAACCAGCACGCTTTACGTTCGACTACTATAAATGGTAATTATAATAATAAATCTATTTTAAATAGCACTTATTTACCAAATAAATACAATATTATTACTATAAATTAATATAAATAAAAAAAAAAATGTTCGATTTAAATATACCGTTAAAATTTTATTTATCCACATAATAAAAAAAAATTACAAATTGATTTGAGCGCGTCACCTACATTTTTAACATTTCCATATTGAGTCGTACCTGTGAAAAGTTTGGGAACCTCTGTTCTAGTACGTGCATTGACGTAGCGATAATCACATTTAATTTTTTTTTTTGTAATAAATGCCCTACGATTAGCTGTGAGCCTATAATATTTATTCCGGTGTTCGTACATTTTTACCGGTAATTCGTGTTTCCTTTACCGACAATATTTGCATTAATATTATTATCGCCTGTTATCATGATATCATAACAATATTACATAATCAGAAAAAAACAGTATTTTTTCTATACGATATAGCTTTTATTAACTCATATGATTTTTTTAAAAATTGTATTCTGCGCGAAAATTTTTACAAATTAATGTTTTTTTATGTTTTTATGGTTCTGAACGAATAATATAGCACTCGGTGGTTTAGCTGTTTTAACTATTTTGTCTGTTGTACACGCCTTTAGCCGCAGTATAGGAAATGGCCAACAATAATGTTCGTGCGTATAGGACTTTTAACAAATTTATAGGAATTTAGAAAGAATACAATAAATATTACTTGTGTTTATTACCGCAGACATATTTATAAATTAAGTTCAACACTCGGTAAAAAATGTCAATAATCGTGTTGCGAAAAATAAAAAAGACGTATGGAAGAGCACTTGAATCGCGAAAAATCGAAATAATCTTTTCGAAACGTACGCGAAATTTGCACAGTACGCCGTACTTAAAATTCTCAAACAAAATTTCAAAAATTACTGGCCAATTGCGTAATACCATAAATACCTTTTGATAATTTTTATTTATAAACTATTATTATAACGAGTTAATGAATACGGTCTTCAACGAGTCTTTAATTCAATTATTTAAAAAAAAAAAATTCATTTAATTTTAAATTTAATTTTTTATAATTTATCAGACATATTTATCACAAATAAAATCCACATCTCTTTAGCCACGACATACTGTAGATTATTTCATTGTAACTCACGAATATAAGTGCGTAATTTAACATGTTGATAATCGAAACACTAAAATTTAAACCTTTTGAAAATCTACAGTTTTTTCAAAAAAGAAAATAATTTTATGCTCAAAATATGTGGTAAAGTACGTACGATTTTAACATAATAGTACTGATATCGATTCATACCTCGCAGTTTTAATATATTCACAAAGGAATAATAGCGTACAAAATATTTGTGTGTATATAAAAAATTGTACCGACGCATGTTAACAATAGTTGCATAATTTACTACACGGTCATTGAATATGATTAATATAGTAGTTTTTTTAATTTTACAGCTGTAATGAATAATTCGAACGATCAATGTATGTGTGTGTGTGTGTGTTTTTTTTATACACACTGACTTTAAATTTTATTTAAATTTTAATAATAACGCTATACCGATTAACCTTGAAAAGTAAGATGTTAAAAAAAAAAAATTATACGCCATATTTTAAGTAAATGTATAGTTCAAGGGTGCGATTAAATGATTTATGACCTATATTAGTATAACAATAACACGTGTAAATAGTCTATGCAACTACATAGTTTAAATTCTAAACACGTAACTATGATAATATCTATACGAAAGGTTGTTTTTTTTTTTAATTAAAATTGTACACTAACAAACAACAATTTTTTATCGCTCTATACAGTGTGCCTAAAAACACAATTCGATGTACTCATTTATTTTTAACGCGTGAATGAGCGACAAATCCATCGTTATTATAATACACAATCGAGATAGTCGTCAACGTAATTTAAATTCGAAGTGTCCGACGGATTGACACTTTGCCCATGCTATATGATTAAATCGTTTTACCGCCGTCTCCCTTCCTTTGGTAAATTTTTCTGCAGTCGCAATTTGGCTTAAATTATGACTAGCACATCTCAAGCGCAATAGGAATACATATAACATCTTTATCACAATAATCATGGATTTCTCGAGTAAGTAAGTCGGAATAGAGTATTTTCTAAAAAAAAAAAAAAAATCTCATCCTTCAGAAAAGTCAAAATCCACTGAGAGTATTATACGAAACGTAATTAATATTAACCGTCGATTTTATAACTTTTTACAAAGTTTGAGCCGCGTCTTCCAACACAGTCGAAACTATACGCGATCACTTTTTAATTTTAGAAAGATATCTGCAAATAATTCCGCTATCGATCCGCCAAAAAAACACGAACAACTCCTTTTCGAGTGAGATCAAATACGTATATCGCATATTTTTGTTCTCTATCGTTCACTAAAGCGACTCGTTCTGATAACTGTAGTCAAAAAGTAGGGGAGGAATATGTTATTTATTCGTTTTGTGGATTTATTTTGTAACACAGGTATCTTTTATTATAGAAAATAATCGTACCAAGTGTATAGGAATGTTCTGCGTGTTTTCTCGACTTGCGCACTGCAGTATTAAGAAAATTCCATTTAATCGATTTAATAACGTGTCGGCCGAGAACACGATAATAACTTTTATTTATTTTTTATTATGTAAAATCGACTTTATATATGTAGGAGATCGTTGTCAGCGCGTTTCGTCTGTCATTTAAACATATTCTGCATAATACGCGACTCTCATCGTTATCGTAATAATTTCCGTCTGGATGATGCATATGCAGTGCTCACATTAATATTATTATTATTTTCGATGTATCTCGTAGCTTCTTTCTTCTGCCATGGTGGTTGTTGTTCTGGGAATCACCGGGCTCACACCGTGAGCCTAAGGTTCTTCCTCTGGATGATGGATATTTTGTGCTTGTGTCATAGTACTTTGCGTACTATGTGAGCAGTACTCAAAACAACTGCCTTCTGGAGAGTGAGAAGATTATGTTTGCCAGGGACTTCTTTGGTGGTTTCACAGGTTGTTTTAGATATTAACCCTGTGACACCGATGACAACAAGTATTACTTTGGTTTTCATGTTCCATAACCTTTGAACTTCTATCTGCGGGTCTTTGTATTTTAGCCTTCTTTCCGCCTTTTTTGAGTGATATTTTAGTCGGTAGGTACGGCTACATCTATTAGTGGGCATGTATGTTTCTTCTTGTCTTTAACGACGATGTCCGGTTTATTGGCTCTGTTATTGTCAGTTTGGATCTGTGTATCACAGACGGTGGTGACGTTCGGAGTATTAACAACCGGATCTGGTGAGTGTTCACGCCAATTGTTTTCTACTCTGATGTTATATTCGTTGCATATATTCCAATGCAGATGTGATGCTACCTTGTTGTTACGTCTGTCGAGACATTCTTTCTTCAGCCAGGACGGAACAGCCTGCCACTCATACATGATGTATGATGATTCCGGCAAAGTCTACACATTTTGGGTCATTGCTGGTTTTTATTATAATTATAATCGTATAAACACACGGGAAACACAATACAGCACTTAGGCATCGAATTTTTATCGAACGATCGAAGAGATAATAAATGACACGAGTATATACTATATATATATACGAGTATGTATATAAGCGAGAACATACGTATATTATAGAGAAACATCGGGTATGCGTCTTTCCGGTTTTGACACGTGGAATTAAACAAGACACGCCACCGCCGTTGTTGGGTCACCGTCGCGGATAATTGAAAATAACGTTTTTTTTTTTCTCTACTTTTTACCGCCGACCGAACACGACGAACGCTGGACGAAGAAACGTTTGCGCGCAGATAACCTATTGACACCGGACGAGGTGCGCCGCGCACGTCCAATTAGTCGGTAATTTATACGACGAATATGTCGTTTTCCCCCTCCCCCTTCTCTTCTTCCCCTGTCGATGACCACGACCGTATAACGTTTTTTTAATTGGTCTCCCGGTAATTATTATAATATTATTTTTGATAATCTCCCCTTCCCCACTCTGCTCACCGGGAAAAAAAATCCCTTTCTTCCATTTTTTCCGCCCCCGTACGTCAACACGCGTCCTGCTGTCGCAGATGAAAGATTAGCACCGGTCCGGTGTTTTGACTCGAAACGTTTTTTTTTTTTTCCTGTAAATATACGTACAATATAACGTTATATGTACGAGTAAAACGCGCACTCGTTTTCTGTACCGTGTAAGTACCTTTTTTTTTCTTCTTTCTTTTCTCTCTGTCCGATTCTTCGTGGACGATATAAATCATACCCGTCTTTTCGGATCTGCTCCTCGTACGTTTGCGCGTACAGTGCACACTGAATGGACACAATGCCGCGATTCGGGAAGAGGGTGGCGTTCGGCCGGGGACCATGAACGAGAAAGAACATTTATATCGGGTCACGAGTGATAGAAAATTTATGTATTTGATTCGTGAAGGAAAAAAAAAAGAGCAGAAGAAAAAAAACGTCATTTTTACACACACACACACACGTTTAGAAGACGCGTTCTTTTTACCGAGTCCTAAATAACAGTGCGGTTGCGCAGTGTACGCTCGCTCCGATTACGACGACACGGAAACCGCCCCAGGTTCGTATTTATT
This sequence comes from Slavum lentiscoides, assembly GCA_032441835.1. Classification (NCBI taxonomy): domain Eukaryota; kingdom Metazoa; phylum Arthropoda; class Insecta; order Hemiptera; family Aphididae; genus Slavum; species Slavum lentiscoides. Next base: position 14,547,575 of record CM063715.1, read on the forward strand.
TTTATATTCGTTTTGATAGTAATCGCGGTGCGAAACAATCGGAGGAAAGAAAAATGTTGTGTTTGATGAATATTTCTTTCCGTATAGGAGGTGTCCCTTGTACCATTATAACGTTATCCGCGGACAAGACATCACGACTAGATCTTCTAAAAGGTTGTTTCTTTTATTTTATAAAAACACGCGAAACGATTATATAAGGTCGTAACTCATAAATGATAATATCTGATAATAATAAACAGAAAAAAAAATTATTCCGTATACTAAAATTCAGACTAAAAATCTTATTCTAATCGTTCGTTTATTGTGAAATTCGACAATTTTTTTTTAACGATGTTCTTTTATCCCTTCCGAAATCGTTTGGGATTTCTTAAATCACTTCTAAGTTTTACGTGTGTTACGCCTTTTAAAATTGTAAATATCACAAACGAAACAAATTATTTGCCATTTAGACAGAAACTCATCACAACACTGTAATTAGTTGTCTCCAGCTATTAAGTCGGGAATTCGGGTCTTCGATAATAAACATTTTTAAAATGCATTACTCGGTAATTTTATTATTTTCCATTCCTTCGTGAAATGGACAATATCATTTTTAAAACGTAGTCATCAGGACGTGTACGAATGGCAGTCCCACAGAAACATTTAAAAAATTCGCTTTTTTTTCCTGCAACACATATTGTCGATGAATTTCGATTCAGCCGAGTGACTCTGCAACAGTATTGCCTAAAATGAGACCGACAAACGAGCGAAACGCAATATTCACCTACTGCTCGGTGCAAATATTGGGGACGCGATTTTTTTATTCATATTTTATTTCCTGGACGCTTGAGATACTTATTTCACAGATTAAACTCCGTCATGGAAATATCTATATTCTCGAATACGGATATGTTGCATCGGCAGACTTGCGTTACTATCGTTGGGAATAAATATTTATAAACTCCGAGGTTCCATGAACGTTGGTAAGTCAAGTATTCACCGATTGTATTACACGTAATCGCGCCGCGTGTTAAGATTATAATATTATATATGACCTGACGGAGAAGTGTTTAACCGTTTCATAATATCGTGTTTTTTTTTTACGAGTTCGTTAATATAATAAACAGTGAAATCTTTTTCAACTGCACGGCTGCAGACGTGTTATGGCCATGGTCCATGGTGTATTCTTCCTACTCGTAAAAAGCGTTACGAAAAAAAAAAACAGTGCACACAAAACTATAAAACACTTCATATATATATATAATATTATAATGTTTTATAATGTGTGCGCGCGCGCTCACGAATATTTCTTTGATAAACTCGAAATTACCATCACACGTACGTACAATGTACATAATATATATATATATCATTATAACGACAGACCAACCGTGTTTGTGCACGATCGATAATAATAATAATAATAATGAAAAAAATATTCATTTATTATTATTGTAAATAATTTCTATTCAATTATTATCGTTTGAAAACTACTCGCGGTACATTTAACTCGATTGTGGTCGGTTTTTTTTCTTCATTATATACGCGCGTCTGTCTTGTTAGAAATTCATTTTCTACATACAGACGAATTAAAACTTTGGAATTAGTTTTGATGATTCTATTAAATTTGAAAATAACGTGAAATAAATAAATTTATATATATATATATTCGATGTTAATTAGTATTTTTTTTAATACGAATAAGTATCTTTTTCTTCGCTTTACACTTCCAATTACATTGGGTCGGCCATCCTAATCCTACACCTACCCGCCGTATAAAGCACGTCTCCCGCCACAACAGCTATCTTCAGATCACTCCCACAATTCCATCTATTCACTTCTTCTCCCATCTTCCTTTTCCTCTTTTCCCTTCTACATTAATTTCCACAACACCTCTTACAGCCTCGAAGAATCATCTCTCAGCATCACACGATCTGAGACTACAGGTATTCTCTCTCGTTTTCTCCACAATAAATAACATTCCTACACTACCCCTTACGTATTATCATTTCTGAAATATTGTGTGGATAAAATATATAAAACCCTATGTAGATATAGTTACTTCACACGTGTATTTTACCGTTATCTTTCTCTGTTCAACCACTGTCCAACACATTCCGAACCATACAATATTGCTGTTGTCGTTCTCACTACTGTTCTATAAAATCTACCTTTCTTCAGTCTTATTGGCATCTTCTTTTCATACAGAACACCAGCTGACACTCCTCTCCATTCTTCGTCCGTCCTATTTTTTACGTTTTCATCAGAACCAGCATTCGTTTGCACTACCGATCCTAGGTACTAGAATATATCAACACCACATCTTCCGTCCATTACGCGCCGTCCTCAATGAATTCTCTGAAAATCAACTACAGAAAAAAAAAAAAATCATAAAAAATCGTCACTGTTTTACTCCTACTAATCCGTTGTCCTTTCGATCTTGAAAAAATAAAATGCGATTAACTCTAATAAACTTTGCGATCGGCGAGTGTTTTTTTGTAAACGCGCGGATATACGAGATTTATATAGATTCGTGGAGAGAAAAAAAAAAAAAAACTGATGCAGAATACGGCTCGTATAGGTGGTGGAGCATTTGAGTTCGAACGAGAAGGACAAAGAAAAAAAATTGTTATTTTGACACGACGATTGTAATAATAATTCGTATCGGTCCGAGTCGCGGATTATGACTGTATATATTATACATTGTGTCGATGCGTGTTTGGCCAACAATGCCACACGCTTTAATCCGATTTCAATTGTACGTACAAATCGCACACACACACACACACACACGCATATTATAAGAATATTCGTCCCACGAGCGATGTATGGCACGAGAGGGGAAAAAATGTGTATAAAACGTTAAATTTCCACAACGACCTATGTGGGAAATATCGTCTGCCGACATATATTTTCATCCCCCCAAAACACACACGTTGCACATCATTCACGAGCAATAACGTCTGTGTATATACGTGGCGAAGGATTATACAGACACGTCTTAAAAATCGTCTTTTCGGCTCTGACTTATTGGAATACAAATATTTGCGAATCAACACGGATCGAGAGTGCCGGCCATAAATCATAGTACAGCTGAGAGAGCTGTCGTTCGTGAGTAAACGAAACAGAAGTGTTCCCCCGCGGCCTCTGTTACGCGCTTCTACTACGAGTCCCCGCGTTGACTATAATGTATTACACACAGTAAACGCGTATATGCTGTGACTATAATATAAGTATATGAAATCCTTTGCGCGTTGTTTTATAATTTCACCGACTGTTTATGTTGTTTACGTTAAAATCGAATGCTCTGTCCGCAGTAAGGTACCGGAGTGGATTTAAAAATCATAACATGATGTCTTAAAATCGATTAAATCGATATACGAAAATATACCTTTTGTTTCGATAAGCAAAACGAATTGTCGTTGATTTGAAAAGAAAAAAAATTTTAATAAGGCGTGAGATGATTTCTAAAGGTCTTAACGAAAACAAAGAACATCGCGCGAATCTATACACTCTCGACAACGCCGGCCATGCATTTCTATTGCTATAGAGTTTAAAAATTCATTAATTTATATCAGGGTGTTTTTGTAAATTTCTCGTTCGCGTTACTATGATTTTTCCGTTACTTTTTTTTTAATATCTATAGATACACATTCGACATGAGTTCTTCACTTGTTCCACAATAAACTCGTAGACACTGTTTTTTTTTTCACAGTATTGTGATACATCCAACCTTACCATAACCATCTACCAATTTGCAGAAGTAATTTAGAAAATATAAAAGGAGAACAATTATATTTATATATATATACAGTAAGAGACAATATTTCTTTACAATTGTAGCGTAAAATGAATCGAGTTAAATATTATATATTTGTTCTCGGGTAATATTCGAGGAGATAATTCCGAGATAATTATTCATAAATCGCGTGTAAAATTACGCATAAATAATAGTCGTGCCGGATGATCTTGAAGACAATATTTTTTTCATAAATCTTTCGAAGAGTTTCCTTAAAGTTTTTTATTTTTGATTATCTTTCGAACCCCGAGTAAAAAAAAAAACAGGGACGGCTTGTAACACATCTAAGGAACATTTTCGACTTTATGACTGGGATTTCGGTTATTTTACGACACGGAGGGGTCAGAACAAAGAACGGACTCTTATACAGTGACCCCAAACAGGACAGCGCGTAGTATTATCGTTAAGCTTTCGAGTATAACTTTTTATCGATTGGCGTTTACTAGTGCAGGATATTGTACGAAACCGCTGTAGAAAAATAATATTTATTTTTAACCGTAAGAAGAATTTATACAAACCCTGTAGTATTGTCAACTGCAGGTCGTCACAATGCGTTTGTTTTTCGTTGAATATTCACCTGCGACTAATATAATATGTACAGCGGAATCCGTCAAGGTGTATACGTATATTATAATAGATTAAATTAAGCGCTTCGCTTATATTGTACGCGTTATTGTGGATGAGTTGGTTTCTGCTGTTGGCGCGTTCACATACGTATATTAGAAGAAAAAAATTGTTGTTAGCGAATTTCACGAGCGACCGCGGACTTGACACGGTGACAAACCGGCGTACCACCTGTCCGCAAATGTTCGACATTTCCTTTACACGTTTTACACATTTCAGACTCGTAATATTAAGTACGTACTCGTATATATACCGTCGTCGAGACGCGTATAAATTCTATGTGCGTGTCTAATTGAATAATAAACTGAATGTGACTATATCGGGGCCGCATTCAGAATGGAGGAAGCGGCAATTTTTTAGCTCATTATAAGGGCGGAAAATCGTATCCGTGAAAAATATAATAAGTAAAAATAGTGTTCACGCGACTCGCACGTAAGTCTGGCTGTTTGGAGCTATTTGTTCAGCTATACCGCAATCTTAAGAGTTTAGAAACTAAAGATGAATAACGTGAAATTATTTTAGAATTCGGATAAGAAAAAAACGATTTAATGATAACCAGATAAGGAAACCCCGTAGTGATTTCCGCGTTTCTTAAACGGCTTCTATAACGAGTAATAACGAAAGATCGTTGTCGGTTTCGAAACGAATTACAAAAATGATATCTACAAATGAACCGTGAAAGACGTTCTACACAGTTAACAATCGTATCTGACTCAACAAGAGAACCATTTAAATGAACCGACAAAGTTAATATACTCGTTTGCCAAACTCCAGTCCAAGAGACGGTTGTATAACCAACACGATGACCACAAAAACAGTCGCAGTTAATAAAGTAAATTTAATTTCTTCGACGAGAACCACCACGATCGAATTTAAACTCGATTACAACGCCAAACGAGTCGCGCGGTTACCAGTGTAGAATAGGTGAGAGAACTGGTAATTGGCTCGTGAATTCACGCATTTGCATGTATCAATCTTAATGCTACTTCGCAGTTAATGCTAGATGACATAGAAATCTGTTTCGGGGTACTAAGGTTAATTTATTATTAAATACATATATTTTATATTGTTCATAATTTCGATAATTCTGTGTTCATTTTTTTTTTTATCGAAATACCACGAAAAAGTCGAAATTCAATGGAAAAACGCAATAATTTATATGTTTCCGTCGTATACGAAACGTACGGGAGCGTATAAAATCGTTAAAAACACTACGGTACACTGCGAGCCACGAAAGAACGCGTAAAAATGACTTTTTTTCTCTTAATCCCTGCACATTTTATGTGCATGATTTTAGACTCTCGGCGCGCGATACAAAACGCTTCGAACTCCTTAAGGCATATATTTTTGCCGGTTTTCCAGCCGCATAAGAGCGCACGAACATTCGAGCCCTGTCAACTACAATACGGCGTGGTAATAATAGGATTTATTTCGGCTGTACGCGACAAGCGGCGTATATGACTCGGCGCGATATTTTTATTAATACGCTATTCGTCAGCTGGGCGTACAATGCGGCAGTGATATCATAACGAGTGTGTTGACAATATCTTCGTCGCCGCCGTCATCGTTATACCGACGACACCGCACGGTTACCGGCCAATTCATCACGACACACACAGACACACACACACACACCAGCACAGATAATAATAATAATAAAAAAATATTCGTATAAAATACTGACGTGTGTGTGTGTGTGTGTATAAAAGAGGTGTGAGACAAGGTGAGCCGTATACGCGAGCGTTTCACGATCCCGCGTTGAATGGCAAATGATTCGGCGTAATTTCTCGTCGACGACGACTCGGAGGCTGGCGCGGTTAGTGTGTGTGTGTGTGTGTGTATGTACCATCGGAGCTGCAGAGTGATACGCGCGGTAGGAGAAAACAATATTATGATGTTTGTGAAGTCACGCCAAGAGGAGGGCGTGTGCGTGTTTTTATTTTATTTTTTTTCCGTCTGTGTGTGTGTGTATAGCAGCAACAACAGCAACAGTGATGAATAGTGCAGACAGAACCAATTTATCTTCGGATTTTTACGTCGTCCTGGAAATGAAATCCTCCAGAGACGCGAGCGCGCGCGCGAGAGACACGGTGTGTGTGTGTGTACGAGCTGAATAACAAATTATATTGTCCCCGGGGCGGGGGAACGGTGTGCCGAGAAACGAGGCGACGAGACGGTTAACACACAAAATGAGAATAATAATAATAATAATAATAAAAAAAAATATATATATATATATAACGAAACGAGAAAATATCGTAATTGAAGAAAAGGGAACGTGAAAAGAGCGCGCGTAGTGTGCGGCGGATGTCGTGTTCGGCGGGTCAACACGTGTTGGATGCGTCCCCGGGGAACTCGGTCCATTAGTGCACCGTTCGTATCCCGGAGCCTGTTGCAGGTGATCTCGCGTATTATTATATTATATATAATAATATATACGTGTCTCGCGTATTCCACGGCCCGTAACGTAGTATTGTCTCGATTCGGCAACGATGACGACGATGATATTACGATATTGTGCAACAAAAGTTATTGTGAAACGAATAAGAAATGAATAAAGGCGCGTTATTATAATATACTTGGGGAAAGTTAACGGGTTTCGTCGTTGATCCGTTTGCGCACACAAGTCTTAAACGACGGCGGCGTGCAGACTCGGGTAAAATACTTTTTTTTAAGTATTTGGCACACGTATTCCTCGAATATTTCGGGGAAAAAAGAGTATTCAGGAATATTCGAGAATTTCGTGACGTGATAGTATTTTGAACGCTTCACAAAAAGTATTTCGAATACTTTTAGAATAATTTTTTTTTTTTTTACTAATTTCCTGCAATACGAATATTATATACAATCAATATTATAATATGTGTTTGGAGGGGGATTAATAATTTTGTTTTTACGTATGCGTCTACAAATGAACACAATAAATAACGAGTAAATTAATAATAATAATATAATATAACATATAACACAAATAAATAATAGCGTAATCAAATATAGGATCGATTATATACGAATAAGGTTGAGTTCGAACACCGAATATAGCGAGGTTTTTGATAAAATAATTGATCTACTGCTGCTAGTCGCTACTCGTATTTTTTCCTTGAATAATTACTTTTTACATTTAAGTAACGAGTTATTATTTTTATGTAGTTAGGTACTATTTAAAATGTGATTGAGCTTTAAAAAGTATTCGGAATACTGTATTCAGAATACTTTTAAAAAGCATTTATTAACTAGATACTTTCGAAAAAAAGTATTCAGAATACTACTCAAGTCTGACAGCGTGTGTCCCAAAAATAAGTGTACTGATATTTTTTCTTTCGAAATAATTTAAAGAGTTACAGCAAATTCTAAATTATCTCCTTCGAAGTACGATCCCCGAGAAGTCATAACTAAAAAGAAAATAAAGTTTATCTTTAGTTTGTCCGTATCGCTATTGTACTTTTAATATTTTCGACAGTCCCGTAGTAATAATGATGCCCGCCGTCATCTATTGGATTTTGGTTTGGAGAACCGAGAGAAATCACAAGGAATTATATTACGGAGGAGAGTATTCTCTTTTTGTCAAAAATTCAAGAATCGAGTGCGCCATCTGAGCCAATCGTCTGCAATGTCACTTCGGATTCGCTTGAAAATGTTTTCAAAGTCATTCCAAGACATCTTTGCAAAAATACTGATTAAATGTCTATCCGATAGGTAAAAACACGCTTTTGCACGATTACACGAAGGTTAAAAATCCATATGGCCATCATTTTTGTCTTTGATCTGTTCACACTTGCCTATTTTGAATTCGGTTAGGTTCTTTGAAAGCTTCGAATGCTATCTAAACACCATATTTCCGGTTAAAGTACCTACGTTCTCCATGAGCCTCCGTTTAACTTTTCTAAACGTTTCAAATAACGAAAATTTAATGTAACGTTCGTTATAATATGAATCGTTTTATTTTGAACGTGACGATTTATCGTTGTTTTCAAATTTATAGTAATAACAAAACGCTACACAACACCCGTTTTTATTTTCAAATTTTGCGCAATCAATTTCAACCCAACAAAAACTGTGCCTCGTTCGTTACGAAATGCAAATGTAAATAAAAAAACAAAACGAACGAATATCGTCGCATTCGAAAAATGATGCGATACGCCGCTAGTGATTATTATAATATATGAATGAATACGGAATAAAATGTACATTTACGAGTAAAGTAGTTTGTTCTAAAAATGTTGAGCTCTTAAAAGAATACGAATTTTGACCGAAACGATTATATTTCGACAATTTTACTGGGCTGTTTTTTTTTTTTTTTTATTTGTTACGAATTACACGAATGTATTCAAAAACAACATAAATACTTGTACGATATGGTAAAATACATTTTTCGGTTCGTCCAAAATCTAAAAAAAAAACCGAATATTTTCTAATAAATATATTTCTCGATACAAAATCGAGCGATCACTAAAAAAAAATTGTTTTTATTTTCGAAACAACAACACATGTACGTATTGATTAAGTCATGTCAAATTATTAAAGCGTATATTGAGAAAGTGAAAAACAGTGGTTTTATACGTAAACACGCTGTGTTTAACGCGTAAGATTATTTTTCTAGACTTTAAAAAAAAAACTACTCGGTTATATTATCGCGTATAATACCGTAAATATATACCGTGTAAAACTCATAATTATTCACTGAAAACAATGCTTGCGCATATTTTACACAGCGTAATATTTAGTTTCGTGTTATCAAAGCGGTTTTATGCTAATATAACGAACGTTTGTAATTTACCCACGTTAATTTTCAAACGCTTTTTAGCCCACTAATAGATATTAAGCAAACCGCGCCCTCTTCTAAATATATACACTTATACAAATTACGATTCGCGTGGAATAAAAATTCACGAATCTTACGACGAAGAATAATATGAAGTATTAAAAACCGTACGAAATGCCGAAAACGGTGAAAAAGAACAACAATACGCGTGTAAATGTACTAACCTAACCTAACTTTTTATTAAAATTTAAATTACGATTGAATTAGTATTAGTACTGATTTATATTAGAAAAATTGTCAGCGGAATATTCGATTCCATTTGATGAAAAACCCCAAAAAATCGTTTTCAAAAAAAAAAATGTTTCCTTATTATTTTTTTCAGAATTTCTCTATTGGTTTAAAATTTTGTGTGAATCCTAAACGATTATGTACACGCCTGAATATCACTAGCTCACGGCCCTGTTAGCGAACGTATTATTTGAAATCTAAACGAAACCGTGTACGCGGTCCGTTTATTGTGTACCTATGTGAAACTAAAAGTTTAAAACAGATTGGATATTATTTGAAACGATTAATAATGTATTATTGCTCGTCACGTGCGTTTTCTTACGGTTAAAATAGTAACCTGGGAATCGATTTCCTTTTATCGACCGGATAATTTCGAATAGTGTCCGCGAACCCTTTTGCGGGACGCGACAGTAGTAAACCGCACGTGTTGCTCGACCGTAAAGGGTAAGTCTAATATTCAAATAAACGCGGCGGCGGCGGCGGCGGCGGGTAGTATTTTTTTTCCTCCTTATTTATTATTATTATTTTTTATTTTGTATATTTCGAACGGCGTCAAAAATACTTAAATAAAATTAATAAAAATGAGAGAGCGGTGCGGGTGTGGAGGAAAACGCGGTTTCATGTCGACTCGGCTATCGGAGGGATTAATATCGTATTTCGGGGACAAGGGCTGATGAAAATCGAGGGTGTTTATAAGACGCATTCCCTCTGGCTGGCTGCACGTTCGCGAATCGTCAACACGCCGGCCGCCGCCACCCCTGTTCGGTCGTATTAATAATATTATTATCGCCGTCCTTATTATACCATCTGCAATTGAATCGCCACGTTTAATTGAAAAATTATATTAATTGAGAGAACGTTTTCGACTTGGGGTGCGCGCGCCGTATTTCGTCGTGTATCATTTATACGGGACTGCTTTTTTTTCTTTTCTTTTCCTCGTTACACACGCGTATATTACATTTAAATGCGATTGGATTGTCGTGGGCGTTACCGCCGGAGCTGAACGCGCGCGTTATTCGACGACGACGACAGTTGTACGGCGAGAGAGACAAAGCGCGAAAAAAGAGATTACGCGACAATGTGTTCGATTAATTTCATTTTTAAAGCCATTACGCGCTTTTTTTTTTCTCTACCACTCTCGAGTAATAGAATATACGCGCGTTAATTTGTTTTAACAAGTCGTTTTAAACACGCCCGGAGTTTAAAACGGTTTTGAAATATTATATACAGCCGTATTATACGCGAGCGTATAAAATTTATGGGAGTAACGACTTTGGTGTTGTTGTTGTTGTTATAGTCGAACATGTGCTTCGCGCGAATTATAATAATATACGGCTCGGTGGTCCGCGGGGAACGAAACAAACCTTAACACACACACACACATTGGTCTAATACCGCGGAGAAGGATTAAACGGAAATCGTATTAGACTTATAAAAAGACCTGTACGAATAACGCGCGTGATTCGTTTTGGATTCTGAGCGGAGCGAGGGATCTAGTGGTTTTACAATGATGTTTATTTATTTTTTCTATCCTGTGTACAGGTTTTCGACCAGAAGGAGTGCTCCGATCTCTTCCGGTCACAGTTTGTTTCCGGCAGCAATTCGCATCTAGTCGATACTTTAGAGAGATCATTTTTCGATTTTCTCAATAACGCGACGCGATAAATTACCGAAAAATTACGAAATCACCGCGAAGAATGAGATTTCGTCAATATCCGCGTATAGTTTTTTCGCTATGATTTCGAAAATAATCATTCTATTTTCTCGAAATTCTCAACAAAATTGTATCCTTATACTATACAACTTTGAAAAAATTTTCAAAAAGTTTCATCCAATTTTAGGCTGTTTATAGCTATTTTTACATTTTTTCATTCATAAAACAGTTAATTTTGAGTTTTTTGACTTGAAATTTGGACACAACGTCAGACATTATATTACTCTAATTTTTACAAAAAATAGACAAAGTGTATTACACCGGAGCTCCGCTCAGAATCGTTTTATCGAATGCAATGATTTATCTCATTGCTTCACCAAATTTATACTAAAAACAAAACTCTAAATTCTTTACCCAAGTAAATTCACTTATAAGCGATATCCACAACACCCCGTTACCTATTTTTTTTTTTTAAACCGATATCGCGCGTTATTTCCTTTTTGTACTATTTTTCGTCGACATTCCGAGAACGTCGTATTCATTTTTAACGTAGACGGTTCGATCGATTTTTATTTCGATTAAACGCGAGATTGTTAACGGAAATAGTCCGGAGAAAACTTTTTTTACGCGCCGAATTCTAAAAAACAAATTCGAGAGAGACAATATCGGGAAGAAAAAAGAGATCGAATCGTTTTTATACAAGTAGAACGCGCTTTTGTGACGCTATCGCGTCTTTACTGTCTCGTCTGATCAGTGAAAATCGTCAGCCTTTACGCGAACAAGACGCCAATACTCGAAACCAGCTGGTCGTCTATTCTCGAGAACCCGATAAAAACGGAAGAAGCGGAAAATTTTTCGAAATATGAGCTCATTTTTTTTTTTTAGTGACCAAACCTGCGCATTGTAAACTCGTGGTCTTTTTTTTAAGTCAGTAGAAATAATTTGCTGTAAATATATGTAATTATTGTAGCTTTTATATGTGAAATAATAAAAATAATGTTTGTGGAGTGTAATTGTCAAGAGGACGTTACACAAAGCGAACGCGAAACCGTGCAACGGCCGAGAGAACGTGCGCCGCTGCTGTTCAACGTGGTGTACCGCGAAACTACAGAAAACGCTGAAAAATTGAAATGTTTACGGTTGAAAACCGTTGCACAAGGGAACGAATGGCCCTCTAGTTGTGTACTATATTAAGACACCATATTTTCACACGTAATAAATTACAATATTATCTTACAGTGGCGTGCAGAGCCCGACTTGGGAATTTTGGGGCCCGGGTCTAATTTTTTGATGGGGCCCTTAAATTATAAATTCAGTTTTTTTGCTATATTGAGTTTTTATATTTAATTTTTTTTTTTTTAAGATTATAAATAAATTGTACTATAATAGTCTATATAATATAGTACGACACATCTATACACACGACCTGATAATACAACCAACCCGACTGTCGGGCCGACCAAATCGTGTGTGTAATCCGTTTAACATTTCACAGTGCCACTAATAATTATCGACATTAATTAATATCGGGGCCCGGGGCTGCAGCCCCCCTAGCCCCCAAGTTGGGCTCTGGTGGCGTGTTTAAAACGTCTTTAATTCCTAAAGGAGTTTAAAAAAATTATAAACATTGTATTTGTATAAACTTTTTAGAGAATTAAAGTCGTTAAAAAAAAAAAAATTGTACGCGTAATTTATTTCGCTTAAAAATTTGTCGTTTGAAGTGCTGTTCAGAGTTCCCTTTCTCGCGCGAAGCGATTGCGTTTTAATGAAAATCGTAACGGCTAAACGACGTAATATATTATTTGATTGTTAAAACGTATTACGAATTTCGACAATTCGATTTGAATAATACACGAAATAATATGACCGATTATTTTTTATTACGTATCACGCACGTATATATACGTACACACAGCGTGTTACAAACACTCGAAATAACGCGCGGTGCACCCTCAGTATTAGTGGATAATATTTTCGAATTACTCGAAGGGAGCGAGTGCAAGATGAAGAAAGGGGAGAGTATATATATATATAAGTAATCTCGTAGGCGGAAAGATAAACATAATAAACGACCGTATATAAACGTTAAAACATTTGTGTTATACGTGTTTACAATATTTCTCGCTAATGTATTTTTTTTTTTTTTTAATACACACAATAAAATAAAAAGTCGATATAATTTTCTTATTTTTGTTCCGACGCGTTAAACGATTTCTGGCGAACCGCTCGGATTTAATTAAACTACAAACGAAATCGTTTTTTTTTTTTTTTTCATTTTTTAATAAGACCCGCGCAATACCGTTTGCTCCTGTACCGACACACGGCCAACGTATTCCGAGATCATTTTTCTTCGACGATGAGAACTAATATTATCGTCGTGTCAAGGATTTATCACTCGCCTTTTTCGTCCGCACACCTCGCGGCGACAAAGTCCCCGAGCGCGTAGTAGTAGTAGTAGTAGTACGAGTATACGCGGTTTTCGTTTTAAAAATATGTCGTAAAAATACGTGTTTCAATAACTCTTTGAAAACGTCCCGAAAGTGTGAGAAAACACACCGCCGTCCGCCCGCGAAATGATGCGTCTCGTGGGACTATAACATCGTAATAAGCAGCCACGTGTTGCCTGCTAGCCGGTATATAACGGTATTTATTTTTCAGAAAAGCATCCGCGGGAATAATAATATCTATCGAACCGGTTCCGCGGGGACGCAGACTTCCGGAGGAATAGTGGGCGTATATTATATATGGGCGAATAAACGGGGGAAAAAAAAAACCTAAAAAGGGTTTAAACAAATCGTTATTAATGATCCCTTTGTAGTTTCGGGTCTTTCCGATGGTCATCATTCACTCGGAAATTTCGGTTTTTTTCTCGCGCGCGTCTATTATCGTTCAGAAGAATTTTTTTTTTTAACAAAACACAAATCGTCGTTCTCTTTTACCCCGATTTTTTTTTTTTTGTGAGCTCATCGCCAGGAAGTGCGTCGACCGACCGCCACACGTATCAATGATGGCCCCGTTCACAATGGACGAGATGGTCCATTAATTTCGTTTCTAATTTAATTAACAATATGAGCCGACCGAAGAGAGAAGAATATTGTACACAACGCGAAACGAAACCACGCGTGTTCGACTGCTGCAGCGGTATTGTGGGTGTATAATGTGCTTAAAAAACAGAATAATAAAAAATCCTGGCGTTTCGTAATGGGCCAGCCGGCTTTTTTTTAGTACGCAAAAAAAAAAAAAATACCGGACACGGAAACTTTTTATTTTTCACGAATCATTGTAGGAGAAGAAAAAAAAAAGGTGCGAATTCGGAACCCTATTTTTCCACCCCCATTATTATTACGGATTATATTCTCTTTCGCTAAAGGGCTAAATTAACTTTATATTATATATTTCGGTGCGCGCGGCTGAAAATAAAAAAACTATTGCCTTTTAACCGCACAAAAAAGGTATTGGTATTGAAAACGAATTATAAAATCCGTATCAAAATAAGGCTTTTGATTTTCCGATTTGGATATATACGCGCTTATATAAAACATTTTTTAACCGTTTCGGTGAATTAATCGAATAAACAAAAACCGCGTATAACGTATTATATTTTTTAACCACTATTATTCTGTAACTGTGTCCGGAGGGGAGAAAAAAAAATCGCGCTGAAACAAAGGATTAACGCGCGCTATTTCTATTAATTCAGTTTCACACGATTCGAAGAACAAAACCGTTTTTATAATATTTTAAATATTTTATTTTTAATAAAATATTAAAACGTATACGCGCAGTGACTATAAACGCGAATTTAATGTAAAGAAAAAAACCCCGTGTAAAATATTATAAAATTGTTATCATCAGACGAATTTTCTAGATAAATCCCGAAGCGCTCGTGTTCGTGTTTAACATGTCCAGTATTTTTTCCCTACCCCCCACAAAATACAACAGACATTAATTATTTTGACGAATCAATAATAAAAATTCAATCGAATTTGAGAAAAACCCTATTTCCAACACTTTTATATAGTTTAAACGAATGCAGCCGAGTGTAACGAGCTCAGAATAGCCCTGCTTATTCGAATGGACCCGAAGGAAAATATTTTACAAGTTATAAGCGTTTTAAAAATACAATTTTTACCGTTTTAAAAAAAAATCTCATAAATTCTTAAGAATTAAAGATATTTAAAAAAATCGGCTCTGCGCGCACATCAAAACGACGTTGTCGTCTCGCCGTTTTGTACATTTTACATTTTTAATTACGTTTAACGACGTGTTGAACATTACAGAAATTGTTTATCGCGCGTATAAATTGCGCGGCCAGTAGAATGCGCGCATTAAATATAAAAAAAAAAAATGTTTGAATTTTTCGCGTTTTTATTGAACTTTACTTTCGCGTCCTGACTTCTGCCTAATGCTGTACATAACGCGCGTTACACGGAGTAAAAAACCGTTTACATCTCGAAGATATCGTAAAAAAAAAAAAAGAACCGGCCGTATCGCTGACGGAATTATTTTTATTTGTTATTATTATTATTATATCGTCGTACCTAAAGCGACTGACGATATCGCAGCCAATAAAAACGAACGTCGTTGAAACGCGTATCCTGCAGTCGTTTCCGCTGACGGGAGTGAGAGGAGGAGGAGGAGGAGGATAAATTTTTTTCCCCGACGACGTGTAAAATATTTTCGGTGGGGGAAGCCTATTAGCGCGCGAGGTGTACGATATAATATAATAATAATAATAATAACAATACCAGAAGGAGCAGGAGCAGCAGGACGAAGAGGATATACTAAAAGATGGCCAACACCAACAACGCCGGTATAGTGCAGCAAAAGACGTCTTAATGCGTGTATTATAATAGTATTGTGCGCGCGCGCGCGCGCGCGGAGGAATCCGGATATACAACAAAACGGAGCTCATCGATTACGACCGAAATGGCGGCGGCGGCGGCGGTTAAGCTCGGTCGAGGGGTTAGGGTGTGGTGGTATACGACACTGCAGCACACGTCTCGCACGCATATTATTATTATTGTCATTATTGTCGGACCAGAGTGTTTACCGTACTGCACGGCGGTCCTCCGGGGGACTCTTTTATAGCGGGTGTGCGCGCGCCCGCGCGTTGTACTGCGCAGAGTGTTCTAATTGTGAAGGTGACAACAATGCGGTGGGTGCCGAGGAAATTGTCTCCCCGCGCGCCGCTTATGCGCGTGCGAGTGTGCGTACCAGAAGAGAAGAAAAAAAAAAAGAAAACGACGAAGACGTTCGCTTTGGCATGTGCACCGTGCCACAGTACGCACGACGTTCCTGGGAGGTCTTGACGTAACCACCCTCGGTATTTCGTTTCTCGGCCCACCCCCCTTGATTTATTTATGTACGTATATACACGGCTGCTGGGGGCGAGTATACCTCCTAATATAATAATAATAATAATAATAATAATGCGACAATGAGAAGAAGAAGAAGAAAAAAAAGAGAATAAAAATATACGAGAATAAGAAAAGGAGAAAGAGACGTTTGTGCGGGGACGACAATGATAACGACGGTAATTTCCTCGGACGACGTGTACGATCCAATCAAAACACCACGCGCTGCTTGTGCCGCTGCTGCTGCTGCCGCTGCTGCTATACCACCTCTACCGCCAGGTGTGCGCGTGTGTGTCCCGAGGCCAATCCATCAAATCCGCCGTCGATGCCAAAACGTACAAAAACGTTATTGTGCACGTCCGGGGGAGGGGGAGGCGCGCGCGCGCGCGAGAGAGATATTCCGGTCAATAAAAACGTCTAGTGGTGCCGGCGCGCTCTCCACTCGCTCTCACTCACCCGGTCTCACGCCACCACACACACTCTCTCCCGACGGCGGCGGACGGACGGACGGACAGCTGCACGGCCACGCTATATATACTGTCGCGCGAAACGGATAACTTATAGGATTCTCATAACGATACACGAATAAATCCGGGGACGCGCGTTTTATTATTATATTCCCTTCCTTTTTCCCCCATACCTAATACGCGCTGTCCGCCGGTACGGGAAGCGAATCTCTTTTGGGACACTTGTTGTTGTATAATAATATATACAATAATGTCTCGTATGTATAACAGCCGTGCAGTGTAAAAAAAAAAAAGAAGAAACGATCCGTATTGAACGCGGGGACCGGAAAATCACGAGTCTTCATCCGACTGTCCGTATTCGAGTCGTACATACGTTTTTATTTATATTCCCAATCCGAACGAACGATGATACGCAGAGCTCTCGGCTGCAGAGTCACTATACCGCGTTTGTTTTCCGTCTTCCGCGTCCGCGTAGTTAGCGGCGGCGCAAACTTATAATAGTTTTCCGTGAAACATTTCCAAAAAAAACAAAAAATTTTTGTCGGATAAGTTCCGAAATTTGTTACGGAAATTTCAAAAAAAAAAAAATTATAAGTTTTTTTTTTTTTTACTTTGCGCGGCCATCGTGAATAAAACTGTTCGAATTAATGTAAAATTACAATAACAATATGATTATATCAAAAATATACGTACTTCTTAGAAGAAAAAAAATATTTTTCTAAATTGTAGACATAATAAATCGTATATTAAAAAAAGTATTAATAATAGATAAATTATTTAAATAATACGTGCACTTACCGAGTAAACGAAAAACACGTATAATTTCATACGAATTAAAATTAACGTTGAAATAATAATTTAAGTACTGACTGACGATTGTACTGTGCACCGTTGGTCTAGTCAAAATGAAAAAAATAATTTTACTCTTGACCATTGATCGTCTATCGTTTTCGAACGTTATTAACAAATCCAAAAAAACTCTTTTCTTCCAAGGCTATTTCGTTCGCTTTTTCTTCCAAGATCGACCAACTCGCCGACGTTGCCGCCGTACGCTACCGTCTATATAAATACCCGGCTCGCAATTCTTATCGTCAGGTAGATAACGTGGCTCGGTAGGCGAATAAATTGGTTAAAGCGGCGTCGGTACGGATACGATTCCGGCCGCGTATTTTAGCGTTGGTAAGACTTCCGCATTTGTGTGTATGTTTGCTTGCGTCATAATTTTGCGACGCATTTAAAGAAATAATAAGGTCCAACAAATGTCGGGACCGTTCCAACAATGACCAACACAAATCGAGTACAACATTGTTGGAATATTTTTTATTTTGTTTTTTTTTATGTTGCTCCACTGGCGTAAAGTTAGAGGCACAAAATAAAAAAAGATTATAATTTTAAAAAAAAAAATTTCGGCAAAAAATTTCGGGACTTATCCAAAAAATAAGTAACAAATTTGTTTGAAGGGTTTCATTGAAAACTTCACGAAAGTTGGTGTTCATCTCTATATACCGCCTGCACCCACCACATTCCTACGATTATTATGAAATTGCGCGATTCGTCATCTTTTGCACGTCTTTTTTTCTTAAACTGAATTTCCCGATTTTCTCCTAACGCGTTTAAGACTAATATGTATTCATTTGTTCTTGATTCGGTCCAACTTGTACTTATTGCACCTCCCTCCAGCGTTTTCAGTGGCCGTTAAATACAAAGAACGCGTATAATTATTACGAATATAATAAATTTTGAACGAATCGTCTTGGAAATTTGTTTGAAACGCTATTAATTCAATGTTATAGCGTAGTTTACGAGTCTGTTAAAAAAATAACGTCCGCGTTGCGCCCGACGATTCGGAAATTTAATAGCTCAAATCAGAAAACGCGAGAACAGTTCCAATCTTATACCGTCGAACCGACGACGACGGAGTTTATTACTATTTGTAGACTTTTATTGCGTTAAATTAACCGCACTAAAAGCACAAACCCACGTTGAAAATATTATGATTAGTTATTTAAGACAGCTGAGATTGTATACGGCGGCGTAAAACTCTAAAGCGAATTGATGTTTTTTTTTTTACAATGAAATTAAAATAAAAGGTAGCGAACCGCGGGGTGTTGTGGATATCGCTTAAGTGAATTACTCGGATAAAAATTTTAGAGTTTTATTATTATTACTATAAATTTGAAAGCAGTTATAAATCATTGCATCCGAAAGAACGATTCTGAGCGGAGCTTCGGTGTAATATTATTTATTATTAATAATACAGTGTGTATAAAATACATAATTCACAATTTACATTACGGTACACCATTTCAATATAATTTCTTACAATAAACCAATAGGTAGTTAAAAAAATTTTCAAAAATTGTTTTCGTTAATATAGTACAACGTTCTGTATTTGGTTAAAATGCCAAAACTCTTGGACCATTAGTTTTGAACAAACGTAATTTTCCACAAAAAATAAAATACACTTTGTTGAAAAGTTTGAAATTGTGACAAACGATTTTCAAGACTTTTTTTGAACATAGTTGAAGTAATCTGTACGTCTGACATTGCATTAATTAAAATCAAAAATTACCTCTTTTATGTATTAAATACCTCAAATTGGAGCATTCGTTCTGGTAGAATTTTTGGGTACATACAAAAAAAAAGAAAAACACATTATTGTAAAACCAGTACGTTCCTCGCTCCGCTCAGAATCTAATAATCTAATCGAGAAAAATGATTCTTCGTTATATCGATGCAAGAGTTCAATGTCGCATAATTTGCAGTAGAGAAGGGTGAAAAAATAAAAAAATTATAAACGCGCCGCTCTTCTGTTACATAATAATTCGTGGTTTGTTGTATACTCACCGTCTCAAGCATTACAAGCGTTCGATCTTGTTCCGAGACTTAATTACCGCGCGCACGAGAGACGCTGCGCAGGACCGGGGGAAAAAAAAGAATCGAATACACCGGACGCAATAAAAACGGGTTTTAAATTTTTTACGAGTTATATTGCTATAAGGGAGAGGTCCGAGAGATACTTTCGGATTTTTGTCGTGTTCAACTCTCTTGTGTTTTAAGTATTTTTTTTTTTTTGTTCCAAAGAACTTTATGGTCGATACCGAATGTAATTATTATACTTTTATGATTACCGCGCTGTGTAATCACCACGGCCGCGGTAGCCCACGCTCGTCTGAATCGAAAGTCGTGTGGGCGCGTTCAAATAGTGTTTTATATACACGTGTAAAATCACCAGCCCTCTGTCGTTTATTCTTGAAATGTTAATTTTCAGAAATGTAAATCGAGACGAGGCGCTGGATTATTTATCTCATATAAAGTTACGCTTATTTATAATTATAATATATCATTGTAAAGTGTTAAGAAAATAACAACAATAACGAGAGAATATCGTACGACAATAATATGTTTAATACGCGTGCATGGTAAATATTATAATAAATACGTATGACTAGATTTTGAAAAGAAAAAAACCGCTTGACAGGATTATGCGGAGTAAATATAGCTAAAGAAAACGGGTTTTACTGTCATCATCGCGTAATTATTATTGTTAACACAACTCGAGAACCTCATGATGAGTCATGAAGAACGCTCATTTTCGCATACGAATTATTTTATTCAAATCGTAGTTACAACGTGCAATAACACTATTTTCTTTCTATAAATTCAGTGAGCCTAATGTTCGCAGTGTAATGATAACAACGACGATAAAGAAAATAATAATTCTAGAAGATATTTTTTTTTTTTGTTAAACAATATTATAATTTTACGTTTATACGTGTATTGTGTATCATTAATTTTAATAAGATAATATTCAGTTTAAAACAATTTAAATACTCGATTAAATGTATACAATTCGACAAGTTACGGCAATGGCGGTTATACATGATGTTCAAGGGGGGCGAAAGTGGAGTTAACCTCCTCTGCTAATGAAATATCCACACCGACGAGTAATAACCAAGAAGAAAGATCTATTAATATACCGAGACGAAATGCAGATGTAGAAAAATCAAGGACAACGTGCATGGAACGTAAACGAAATAACAATAAACCGGAAAAGAAAGTAGTCACCAGATAGCGCTACGACACAACATAGAGGGCGTGGCAGAAAGACATATAAATAGCAGTCAGTCTCGAACAACACATACACACACACACACACACACACACACACACACACACACACATACACATACATACCGCAGTCAGACGCGAACTACGTTATTCACGCCTGACCACCGTGACTATACACTGAGCAGTTCGATGGTTTCGGAACGCTATTTATATGCGCCTTTCTGCCACGCCCTCCATGTTGTGTCGTAGCGCTATCTGGTGACTACTTTCTTTTCCTGTTTTATTACGGTCGGCTGACGCGCTATGTTGGTATATGCGAGTGTTTAGTTTGACGCTGACCGAGCGACCGATCGTACGCGCGTATGCAATCTTTATTATTTATTATTATTAATAATATTATTTGGCGTATTTCAACGAAATGAAATGAAAGTAATGATTTATTTTTCTTCGTTGTACACTCGTTTATACGCTTACTCGTTTATTTTACACGTTTACTATTTATTAAACGTTTACTCGTTTACAGTGTACACGACCGACCGAGTTTGTCGTCAGCTATTCGCTGATCGTCTGTCCAGCACTACTTCCAGCCTTATACACGATGTTCAAAGGGGGGGGGGCGAAAATGGAGCACAACCATAATATACAGACAACATAGAGGTATACTAAATTAAAAAATATAAAATCCCACGGTAGTGATCCACCTATCACTCCCCCGCCCCTTATAAACGCCACTGAGTTTCGATATAATTTCAATAGACACAATAATAATAATAATATTTAATGTCGGTCGGCCAATTTTTCGTGAATATTTACTACTCCCTTATATCCCCTACCCACTAATTTCTTCTCGTCGAATCGAGGCTATTCGATTATCAATTCTTCGCCGAATTCCACTACATACTATATACATGTACAGAACGCTTCGTCTTGCGAATAGTATATTATTATATTATTATGAAGCGTTTCTTTTTTTTTTAATTACTGCTCCCCTACCCCCCCGACGGGCCGGAAGTCGAATAAAATGATAAATAAATCGTAACAATACGTATCGCAGGACTTCTGTATCTGTTGTAATTTAAGCATAAAACTTTTGAACACTCGTTGTGCGGATAAATAAATATAGGCGAGACGCGGCCGGACGATTGTCAGACATAGTATTATCGCGAAGATCATATTATTATACGTGCGCCAAGAACACTTTCGCACCCTCTTTCCGCGTATATGCCGACGCATAATAATAATAATATTATTATTATATAACAGCGTGTGCACGTATATATATATATATATATATATATATCATATCGTATAGTGTGTAGAGGAGAGAAAAATCGTATTCATAGGGCGTATTCATCGCGGTATAAATCAAATGTGACGTCGAACGATTTCCCTCCCGCTTGCGCTAGCGCGTTCCGTCGCGCGGATTTATTCGCGTCATCCCCGCACGCGCACCGCTCGAGATTCGCGAAATATTCTCTCGTATACGCAAATACCCGAACGCGTATTTATTTATATTTATATTTAAAATAGCACGCGGCTTTTTATCTCGCGCGATATAATATAATAATAAAAAAAAAAATCGTTCGAACAGCAGTAAATTCACCGAAATATTATATTTTTATACGCACTTCTTAAAGGAATAATATACGGCGCGAAGGGTAACGCCCGAGGTGCTGCGCGCGTTTAAACGACACGCGTATCGCGGCGAACGGATTTCGCGTTCGCCGATATCGAGCGATATTTCGCGCCATCTCTCATCCCTTCGTCCCTAAAAAATAAATCTTTAGCCGTACGGTAATTTCCGTCGTACTCATTGAAATGGCTATTTTTAGTCCTGTTTGTCTAAAACTGCACGTATTGATAACCGTGTTCTGATAACGCGCTGCAGTGTGCGACCACGTATAATTGCCCCGGCGCCGGGGTGATGGATATGACGAAAAAAAATATTTAATAAATACACGTGGAAATCTCGTCGAACAAATCACTTATCGAGTATTTGTTATTGAAGTCTTTTGAATATTCCGCCATCTCGTCGAATCCTACGGTCGTCAACTCTTTTGCGACACGGAAAGTCGTTAAGTGTAGCCTTATTAAAAATAATTATATGGTTAAAAGTGATAAATTCAGATTGTCTGGAACAAGCTGCAGTGCAGGCATTATGTATCTACGCGTTTTTCTACGTGATCGGTATGTCGCGGTATTTAATTCGTACATATTTTTACTAATCGACTGAACTTTGAAGACTGAACAACGTTTTTGTAAATTATTAAACGTCGTCACAAAAATGTATTCAACGGCAATATCGGTATGTTATCAGTCGCACGCATTATCAAAATATGATTATCGAATCGAGTCGGTATAAGACGCGTGTCGGACGCTGCTGAAATAGCCACCTCGTATATATATATATATATATTAACTATATATTATCAACTACAAGCAAATAACCACGAAGAAATTAACGGGAAAACGACAGCAGGAAGCGAGTGCTATTTCGCACTGTTTAAGTCAAAGTTACTGTCTAAATGAACGAGAACAATAAGACTAAACGTAAAGTGCTCATTACACTTATAGTACTGTGTGCGACTTGGCGTCAACGAGTCGGACGAAAGAGATTCGAATAGTATTTATAAATCTCGCGAAAAATATATGGGCTCAAAAGAAACGAGGAGAAAACGTACTATGAAAAAAGAACAAATGCAGAGATAAAACTAGTGTTTAATAATAGTCAGTTGTAAAAGAAATTCACAAAATTCGAAAGTTGATCTGTGCTGAACACTTTTGGAGGACCGACTAATACGCGAGATTACAGAAATAAATACTTATATATATTTAGGTACAAGACGAGATTGTTTTTTATTATTGTGTTATGAATTTTGAATCAAGTATACTGTTTAAATATTATTAACAAACCGTGTATACAAGCATACCAATATTCTATTAATGGACAGTAAGAAAAATTAGATTTATATTTTGTCAATTTATTAAGTTCAAACGATTATATGAGTACTTCGACCGAGTTCGAAACATCAATAACAATTTTTATATTATTTTCTACAAAAAAAAAGGGAGGGTATTGCGTTATATTTTTGATACGAAATGATTTATTATCATATATTTCAAAATCGTCATAATATGCTCGAATGTAAATATGAACTATATACGATATAGTTTTTAAACGAACTGATGAAAGATAGCACCGACTATTATTAATTGTAAAATAAATATTAACCGTATTTAAAATTATTAAAATTGTTTTATCGACTTCTATTTTATACAAACAAGACAAACGTATATTATAGTGATCCTATAAATATATATTTGTTTTATTCATTTAGAATTGTTTTAAAATAAAACATCAATCATAAATTGTTTAGTCGATTAATCAATCAAAATAGTAACAATATATGATGATCAGATATATTCAATTAAAACGTATATAATAATCTACTGTAAACTTCAATTTATAATAATTTGTATTTAATTGTATTCGTGGCGTGAATTAATTAATATATACTTAAAAATATTATATTCTTATATAGAGAGTCATTGTTTCAAAATAATTGAATCCGGGTTTACGTATAATCAAATTGTCAACGATCCATAAATTATATGTTTTGAAAAATAACTATTTAGAAAAAAAAATTTTTAATAAAATTTTACACAATAATAAGATTCAAAATATACTATTCCAATTACATGTAATCTAAAGCTAATCAGAGAATACAGGAGACGTTTGAATTATATAAATATATGATGGCCTACGTGAACAACAATCCTTGTAAAGTTATAAAATGTATTCGTATGAATAAAACTATACGAACAATCTCAGAGAACTAAAATTATTTATATTATAGTACTTTTCGTCTCTAATTTGTGCAATTAATAAACAAATAATTTTTTCCAATTGCTTAAAATAATTGTATAAGACAACCCTCTATAATTCCTCCAAATTTGTCATCGAGTATCCAAAATCTATTCTAGATGTACAAAAAAAAATTTAAATAATACAAAATAATTTTAATTGAATAGTTAAGCAATCTTTGAAATTTATCCCCGTATCAATTTACTAAAAGTTATTTAGTGTTTTTAATTTAAATAAATTTGCTAACATAATTGTATTGAATATTTATTAATTAATCCATCTAAGTAATTTTAATCCACGCAAACTCTCTTAGGACACGTTTCTCGGAGGCGGGAGATACCTCTCCACACGTTAAAATTATAAATGCTTTCATAAAATTTATTTTCATACGACATTGTATCGAATGTATTTAGAAGGAGTATGCTAATGAAACCATTAGTAAATCACTATTTTCGAAGATATTTTTTTAAACTAATTTTATCATATAAGTCAAATTTATATATTTATTTTATAATTTATATATTTAATTTTATATGAGTTTTGAAAACCAAAAAAACTTACTAACCAACAATAGGAACATTATTATATATCATACAGCATTGATTTGTATAGACGAAAAATTAATATTACTTGTTGGAAGCAAAAAAGGGATATATAGGGCTTTGCTTAGTCGATAACAGCGCAGATTATACGATAACCTAGTTGACGGATCACTCGGCCCGAGAACAACAGAATGCGGTCTTGCGATTGGCCGTTCACGTTTCAGTGTAGTCACATAAAACTACATAAATTATTGTGCTGCAGTTATTTATACAATATTATCGTACAAATAATGTGATTATCTATACGTATATATACTATTCAGTTTAAAAGTATACCGGAACGCGTATGTTGAGCGATGCTAGAGCCCTCCAGGCGGCTAATAACTAGTCTATTATTGGCTGTTGCCCTCCCCCCACCTAGGCGTCAAATAGCTGCTCTGTCATTGGCTGTTGCTATCGGAAGCTCACGAAGGTTTCCGCCAATCAGAATACCGATAGAACCTTGCCTGCGCGAAAACGAACCAATTTTCGTCCGCCGCCCGGTATACTCTTAAACTGAATGGCATATTATAGGTTGTATGTGCGGAAATAAAGTTCGAGGTGCATAATTATATTGTACTACGGTGCGGATTTCTCAGTCGGACAAATCATGTCATTTTTCCAAACATCCGTTCTCGTCTAATCTTTGATGACAGTGGAAGATATTACGAACGAACAGTAAAAATGCACACTATTTCAACCAGAATATATAAATTCATGAAAAGCGTAACGTATTATCAATATTAGATACGTGGTACAGCAGCTCGTGTAAGTTCGTTTTGTCGGTCGAAGAATTAAACGTTTTCCCCAATTAACGTCCCGGCACTCGCACTGTTTTAAACGGAATCCGCTGTATTCAGGCACCGTCTAAACGCGTGTACTTACACAAGACACGCGGTGCCGAGACCGCTTATATACGTATATACGATCAGAGGGCTTGTACCGCCACGCCACAGGGTATTGTTATCGTGTCCGCAGGGTTCAATTTTCTACCGGCTAAATATATATAATTATACAAGACTAGAGTATAATATACACTGCAACGCGTACGTATAATATATATTTATTATAATGCACACGTGAAGTAAAGGAAGCAAGCATAAAGGCGCGTTAAAACCGGCATACGACATCGTCGCAAACACCAGTAATTAAATCCCTCCGCCACCGCGACTTATCCTGCACCGTCGACTATAAGACCGCTAAAGACTTTGGCTGAGGCGCGCGGGTGTGTGCGCTTTGCAGAGCAACTCGGATTTTACAAGTCCTGCGTACGGGCCCGGGTAAATTAATAACTCCCCATCCGCGACTACTACTACTACTACTACTACTATACGCCTTTCCTGTATCCGCCGCTCACTATACTCTCGTCGCAAACACGATTTGATATAGGTTGTATAGGACTTTTAAACACGGCCGATGTAAAGTGATTAAAAGTACCCGAGACATAGACAGCAGCTTTTTATGGGCGTTTTCGGTGCGAATGTTTCGGTGGCGTTTTCACGTCGGTTTTTAAATCGCTACCGCGCGGTGAACGAAACGTTCGACCCGACCCGATTCGGTAATAAGTAGTTCAACGACATTTCACAATAACGGTCAGGTATGATCACGATAAACGAACGTCGGTTATTATATTATTGTAAGTGAAAAATCATACGGAAATATCAATTGTCTGCATAATATGGAAAACGGTAAGAAAGTGACTATATTTTTCCACAACGCTTGCTGATTAGCACATAATATTGGAAACTCGTTAAATGCAATTCCTTAAGATGACTCGAGCCTGTTGTCATATTAAACTATATAAATAAGTTATATACAATCGTTGCATTGGCGTATTTAGGATTTTCTTGAAAGGAGGGCGATACGGTAATTATTATTTTTTTTTGTGATGGTTGATAACCCGATCCAGAATTAACGACGTTTTAAATCGTTGTTTATAGAAGTTTTCGCTGATATTATCGTTTTATTTTTGGAATTTTAAGTCTATTTTAATTTCATAATTAATAATAAGTAATTCATAGATGAATCTATACGAAAAAAAAGACAAAGGACGGATCTATCCACCCCTCCCATAAATACGAGCCTGAACCATCCGCATTCTGTATAGTAATATACGCAGTGATGATTTTAAAAAGAAAGAAATAAATCTCTGTGAGTTTTTACGTGATTGTAAAAAAGCATTCAAATAAACCGGAACAAAAACTTCTACATTAAACGTATATATATATTTTTTATTTCACTAATGATATGTATATATATATACCAAAACTTTATAAAGTTTTTAACTGTAAGACAAAAGAAAAAGGAAAAAATTGCGAATGTTTTATACGGTCTACAGAGTATAAATATTCGCTATCGATAAAAATTAAAAAACAACAAGAAAATTGCATGTGTCGAATATAATATTGTCAAATGTCCAATGAATTTATACAAACGTATTTGTATGTGTGTATATGTGCTTGTACGTATGATTTAACGTACACATGTACGATGTTACGGTGTGCACGCGTAGATGATAAATCTCGTTTACCATTTCGTATTTTTATTGTACAATATAATTATGCAATAATTAGTAATAAATATATATATATATAAAACCAAATTTATAAAATTGAAATCACTTGTGTGTCTTGTTATTTTTACGGTAAAAAACCCCGTGAAACGTAAATGAAAATTAGCGCCCTCTATCGGTAATGTATTACATTACTGGTTGCAATGACGGCGATGTTTTGATTCACGCTGTCCCAACACTCGTATACTTGTATTCAATTTTACAAAATTGGGTTATACGCGTATTCCACTGTTCCACTACTGCGTAATTATATTACTTAATAAAAAAATATAAAGTTGTTAACACGATTTAAGCGAGTACATTGTAATTATTATAGAAAAAAACCTTGTACGATCCAATTTACAAAATAACGCAGCTATATGTTATTATGCAAATGTGTGGTTACACTGATTTGCTACCAATAGCGCTTCATCCAATACTGTTTGAGCGCCGTATCCGTAATGTCCTAAGACTACAGCCGAGGAAATAACGACGAACTGGCAACCGTGCGCTACTATATTGTAATACGACAAGACATTTTCCCTTTCCTTTTCCCGCGATTTATGAGATTTTACACACGTACAGTAGCGTGTGCGCGTGTAGAACGGGAAGAAAAAAAACGCTGTGTATAGATGTTCTACACGTGCCAAGACGAGAAAACTTGATTCGTTTTTTATGTCCCGTATTTATCGAACGGCTTGCACCCAAGACGCGCGGGTTTTCGTATATCAATTATTGGCAGAAAAATATTTAAAATACGAGTAACAGTGAATAGCTGATTTGTCCGATAAGTTAAAAAAAAATGTATACGTATACATATTAACGTGAAATAAATCGCTACTAAATGTATTTATTATGGTAGTCATTGCAGGTATCCGGTAGAAATAACGTTTAGGTATAGTTCCAAAAAAAAAACAAAACCGGACAACCGCTCAACGACGAAAAAACCTATTTGAAGTTTGGTTAAACGTCGGAGTGTTTTACGGTTATCTTTTCGATATTTATTATATATTTTATATTACATATGTATCAGGATTTAATTTTGTGTGTATTTTTGAAATTCATTACAGTGAGAAATTATATGTTACGCCTGATATAATATGAGACATTTTTTTTTTTTAATTAATAAAAAATACAGGTTTTTTTCAATCTGATAACATGAATAATATTTGATATGATTTGACGACTGATTTCAGTTGTGGTTCGTAGTAACAACTAATAAGTATTGCGTATAAATGTAATTTAGAGGGGAAAATATTTCGCTTTATATATGCTGTGATATTTGTTAAATTGTTTGACTGACATAGAATTTTAATAAATTATGATTTGATATTGTTTGTAAAAATGAAAATTATTAAAATCGTTTCACTAACTTATAGAATAAGAAACAGTGCTCAGAACAACAATATCGTAATCATCATACTACGTAGAAAGAATAATTTATAAATGGATTTAAATATACATAGTGTGTGCGGTAATGTATGTTCATTTTTATTCAAATAAAATTAAAGAGAGGAGAACATAAAAACTTTTCTAGGCGAATATTATTTTAATTCGAGTAGTGAGTTACTCGCGTATCGAGGCGGGGTACACGATTTTGTGCACCATCAGTTGTACTTAAAAGCGTGTAATACAAAAAAAAAATGACATAAAATATGCATTGATATACGAATAATTACGTTTATTTTGTTATGCGACGGACAGGACCATTTCAATGAAAACGCATAATATAGTTAATGACGATCGTATATGGTTATGTGTTTAAAATTCGAAAGGGAAGAACGATATAATTCTTCCATCCGGTCGTTGTTCGTTTGTTCGACCCGGCTTTATTCCGCCCTCTCCTGTGTACCAGCTATACATGTACCGGCGGTTCGCGTATAATAGACACTTTTTTTTTTCTAATATAACAATGACTTGCAGTGAAACGCGCGGCTCGGTCAATTCGAATTGTCCGTAACATTTCACGTGTATAATAAATAATAATAATAATAATAATAATAAATAATAATAATAATAATAATAATAATAATAATAATAATACATTAAAATACCGAAAGGTATAAAATATATTCGGCGAGACCTCGTTACAGTAACTCGTCGCCACAATTTTAAATTGTATTCGGTAAATTAAACAACGCGGGATAACAAAATAGGCCAGTCAATAAAGGTAAAATAGCGGAAAAAAATCTAAACTTAGATCCTTTTTTTTTTTTAAAAAAAAGCGCCAAATTAAAATTTTTTTTAAACACATTAAACTTAATAAATTCAGGGCGATTTCGGGTAAGACGGACCAAAGCGTGTAGAACCAAAATAACATATTATTATATAATAACGATGAAAATATATATGTATACCATAATAAAAGGTCGGATTATTATTATTAATATAATATTATTCACACGCAGTGTATATTATAGTTAGTACGCTCTTATAATTCATTCTATATATAGGCTCTTGTTTAAGCTGTTAAGGAAATCGGTTTTTAATATTTTCACATTAAAACTGTATAGAACAAAAAAATAAATAATTAAACGTTATTAATTATTAAATTTTTTCAGTAAATTAAAACACATATATAATATACATATGTGTATACTCTCAAAAAAAACCCGCCGTTTAACGGGTTTAAATTTTTTATAGTCTATTACACTGTACGTTCTTTTCAAACGTTGATATTATATACGTATATAGGAATAGAACGTATTGTTATAGCGATTAAAATATTGTGTTTTAAGAACGAAATCGGGAAATGTAACGTGCAAATCGTATCAAATATCTTAATTTTTAATCGAATCTCGAAAATTACGATTATGAAAATGTGATTTTTATTAACAAATGTAATCTCAAAGTGCGGATGTAGTCGAACCACGATGTGTAGAGCTCGTGGATGCAAAAAAAAAAAATCTGTGCGTCTGTATATCGCGTGTCGTTATGGTTACTAAATAGTCTATAAAAAAAAAAAAAAAAACATTTAAACGAAAATCGATTATTTTTATTAATTTTAGGCTAAATAATCGTTTATACAAAAAATATTTTCGATTTTCATAACGATAGTGAATGCAGACAGATTAAAAAAAACCCCTTCTATAGTATAAAAACGACGTCTGAAAATATTCTATATAAACGTATTTTTCGATTTCCATTCGTAACGAATCAAACACTTTGCCGTCAAATAAACAAGTCGAGTAGAAAAAAAAAAAAACGTTCATAGGCACCGCCGCCGATTCGCACGGGTCCGACGAGCCCCATCTGTGCGCCGAACCGGGAACTAGGCACGCGCGCCGACCGACGTATCCTGCACGCGAAGACGTGTCGGTGTGGCGAGGCGGGTACGCGACACGATAATATTATGACGGCCGTGTGTAACCAGTGTGTGTGTGTGTGTGTGTATATTATTACGCGACACGGCGGGAACGGCGTTCGCCGTGTCGGCCGGCGGCGGTGCGCGCGCTCGACTTTCCGTATTCCGTTTTCCTCGCCTCGCGTTTTCTTTTTTTTTTTTCTCTCGACAGTAAATTATTTTTCTCTCGCCAAACGTCGTCGTCGTAATAATATTATTATTATACTTTTTGACAGCGCTGGCGGCGGCGGCGGCGGCGGCGGTCGTCGGACGGTTATAGCGTCGGTGGCGGCGGCGGCGGCGGCGACGGGGTGGAAAAAAAAAATCGTTAACGCGCGCGGCGGTATATTATTCACACGCATACACCGACACGGCGTGTTACTTTGATTGGCCGCGGCTGTCTTGGGGCGACGGGGGCGTGAACCGGCGGCCCGCGCGCTGCGACCGCGTGTACACCGCCGCCGCCGCCGCCGCCGCCGCCGGTGCCCTAAGACTGTGTATACGACGACGACTATCAACCCCGCCGATGTCGCCGCTCAAGTGGAATAATGAAATGTGAACCGCCCGTCCGGGAAATTGTTATTGCGTTTTCCGCCCGCCCGCCGTCGCCAGAGATTTTCCTCCGCGCGTTTCGCTCGCCGACTACGAAAAACGTCGTGTTTCACTCTCCCCTCGGTGCGTTGCACGTCCCTTATACACTACACTGCAGAGAGAGTACTGCAGTCGTGTAATAATAACGCGCGTCCGCCATTTTTGAAGTCGCCTCTGTCTGTGTGTGTGTGTGTATGCCTTTTGTACTCGACAATGTCATATAACACGTACACACACACACACACACACAAGCGTCATAATAACGTCGGAATGGTGCGTGTGTGTGTGTGCGCGCGCGCGCCCGAGCACATTCGGACGGGAATTATTAAAAGATTATGAACCGACCGCCGCCGCCGCCGCCGCCGCCGCCGCCGTTTTCCCGTTGTATAACACCCCTGCGCTGCACGCCGCTCCGGGAGATACGCGCGCGCGTTTTTTTTTTGTTATTAATTTTCACGTTTGACAAAACGCGCGAGCGCGCTCGCACGACTCTTAAACCTCATATTGGCGCCCGGGCGCGTTTATATAAATACGCACGACGCAGCGCGCTGCACAGACACTATAATATTATAACGACCGCGACGATTGCGTCGTTTTCTACGACGGGTATGCTGTAGGGCTGACGGTTTTTTTTCGATACACCGTCAATACCGGTATTTGGCAATTTGTGTGTTAAACGGTATACCGTAAAAAACCGTGCTTAATAACGGTATACCGTAAAAAAAACTTGTATTTATTGAAGTAATCTTTTAATGTTTTGCGAAATATTTCTGTTTATAAAATCGGGTTTTCCCTATCGGACCATTAAGATTATTATTTAGATTAAATTATTAATTTATAACAATATAGTCTTTATTACTCAATT
The DNA here is from genome assembly GCA_032441835.1 of Slavum lentiscoides. NCBI lineage: Eukaryota > Metazoa > Arthropoda > Insecta > Hemiptera > Aphididae > Slavum > Slavum lentiscoides. Next base: position 14,580,369 of record CM063715.1, read on the forward strand.
AATAAATTATTCGGCTTCAGTAATGTAGATTAATTTTTACGAGTTTTTGCAACCCAAATGTTTAATTATTAAAAAGGTCAATATTTTTTTAAATAAATCAATTGCACCAGTTCAATATTTTTATTTTCTTAGACTATAATAATCGATTGAAAATTTTGGATTTCATTTATAATAGTCGTTGCACCGTTTGATATTAGGTACTATCCATCATAATTCCAGGTTGTTTTTAGATATAATAATTGGCAATAAAAAGTCGTCTAGATATAGACGATGGAACTGGTGGAAGTTTGTCCACTGTTCCTTCGGTCCTCGGACGGGATAGTGCATTAATTAAATTTTTGTATACCGGTACTTATCGGTATTTTACGGTATACCGTTTCAAACCGGTATCGAAATCAATACCGTACTTTCGGTATTCATTTTCAATACCGTCAGCCCTAGGGTACAGTGGTGCGAACAGTTTCCGCGTGCAGGTTTTCTCTCTTCACACACACACACACACTCCTCGTCCGTCAAAATCCGGTCGAGTATACTTTCGGACGGCGCGGGCGCTAGACGTGAATTTTTGTTGGCTCCTTTTCGCTCCGCATTTACAACGAGACTGACACGAAACGCGCGCAACAATCGACGTTGTTTATTAAGAGAAAATATTGTTTTCGATCGAATTATGAATATATATTCAATATCATATTATTACATCGGTATTAACGACGAAATACGCTGCGCGTTTTCTAAATTTAATCGTCTCCTCGTGATTCGTCCTCTTGTTCGCGTTTCGGCGCATTCCCGCGCGTTCAGACGGAATACATACCGCAGGCGATTCAAAAATCTATAACTATAATTGATCGAAACAATAAAAATATAAACGTAAAGAAAAAAGCACAATTTAAATAAGTGCGATTTACTCGCGAAAATCATACGTTCCGCCGTAAATCCTGCAGCGTTTCTTATTCTTCCGCCTGTGTATCGTCTCGGTCCACGTAAAATTCGATTAATTTCGCGTTCAACACACTCTCTTTTTTTTTTTTATATAGATTTTTCGGGTAGTTTTGAAAATCACGCGTAAGGAAACCGTACCGAAAATCGTTTCGGATAAATTGCCAATACTACAGACACGAATCGCTACCGGAACGCACGGCGACGAGATCTCATCCGCTGATCATTTTTCCTAGTCGAAAATTTTTACACGCAGAAAAAAAAAATCTTATTGTAAAACCAGCAGCAGCAGCAGCTTTTTGGTTTCGCTCAGAATCTAAAATAAATCGCCTACACGTAGTCGTCGTCTGCCGCACTGTGTCGTGGCAACGCGTATACATATATATATAATATACGGTAGAAAAATATAATATTTAGGTGGAGAAAAAACTTAATCCGAGCGCGCGACGATTGTTGACGCTGCTGTTTGGCGGCTCTGCAGAGGCTGCAATAGCTGAGCCGCGACTATATAGCGTCGGCCCGGCGGCGTCGGCCATCCTTCCTCCCTCCGCCACCACCAACGACACGTGACCCGAGTCGGTAATCCTTTGCACGAGTGAGATGACTTCATCTCTGCAAAACAGCAAAACACCCCTCGTCGTCGTCGTCGCGTTTTAATTACTATTCCAAGTGTTTGACGCGCGTCACACACTGCGCGCGCGCAGGGGCTTTAATCGTCGTTATATAAATATATATATATATATATTGTGTTCACGGATCGAACTGGGATACGAGAGCGCGTGACGTGGAAAATCTGAGTAATAACGATATACAGTGTTTGTGAGGGAGAGGGACATTTTTGACGACCAGAAAAAAAAACAGGAGTATATCTACACTGCGTGCAGATGCGTCGGTACATGTATATATCTCATTTATTTTTTACACGTGATAAAAAAACCTATAGCTTAGTCCTCGTCTCCTCGTATACCTATATAGATACATCTATTATATCTATAGATATAATATATATATATATATATATATATATAGATCGCGTTGCCATCACCGTTCCAGTGTAAATGGCAACAACGGTATAGAAGCCGGGACCTGGCCGGGTGGTGAGTAGAGCCGAGTTCGTGACGTCATGGTAACGTTCTCGGTGTCGCACAAATTTATAGAATGACTCCAGCCATAAGACATATATAATATGTACACGTCAAAATTCGAGAGAGAATGGGTGGAAAAATGTGTGTGTATAAATAACACTTACTCGTTTACCGCTTCGTATTATTATTATTATTATTATTATTATTATTATTATTATTATTATTATTATCGGTCCCGAATAAATATAATATATTTATATAATATGTGTACAGCGTGTAATGTTGTGTGTTATAATATTATTGCGCGGAGCGACGCGACTTGTTCGCGGGTGTTTGCCGTGCTTACGTATTATACGAGAAACGGCGGCGACGTAACGAAACAAATGAAAAATGTCACGGTCGGGTTTTTTATTTAAAACAAAAAAAAAAAAAAGGAGAAAAAAGCCGCCGACGACGGAGCGTTCTTCTTTTTTTTTTTTGTCGGTTGACAAACAATATAAAAAAAAACGTATTCGACAATATTTAATAATACACTTGCGGCTTCGTCGACACGTTATCGCGTATAATATTTTTTTCGGGTTCGATTTTTTTTTTTTTTTAACCGGTTTATGTAGAATTTCCACGGGTTATATTATACAATAATTTTAAGTAATAACGATTCAAATAGAATTCTTATCGCGTAATTCAAACAGAGTAACAAGGCTGCAGGGCGTGTTTTTTTTTTATTTGAAAACACGTTACCGTGTCGAACGTTTATGTATTAAAAAAACAATATACGTACAAGCCGAGTCTTAAAAGTTTTTTTTTTGTGTGTGTGTGTTAACCTTAAACGATTAATTAAAAAAAAAAAAAAATACTCAATTTACAGTAAATAAAACAACGTGAAAAACGACAAAAGGCATATTATATAGAGTAATACAGTTTAGTGTGTATAAATGTTCCCAAACATTTTATTGGTACGACCCATTTTTGAAAATCGTATTGAATTTAAATGATCGATCCAATTTTTGTGTGTATAATAAGTATGGATGAAAAAAATGTTAAAAATATATATTTTGGAAAAAATAAAAATTATTTATACAGTAATAATATTGCATAAAGTATGAAAAAAAAAATAATAGAAAAAAATATATATGTGTACGATTAATTTTAATTACTATTTATTATTTCAGTATGAACTGCGTCAATGTCCGCATCGTCGTTGGTTAATTTCAAGTAGAAACTAATTCCAAAAATTTAGTTATTTAGATTGAAAATCCAACTTTTATAGCTTATTATTCTTCATATAACTTTAGAGGAATGTATTGGTTCGGTATCTCGAACAATCAACCAAAACTCTGTTAAATACTCGTATTTATGATTGAAACTCATTTTTAACGAAGTGTCTTCTCAAACGGAATAAAAATAATTCATTTTCAACAAACATTCTTCGTGTGAAAATTTTTCACCGCCCATAGTTTGAGAACCTCTGGCCTACACTACTATATGTTAAAGTTATAAACAATAATATTATTTTTATCTTGTCCCTTAATTTGAATGCTTCTGTATAAAATTAATTTTAAGTTATCACAAATTAAAGAGACAAAAAAAATAACTCGATTAAAATTAATTTTTAAACTCCCTCGCCCAACGTTGCAAAAATAATCTATACGAATTACATAGATTTAAAAATGCTCTATGTTAATATAACGAAAAATTAATGTATAAAAGCGTGCAAGATGGTCAAAAAATCTGCAACGCTCACACGTCACTCGTTTATTTCACAATTATTCCGTATAAAATGTCTATATAAATTATATATACGAGCACAGTTTTTCGCTTCTGCTGCAGCAGTTAAGACAATTGTATGTTTTAAGTGACTATACGCTCATGTAGGTTATTTACAAAAGTAAACGATCCCTGTAAAAGTGAACAAACTTTTAAGTGAAACAAAAGCGAAATATGTGACAAAAGTTTTGTCTGGAAACATTTGTGAGTTCTAATACCCATACTACATGTATAGTAACTATTTGTATTAAAATATACCGATGTCGGTTAGGTTAGGCACGTTGATATAAATATTACGGATTTCGCAAAACGTTTGAGAAGGTATTTAATAATAATATTTTGGTATCGGGAATAGATACGAACAAAAATATATGTTATCAGTCGATACAGTTTTAAAATTAAGTCTAATCGTATATTATACTCGTATACGTAATAATTATTGAAAATAATTAAAAAGACGAATTACACTAGCAAAGCAAGCCTTCGAGAAAAAACGAACAATTCTTACAAACAAACAAATGACTATAATTTCAAAAAATAAATTTATAAAAACGTACATTTGGAGTATTGTATATAATACGGCTGTGAAACGTGGACGATAGGAAAGTATGAAAGAGATGTGGATGTGGAGGAAAATGACAGGAACAAGCTGGATAGAACATGAAGACGAATGAAGCGGTGTTGGACGAGTTTAATGAAAGAAGAACGTTGATGAACGTTATAATGCAAAGAAAAATAAAGCTAATTGGACATCAGATAAGACACAACGAGTTCACACAACCATCGCCGTCTAATGGAAGGGAAAATAAACGGTAAAAGAACCAGAGGAAAACCGCGTAAACCCTTCTTTGAAGAAATTTTCCGTTGGATGGGTGGTTTTACTTCTTACCAACAACTACTGAAGAAGACGGCAAGTGACAGACGTCAGACATCGTCAAGGCTTGTCCATTAGAAGCTGATGACGATGAATGATTATTGGAGAAAAAAAATTGCGCGTATTCCAACTCAGCTTTGTGTGTGTGTGTGTGTGTGTGATTTTTCGAAACTATGCATGTAAATACGCTGCATATATTATAACAATAATATACGCGTATAAACGGTGTGTATCCTGTCAAAGTCGTATATATACGGGTAAACCCGGAGAAATTCAAATTCGATGAAAAACATATTTTAACTTTGCGCGTGGTACTTTAGCGAAGTACCGCGTAGAATTGTTTTCGAAACTTTCTTATATTCTGTGCGCCACTCTGTGTGTGTGTGTGTGTTTGTGTTTTATCCTATAATCCTGACACGGGCACTATATCGCCGCAGGGCGGTCGACGGCGGGGGACTTTGAAAACATTTTGATGGGCTGACAAACTTCCCTATCTCCGGCCTTGCTTATACGTATATAGTAGTGTATATGGTGAAAGTCGAGCGGGATGGAGCGGTATAGAACGGTTCTAAAACTTTGCGATTATTGTTTGTTATTGTGTCGAACACACGGCCCGAACACGCCCGGCGGGGGCTGCTGATGCACTTTTATCCTGAACGTTGTTGCCACGAGAAAATAAAATAAAAGATATAATATACGTATTATATAACTCGGGTATTCGCATGTAAAATATATAGCGTGACAGTGCGTACACACATCACGTTCACACGGTATAAACCAATATTATAGAATAACGTAAAAGGATTTCGAAAAACTACCTCAGTACAGATTGCTGACTATACTATTATAATAACGCGATGGAATTTATCTCTTTTTATATATATATAAAATATACAAATCAGGTAAACAAATTTATACAAACCAAATTAGTTAAACAATATATACAACATTTTCAAAAATAGTTTTACTTCTTTCAAATGTCAATTCTGTTTTCAACTATGTTAAAAAAGATTGGTGAGAAAAGTTGAAAAGTAATTGACATTTAAGAATTCATTTTTGAAAATTTTTTATTTATATTTTTAATTTTTTATTTTCTATGATGCTTTTATTTTTTATTTTTTTTTTATTTATTTTTACACTTTTTTTTAAAGAAAAGCATTTTAAAAAAAATTTTTTTTCTATTCATAATTATCATTATTAATCAATATGACAATATTCTTCTTTTTTAGAGTAACCCATTTTGGGCCATTTCGTTTAAAGACATTTGATCTACCAAATCTTTTTCAGAAGATAGCAACATCAAATTATTTAATCTTGAGTCTTCTTGAGTTGTTCTTAAATAGTTTTGACTATTTTCAACTTGCTGAATGATCTTTCATTGCCAGCAACGGTTATAGGTGCCGTACATGATAAACGGCACAATAAATTAACTAATGGCAATACCGCTTTTAATTCATGAGAAACTATTGCCAGGTCACTCATAGTACTTTGATTTTACATTCATCGTAGAGCACTTCCAGTTCACATTGCAAAGTTAATGGATCAATTTCAAAATTATTTGGTAAAAATGTCATTGCATCTTTAATAAGTGTTTCCGTCAAAAGTTCTCTTGCAAATGGTGGTTTAAAAATATTGTATAATGGTTTAATATCATTAATAGATTTTTTCGAGATGATCTTTGATTAAACCATTCAGTTTATCTAACACAATTTTAAACTCTTTTCTATAAAATGTGAAAAGAAATTTCAAACATTACTTCTATTACTGTCTAAATATTTTGGAGCAATTCGACGACGGTGACGTATGGAAAATTCTTTTTCAGCATCAACTTCATATTTTTCAAAAAACTTCAGCACTTTGGATCAGATTATTCATACTTTCTGAATCAGTATTTAAAATATCTAATGATTTCAGAGTACTTGCAATAAATAAAGTAGCATCTGTTATGTTTAATTCAGATGATTCAAGACATTCTGTTAATAGTTTTAATTTATACATAATATTCTTCATAAACATAAGGCTTACAACAAAATCAACAGAAATTAATTTTTTGACAAGGAGAAAGCAGTATTTTAGTTTTTCTGTCAATAGTTTTTCTAAAACAATATTATCAATCAACCTCTACAATAATTGGATATGATGTCCATAATGATTTTAATGCTTCAGCGCGTGCCGTCCATCTTGTTTGTGATAAATTTCTCAATTTGAGAGAATTTTCAATTTCATCTAGTTTGATCAACAGAGGTCTATATCGTTTAGTACTAGATGAAAAAAAAATATATAGTTCTTGAATTATTGAGAATAAATCAGTTATTATTAAACTAGAATCACATGCATGCTCAATAAAAGTATTGATTCTATGCGCATTACAAGGAATGTATGGAATTTTACGTCCAATAGCTTCTGATATTTTTTGTTGAGCACCATTAAATTGACCAGACATATTATTTGCAAAATCATATGACTGAAAAACTAGATTTTGAAGATCTAATTGATTAGCATGTAATGTTTCCAAGATTTCATTAGCCATTCCTTTACCAGTCTTGTCTACAATTTCACGGACTTCAAGCAATCTTTCTTCTGGTTTTCCTTCATCATTAACATATCCTTTTACAACAGATAATATATCTTTATGTGATAAGTCTGGAGTTGTATCTGCCATCACAGCAAATTGTTTTGAGTCCTTAACTTTTTTTGCAATATTACTTTTTATTGAACTTGCAAGAATATTTATAAATTCATTTTGAGATTTTGGACTCATATAAGTGGTATGATATGGTCTAAACCTAGAAGAATCCAACCACTCTTTCAAGATTGGACAATGTCTTGATATAAGTTGTATTATTTGTTTGAAATTACCATTTTCATCGTTAGCGTGACCTCTAAATGCTAAACCCTGTCTTCCGAGGGTCTTGGCAACATCAAGTAATATAGATATTACTTCAGTGTGAAAAAGATGATCTCGTTCTTCTTGAATCCTTTTTTGTCTTTTATTTTTATCAAGCATTACATCAATATGATTGTTTTTGTTCATAAAATGACAAAATTCATAAAGTGCTGCTTTGTGTGTTTCAGATCTAAAATGTTTTTGTAATTTTCCAACTTTTTTTGTTCCATTACTTCCTTTCATTTTTTTCCAATTTTTTACTCCTATAACAGTCCAGTTATTTTCACTTTTTTCTCGTCCAGCTCCACAAGGAAATAGACAGCAAACATAACAAATGCTGCATCCTTTACTGTGCTATACTCTAAATGAGGGTATTCATCGAACCGTGAATATTTAAAACTATATTTGTCTGTTCGCGGATATAGATTCAACTTTGGTTGATGAGGTCCTAGCATTATTAAATACTGACGTTGATTATCGGAAACAATTTTTGTTCTTTTTCCTGGATCATGTTCAACTACACTATCAATTACATTTACTTCAGAAACATTACCAGATTGATTCTCAAGTTGTGCTGTTACTTCATTACATTTATCTAGTACAGAATTGGAAATTTGTATAATATTATCAATAGCTTCTTTAACTTCAACTACTATTTTGTGAGCATTTAATACTTCAGCTTCTTGAAAATTGTGAATAATAGGTTTGCATAATTTCATATAATCAAAAGATACCTGAATTGTCCTACACAACTCAAAACACTATCAGTTAAATTGTTAGTTTCACTATTTTCACAATCAGTTTTCGGTGCAAGATATTTTAGATTAACCTATGAAAAATATCAAATTGCTTATATAAATTCTATATAGTCCAATAAAAACTGTACTTACATTCTCCAACAAATTTTTTTTTTTTGACTATTGCCAACAATATCAACATTAATACTGGCACTAGCTGACCCTTTATTTTCTTCTTCAAGTACAGTTTTAAGTACAAATTCTGAATTCACCTAAGAAAAAGAAAATATAGAAACTAAATTTGTATTTATAGGTATAATAAAGTTTTAAGTTTGTTATAGAAAAGCACGGTTTAAATATAAATTTACCCAACACTGGTTTTAACGATTTAAACTGTTTTTATATCAACTAGGTATGCATGAAATACTTGTTTTACCAAAATTATAATAATAAACTAAGGAAAATAAAACTTACATTTTCCAATAAATTTTTTTTTTGACCATTGTCAACATTAACAACATTAATACTGGTACTAGCTGATCCTTCATTTTCTTCTTCTAGTACAGTTTTAAGTACAAATTTGAATTCACCTAAGAAAAGAAAAATATAGAAACTAAATTTGTATTTATAGGTATAATAAAGTTTTAAGTTTGTTATAAAAAAGCACGGTTTAAATATAAATTTACCCAACACTGGTTTTAACGATTTAAACTGTTTTATATCAACTAGGTATGCATGAAATACTTGTTCTACCAGAATTGTAATAATAAACTAAGGAAAATAAAACTTACATTTTCCAATAAATTTAATTTTGTGGTGTTCGAAATAGAAGCAACAAATGGATTAGCAGGAGCTCCGGGTACTTTGATTTTCACTCGTTTTCCACCATGAAGAGCGATTTCATGTTGTTTCTGAAAGTCATTGTTAAAAATGCTTCCACAAGATTCACACTGAACTTTTTTCCTTTTCCCCATAACTTCTATAAGTAGATATCTAATTAAATGTAGATATAATATAATAAACACTGATTAGTGATATATAAATGAATGTGAATTTTTAAAAGGGACCTAAGTTACATATTACATATTTTAATTATAATAGAAAATATTGTTTTTCTTTTGTAAGAGTGTTATTAATTTGGTTAGTATTCAAAGTTTGCTATTTATTTTCATTGTTATATAGGGGAGACTGGGACAAATGTAAAACATATACTTTTCAATTTTAAATAGATAGCATACATTTATTAAATATTTATAAAATTAAAAAACTGATGTATTACGTGTAATAGATATAAATAATATGTACCTATTGTACCTATATGTATATTATAATTGGTATTTGGTATCACACCAAAATAATACGTTTGGAAAAATAAAGAACAGAATCAAGAAAATAATAACAATATTGCACGTTATCGTGCAGAGTTCAGACAGTATCATATAATACATCAAAATACGAGGCAACTCGTATATAATTTAGAACTACCCGAGTCTTCAGTAATAATCTATTTTTCCTTTTTATTTTCGAAAAGGATAGGAATTGGGAGGCAATTCATTATATTTTGGGAGGCAACTAGTATGCCCTGAAATTATCCGTTACAACCATTACCAGTCACCCCTACTTGGTTGGATAAAATAAATTATATTAATTATAAAAATGTCTTACCTTGTCTGTGTAAATAAAATCGAATTTGATGGGACCAAATTCCAAATTATAATAATAATATAAATTATAAAATAATAATATATAATTATTATAAAATATAATACCAAAACACACAATAGTGCGCATAGACAAATTGTTTTATCGTATTTTCTGTACTAAAAAAATTTCCTCAATAACCGTCGTTCAAACACAATTTATTCTCTACGCGTTTAAAACGTATTCGAACGAATTTTATTCTCCATATTCATTGGCAGTTGGCACATTTGCACACCACCACGTCGTGAACTAGCAGACTCGTGAAAATAAAAAAACAGTTAAACGAGCGAGTTACACAAGCATAAGCGTATGCGCTTGCTGCCATGTCCCGCGACGTTTGACGAGTAAACAATTTGACCATGGCGATAGACGTCTTCGGTTTAGACGACGAGGAAAAAGAGAAACAAGAAAGATTCGGTTTGGTCCGAGCCTACTGAAAAGAAAAATTATATTCATTTGACACTTTTACCTCATTTAAAATATTACGAACAAACAATTTTGTTCCCCCACGAATTGTGTCCGAAACCACAGAATCGTAGACTTACGCGTAGACAATATTAAAAGACTCTTTCATTTTTTTCCCCCCAAAAAATCGATATTACCAGCGTTTACTGTTAAACGCTAAAATACAATTTAAAAAAAAAAAAAAACGGTATATGGCCGTGAAAATGAACAGTATATATAACAATATGAAATTATATTATCTGAAAATGTATTGTGTAATTATTTCGAAATAAAATTATTAAAAGAAAATAAATTATCTCGTCGTTTGCGTAGTAAATAACTTAATTAAATTTAAATTCTCGAACATATTGAAATTTCGTTGTCAATAATTCAAGTAATAGATAAGCCTATGCATACCGTACTGCAGTTTACGATTTATATTATTTCGCGTACAAAGTTATAAGCGATGGAAAACGTTCCGACAATATCGAATCGAATGCGAGAGAACAAGTCTTACAGCGCATTGTGTTATTACGCTTTCAACTTAATAATACGAACGATGTTTTAATTAAGTTTTTAATCAAATAACTCGACTACGTCAAAGTATTATAAACAGTTTATTGTTTTACAGTTGCGCATTTTTATTGTCTATTCTTTAAATTGTTGAAGTTTCGAAAGGTATTATAATATATACCTATCGGGAAATTTTAGTGAACACGGTTTCACGGTAGCTCTTACGAATGACGTTCGTAAAACGCCTCTTTGACCTCCGACTCAATGAAATATACATTTCTAATGGATTAATTCTTTTTTAAATATACTTTTTGTCGTTTATTAAAAATTCAGAAAAACGAATTTGTACAACGATTCGTCTAATAGTATATACAGTAAACGCGTCCTTATCCGTATTTTTAAACAGAATTTTAAACGTTATAGAAAGGTTTCCGAAACCCGTTGGTTTTTGTACGTTTTTTCGTCGGTTCGTTTACGCGTAATGCCGGCAAAATATAATATTTTTCTCTCCGCTCCTCTTTTCAGGCCGCGCGTGCCGATATTATGCAAATGGTTATCTTCTTTTAATTCTCCGTTTATGACGTCGGCTCTCGCGGCTAAATCCGGCTGACGAGATCCTATTAAATCGCACTTTGGCCAAAATGTAAACGCCAAAAACTGGCTGTGTTATGTGTGAGGGGGAGATAAGTGAACCCTTTATTCGGTCATGGAGTTGATGTCTAAATAATTAGGTATACTGTTGCAGTGTCTCTTTTAGGAGCGTCATCACCACCGCTTCCCCCTCACTTTTACGATAGACTTTTTTTTTTACCCCTCTCCTACTCGTTCTCGCAACACTCGCTCTTTCTCCCACGTTCATTGTTTATACAACGATGCCATCGGAAAAAAAAAAAAAAAATCTGGTGTAAAAATTGATAATGTTTGCCATTTGGAAGCTGCCAGAACTCAGATAAGCGCGTATTAAACACGGTTTCCAGGCTGTGATAGATCGGTATATAGGAATCGAGCTGATAGCGAACATTTGTTTATTATAACCGCGCGGCGCAGCGAGATATTTATTATAATATAATATCGTATTATATCAGATCGTTATTGACAAAAATGCGCTAGATAAATATAATAATAATATCGATGCGGTTGAAGTGGAAAATTTTTAATTCACAATTATTATTTGCGCGATAAAACGCGGAAAAAAAATCAATAATATATATTATATTATAAGATAATTTTTAATTTAATTTATAATAAATTTGTAATATTTTTGACAGCAATAATCTTTTAGACGTATGAAAAAAAAATTATTATACAAATATATATTAATCGTACAAATACATCATATAATAATAATAATTTATATCGGTTTTTCAAACTGACCTATACAAGTTATATTTTTATTTTTGTATTTATAATTTAAATGTAATAATAATAATAATATATTAAACAGTTATTATATATGTATTTGTTTATGAAAACGTGTATACAATGATTACTCATTGGTCATATACATGTACTTTATGGTTTATGAGGTACGGGACACCCCAACTTCGTTGTTATAATATATTCGTAGTCGTAATAATATGTATACGGGTTAATAATTTAGGCGGTTGACCGCCGTCACAATCTCACGTGAAATCAGCTTTAAACATATTATTAATAATTAATAACGAAAACAAGTTTTCCGAATTTCGATGGTGTCGACTGTAATATTTTATATTTTATGTTTATCGCTCAATAACTTACACTGAAAATAATATATTATTTTAAATTTTAAATAGATAAATGCATTTAGTACGCCCGGTAATCCGAAGAGGACATTTTGAAAGGAGTTTTTTTTTTAAAGGAATCAAAAGATAAAATATTAATTATTATCATATGTACGTACGATTATAATATTGTACACGCGTGAAATCACGTAGCAGTGTAAGATGTATTGGACCAAACCGAACAACCAGACAAAGATCAGTACAGCTATGGATAGGCTTATAAAGTAGATATTCTCTAAATATATCAGTCAACTTTTACTGATTTTAACAGTATTGCAGCTTTGTTACGAAACGTACACACACGCTGATCGTCTTTTGCATTAAAAAGGATCGAAACGGATTTGAGAAGTACAACGAGGCAGGAAAAATCGTTTACAATTCTCTTTACATTAATAGACTTATTGTACCGATCCGATAGTTTCAAAATTGTAATTTTTTTTTAATAATTCATTCAATATATCGTGTTAGAAAAATTTGAATTACACTTTCATTCGAAAGCCTATAACAACGCCTAATGTTGCGTTTACGAGATTATTACCTGTATGACCCATCTCCCAAGAAAAAAATAAAATAACCGATTGTTTTTTATACAATACGCGAGAGAGCCGATTGAAACGAACAAACTTTGAAAATATTTTCGAAAATCGTCGTATTTCATTCGAAAATGTACAGCATGAACAGCGAATAGAATGGCGGTAAATCTAGTCAATTAAGGTTGTTTTTTTTCTCCTTTCCTGCACGGCAACCCTCGAAAATCACCGTCAACCAATATACGCGCGGTTTGCGCGCTTTCACGTCAACGTTTAAAATAAAAAACTAAAAAAAACAACCGAAATAAAACTTATTTACACGTCTGACGCTCGCGTGTTGACACATCGGAGTGACCTTTTTTTCATTTAGCCTGTCACGCGGACCGACTCTTGCAGGACGCGCGTTTGCTTTTTCGTAATAATTTTTTTTTTTTCAATTTATAAAAAAAACCCCACTCCCGACTGAAATCAATAATGACAAAACGATATCGGTCCGTTGGAGATAAAAAAACTATATATATATATATATATATATATAGCTAAACGCGCGATGTGTGTGTGTGTGATGCTGTGTGGCGAGTTATCTGTGCACAGCGCGTCTCCTCCATCAGATGTTTATCTGGCCGTGCGTCGAGTGCGAATCGATTTCGACAACGCAAATAATATATCCCCGCGGTCGTCCCTGAAATTATTATTTTCGGTTTTTTTTTTTTTATGCCAACCATTCGTTTTATCGCGTTACGTGTTTATAGATTTATCCGAATCGAAATTCGCGTTTGGTTTTTCAATTATTATCATATACAGCGCACACGCACACACACACCCCCCGTGCGGATAACCCGTTGTCTCCTAGACATATATTTTGCGTATTTACGGCGATAATCACTCGAGCAGAGCTACGGGAATTGGAAATTTATCGCCAATTAATCGGAATTTATTATTATTATTTTATACCGAACACGTACGGCGTAGTGATAAATCACCGAAATAGAGCGGAGGCGACGAAGGGGTTTATTTTTTTATTTTTACGAAAACGCGTGTTATTAATCTCGTTTTTTTTTCTGACTGCACGTGTTTTAATATAAATATATAAAATAATAATTTGTCTTTTTTTTTTTTTGTTACTCCATCCCGGCTATTCGAAATTCGATAAATACGTTTTTCGTCAATAAAATATACGCCGTCATATATAGGCGCTTTTACACTATTAATCGTATTTTATACAAAAATATTCATATAATTAATAGTGCACACTTGGGTAATATTCCGAATACGGTAATACTTTTTATACGCATATAAAAATAAATATGTAAAAGACAATTATTTCAAAAGTAAATACGATTAGCAGTAGGTATTTAAAACGACATCGATTATTTGATCAATATAATCTCGTTGTATTCGGTGTTTGAACCCAGCCACATTCAAATAATCGAGCCTATATTTCATTACACTATATAATTGGTATTATTAATTTATACTTATATTAATTATTATAAACACAAATAAAAAAAAAAATTATCAAACCGCCAACAAATATAATATATTGATATTCGATTAAATAATAATATAATTACTATATTCGACATTTGTATTATTGAAAGTTATTTAAAAAAAAAAAAAAAAATGTATTCGGAATACCTTTTGTAAAGTATTCGAAATACTACCGTGTCATGAAATATATGAATTACATATTCCGAATATTTTTTTTTCTTCTAAGTAATCCAAATATTTAAAAAAAATATTTTTTACCCGAGTCTGTGATAACGTGATCGCGGTTCGTACATCAGTATAACACGTTCAATAAAATATACCGGTTTTCATTCTGTTCAACCGAAACGCAACGAATAAAATAATATAAACGAATTTTGTTCTTGTTGACCGGGCCGCCGCCTTAGGAAAAGCTGCTATATACATATACGAACATATATATATATATATATAAGCACTCGGCGCGATGGCGTGAAAAATAATGCGCGGCACATAGCTGCAGTCAGACATAATTACATTCTGAGTCGAATAATACAAGCGAGAAGCCGTCGTTTGACATTTCCATGTATTACGGCATTTCGTCCACGTCCGCCGCATTCAAAAGGTGCCTTTTCGGGCTTTTTTTTTTTTGCTCGCCCACCTCCCCGACCATGCTCCGTATTCGTCCTTAAAGGACTTATTTGTATTCGTCGCGTGTCCTCGGTGTTGGCGACGCGAAAAGCCCCGCGCGATGCCAGAGATTTGATTGTCCCCGGGACCTTTTTCCACCTCTTCAAACTCTCCTCCGCCGATATTATACAGTAGCAACCGCGCTAACGCACACACACACACACACACACGTATAAGGAAGAGCTTGTACGGCGGTCTGCTGCACGCAGGAAGGGACGGGACTATCGTTGTAATGGCGTCGTGAGCACACTGGATTCTGATCGTTTTCCCGGAGCGAAAGCCTCGTGTATATAATAATATGGAATGGCCGAGGGATGCGCGTATATAGAAGAGAGAGAGAGAGAGAAAGAAATCTCTCTCAAAGCACAACGACGTTTCAATCCTCTCGCGAAATTTCGTCATTGTCAACAGACCCGGAAATAAAAGCGTTTCTTCCCCTTTCTTTTTTTTTTCTTCCGTATATATATATATATGTATATACGTTCTTACGGGAAAAGTGGAAAAACGTTTCGGAAAAAACTCGTATTGGGTAGAGAACATATATAATGGTTTTTTTTTTTTTTAAGAAATTCTGCGGCACCACATTAAATTTCAACAAATATCCCAATATATTACATACTAAATAATACTAACAACAACGATACCGCGCATGCAATAACCGTAATGTAAAAAAACTAACAAATAAATACACTAAGCAATATGAGATTAAACTAAAAAAAAGCCAACTAAAGAAATAAATCCAATAATTATATTAAGTATGAGAGGTAGAACTAAAAATATTTACGGTTGACAAAGGGACTGCGAGGGAATGTAAAGAGCAATGGGACCTCGTGATTTTCCAAAGCAGGAAAATGGAAAATTAAGGCTGCAAATATGTTTCTCTTCGTGTCGGCGGGGGCGTAAAGGAGAGTTATTCAAACCTAACGCGAAACAATGCGAAAGAAGACGAAGCCTAGTAAACCGAGTAATGCTCTAGTTAAATTTAAATTGTCAAACCGAGATCGACGGTAAGAAATGGAAGCGATTATTTTATTTTTTATTCCCTCGTCCCAACTTCCTTGGCAAAGAAGACGGTATTTCTGATCCCCACATATCCGTAATCGATTTTTATTAATGAATTAAAATCAGAAAAAAAGGAATCTTCGTGGACGTGGAGGGGGAGGGATTTTAATTGACGAACACAGTTCGGCAAGGTTAATACCAGCGTTTTCATTTCCCTCGATACCCGTTATATGGAGTCGAACACATATTTTATACGCACATAATTGGTAATGGTACAGCGGTATTGTTATATGACTGCAACGCGTTTAAAGAGCTTTGTCAAAAAGTCTTTTTTTTTCGCACACACGCCATGTTTTTATTTCGCCCTCTCCCCCTCCCGCCGGTTTCCGCAGGGGGTCGAAACGGCATTTTGAAAATTCAAAAAAAAAAAAAGAGAATAAATAATCATAATTCATTTTAATGTTGACTGTTCGTTTGAGATAAAGGGATCCCCGACAAAATAGCTCTTTACAAGTCCTCCGGGTGTTAGCAGCCGCGTATACTACAGATTATATTTTACCCGGTATAATGTATTCAAGAGACCCCGGGGGCCAAAAGCCATTCTTAAAAAAAAAAAAGTAGTAGTAGTAGTAGTAGTAGTAGTAGTAGTAGTAGTAGTAGTGTTGTGTGTACGCGCGCGCGTAAATTCTATTCATTAAACCTACTCACCGTCACACGCACAGTAACAGATTACTCCAGAGACGTCATGCCGAGTGGCTTCTGCCGCTGGGGGGCGTGGGGAGGCTATATTTTCTCTGGACCCGTTTACCGCTGAAAAAAAAAATGTATATAAATAAATAAAAGGAAAAAAAAAGAACTCGGCCAATGGTTCGAGTACCACACCTATTTTATAATAAATAACCACCCTACAGTCGTTATATCCGTTGAGGTTTCGTATTACGTGTTACGCGCTAATGGAGTTGCCAAGTTCGAGCCATTGTTAACGCGGCCGAACAGATGTCCGGGGGAATCGCTGTATGAATTACCTACCGAAATTGACACGTTCAAACGTGTGTGTGTGTGTGTGTGTGTGTGTGTGCTGGCAAATCTATTCGGCAATATAATATGTTGTAATATAGAGACCGTTTAAGAGGATGCTATACAATGAAAGTAAATCACGTGCAATTTACCGTGACTTTGTGTAAAAACTATTTTGTGCGAACATAAAACGCCGGGGCAACAATCAAAATAAAAACACCAAATTTTCCAACTACGCAGGGTCATTCAAAAGTAACGTAGGGTTTAAAATATCGATCTAATATATTAGAAACAATGTATTAAGTAAATAAACCATGCCGCTGAAATCAGCATATTTTCCCATTTAAGAACGAAAAACGATATACTGCAAATGAGTACCCCTACTTCGTCCATACAGCATGCGTATACTCTTTCGGTAAAGTTTACCATCACTCTTCTGCAGACATTCACATCAATTTTTCCACGGTACCCGAATCTTCAAACTTTTTCACTAATCGCCGAGTTGTCGATTCATTAGGTGCTTTACGCTTACCGAACAATGCACAAAGTCTGCGAACTGTTTCTGCGTAACATTCTCGGTGTTTATAATGAATTTTAACAATCGAAACTCGTTGTACGATTG
The DNA here is from genome assembly GCA_032441835.1 of Slavum lentiscoides. Lineage (NCBI taxonomy): Eukaryota > Metazoa > Arthropoda > Insecta > Hemiptera > Aphididae > Slavum > Slavum lentiscoides. The sequence goes on from CM063715.1 coordinate 14,598,404, forward strand.
TGTACCGCTCCACGGCAAAACATAAATTATATAAATGGATGAATAATAAAAACATAAATAGATAACAATGACTAATGCTGGTATCTCTTATTGCAACATATATATAGTTAATAACAAAGATAATATCGGGTCTACCGACCAACTCCGCCGAAAATGGCGGGTAATTCAAATCCGGCGTTACTTTTGAATGACCCTATACACAGAAGAGAACTTATAATCTATGTCGTAGCGTTTTAATTTTTTCATGACTTGTTTCGATTTTATATTATATATGTAAAAAAAAAAACACGAATCATAAAATTTTACCAGTTAATTGCTTAATTTAAAATTATTTTATAAAAAAACATAAAAAAGCTACGACATGGATTAGGTTCTCTTCTATGTGGTACCAAAATTTGATCGTTTTATTTTGATTGCAACCCCGGTGTTTTGTGTTCGCGTAAACCAGTTTTCAGTCTCTTATTTGAGATGTGTAGCATCCTCTTAAGATTTTATTTTATTTTTTTTTTTACTTTTAATTAAACTCCGTTCTAATTGCTCTTAAGGACCGAATCCGAGCCAATAATCTTTTTCGAACCGAAGAATAAGTAGACGGAGAAAAAAAATTTATAAACCCCTTTCGGTTTTTTTCTTCCTACTCACTTTTTCTCTCTCACTCGCTCCGCGTCTTCCAGCAAGTATTCTTTCGTATATATAATTGGTTTCGTTTCAAAACGATAAAGAAAAGGTTAATTAAAGCCGAAAGAATATTAAAAGGAGTTTTGTGTAAACGAGGGCTTAGGAAAGGGTGAACGAGTATAAAAAAAAAAAAAAATACGAAAGACGAAAAAATTATTATTATTATTATTTTCTTTTTTTTTTTTTATATTTCCCCCGTGACTCCGTCCAAACCTATACCAATTGCTTGCCAATTAATTCACCATTACTGGTCAGGGTTGAAAAAAGTAAAAAAAAAAAGAAAAAAGCTATAAAAACCAGCTACTGCGAGCTATACCCATATACAGCTTGGCAACGTTACAATAATATTCTTAATGCGCTTCCGCCATTATTATATTATAATATATACGAAAAACAAAAGTCGCAATTATATGTATATGTATATTTATTATAATAATGTGTCTAGATTTTATTTTAATCGCCGGGAGCACATTTTTTTTTTTTTTATATATGTCTTCATCTATAAAATAAAATGTTAAATAACTCAAAACCGGTATTTAGAGATAAATAATCTTAAAATACAGTGTGTTGTAAATTTCAAACGTATAAAATTGTAAAATTACACGTTTTACGTGCAAATATTATATTTAATAGCAGTGTACGTTGTGTTTGAGAATTCGTGACGAAATGATATTTTCAAACCGAGATTGCAGAACTGTTATAAAATATATACTATATACACATAATAACGATAATTCAAGTCGTGGCGAGGGCGTCTATTTATGCCTTTGAGTATTCCGATTTTTTTATATTACAATTGAGTACAATTCCGAAAAATGCATTTACACGCTCATAATATTAAGATAATATTCGATTAACATATTACCGCATTTTGTGTTTTTTTCTGGATCCAAAACATAAAATGTAAAACGTTTTGTATAATATTAATATATATTAACGGGTATTACGTACATATATACTATACGGAATCGTCGTTGTTTGTAATAATTAAATAATCAATCCACATTTTTAGATCGTGACGATTTTAATATTGAAATATATCATTAACGACGTTATAAACGTGTATAATGATTATTAGAGGTATATACACATTAAGAATTTATTAGTGCTCGCGGATTTCCATACATTCGCATCTTTTTTTTCTGAATTACTCGACACGATGCTTTCCGAGTTAGACGTATTTTAGGTTAGACATACACACTACCGTTCTAACAAAGAACTTTTTTCTCCAGAGGTATTTTTTGCGCGTTTTCCGAGATTTTTTGCGTTTTAGGGCGTTTTTTTTAACGTTTCTCCGGTACAGTTAATATATTTCTAGTAATATTACGAATTTAAAAAAAAATTCACCCGAGATCGAAATATACGAATAATTTTACTGTGCGTCCAACAATACAACATCGCGATTAATCTGTGGCCTCACTCCGAAATCGTCAACATAAAAAAAAAAACGATTCTGCTAGTACTCGAGACATTAATGTGTAAACGTCGCGTGAGCGGTAAAAATGGAACGGAATTGTGATTGAGATTTGTGAATATTTGTATCTTTATTCAAAGTAATTTCGATGGTAAATATTATTATATTAGTTGTCATGACTACAGCTTACACATTACACGCAATTTACAATTGCGCGTAAATTAATAAATATTATAATTAGTTGTCATGACAACAGCTTACACATTTCCCGAGATTTATCCTCATACCGCCGTAATAGATGTTTACGCGCCAAAAATTTTGATATTATTTAAAGGGAATTTTTTTCCAAAAATTTGTTACGGGCATTAAAAACCCGTGGAGCCGTAGCAATAATATACGCCTACAAAAGTTTTTCTATACTAGTATACGCAGTACTTCAGTTGTCTACACGTATTATTCATGTCTTTATTTGTTTGGCGGAATATTATTCAGTAATCGCGTCGTCACATACACTCCTCGCAATACTAATATTATTGTTCGATTCAAAATATGTATATACGGATATAAAACGCTTTTTTTAACAACACCACCGGAGCTGCTGCTGCAGTATACTCGCACCCGCGAATTATAGCCGAAATATTAGCTATTTTTTTTTTCACCAACTACACTACACAACCGAAAACAATTTATTCGTGTCGCATATTATACAGTTTTATTTTGTTATTCACACACACACACACACACACACACACACACATCAGGAAACTGAATGATAATTTATACGCGCGCGTACACGCGTTCGATAAGACGCATTCGATACACCGGTGCAGGAAAGGAATACGTTATACGGTATACAGTTACACAAACAAGCGAGAATTCGGATATGCCTACTCCGTATCCGCGCGATACCATCTGAAACAAGACGGTTGGTAAACGGCCAGGGTGTTTGATTTACGCGCGTCTCGTGTAAGGCGACTATAATATAACACCGCCTACTTATTCCGCGGCCGGGGAAGATTTGTGGCGCGCGAATATTCTTCGCGTTTGTGTCCCACGGTTTTGTATTAAAAAGTGCCGAGAAAAATGTTAGGCTATACGTATAATATGTATGTATACAAATGATTTACGTCGGGGAGCACGTGTATTGTCTGGTCCCGTGTGGAACACAGCGCGTATACATCGAAACCGCGATATCGTTTCCTATATACGGATATAAACACCGCCGTATCCGGAACAATTATTATTATCAGGGCCGGGTTTGGGGGGACGGAAGCTGAGTGAGTTACAAATTTGCCCCCCTTCCACACTTTTGTAATTATTTTACATTTACAGATAAAAAAAAAAAAAACGGAAATTTCTATATAAAATTTAATTGTCATCAAACGAATCAGGTACAGAGTAACAGAAGATTTTGTAAAAAGAAAATTAATTGCGGGCATTTAATTTTAATTATTTCTTATACATATATTATTAAAATTTTATGTTTAATTCAGTTACACTAATATTGTTTTTACCAATTTGTATTTTCATAACGCAATCCCATAATATGATATTACTTACCCGTTTTGATTGTTTTTATTTAAGCGAATTAAATGAGTATACATACAGTATATAGGCGCTACAGACAATATTAAATGTTATAAACAAAACATATTATAATACTTTCCTGTTTATTTATTTGAGGCCCTCCCACAATATATTCCGCTCGTAGGCCACCACACACCTAAATCCGGCCCAGATTATTATTATTATTATATTGTGTTCGTTATATAAAGTTCTCTTTTAAATTTCCGTACACCGAACATTGGGATGATGATACGATAGTGTTTCCATGTTGACGCGATTTACGGTACACACACTTTGTAAAGAAGAAGACGCACCTAAACGCGCGTATCGAATAAACCGCTTATATTTGCGCGTGTAATATTCGACGGCGGCGTTTTTTTTTTTTTTACTATTATTTCCACCCGAAATACTAGTAAGCCGGATAAAATTGTGGAACTTTGCGAAAATTCCGTTTTTAAATGTGAAAAAGTATTCGAATCTTTTCGGCTTGTCTTCCTTCGGATCGATCGAGGCATTCATCTTCTTTATTAAAGACCGGAATACAATAATTTTTAAGAAAAAACTTTCAACGGAAAATTACATAGACAAAAATTAGAAAAATATCGCCTCGATCGATCCCTAGTAGACAGAAAACAAAAAGAGTTTTCAAAATTGGAATCAGACTTCTCAAAGTTACACAGTTTTATCCCAATTCTATACTTATTTTCACGTATATATAGCGAATAATAGTGATACGATGATAGCCACCATATACATTATTATTATACGCCCAATTTACAAATCACAAAAAAAAACACCGGTAAAATCGTCGACGTATTCGTTTCGGACATGAACGATTATTGATATTTTTTATAAGAGTTACACTATACGTCGTACACACTACGTTAGCGTTATTCATTAATTATATATATATATAATGCATACTAAAAAAAAAAATGTATATAATTCATAATAAAACTCAAAAATATCTGTCTGCGTGTCGCACTCGAGCTGAAATCCTGCACGACGCCCGGAGTCCGTTACCGCTTTTTAAAAATATATTTAATTAAATAAAAGCCAAAACAATATAATATATACATAAGCGATATAGTAACACATATATTTTTTTTTATAACGAGTGAATCAATGTATACAGTGCGTAGGAACGGTGTGAAACACCGACTGCCACCATTATAATGACGACGACGGGTAAGTAGAAAATCGAAAATTTGCACATTAACAATAAACGGACGTGATATGTATATAAGAGCGTTTAACAAGTATAAGAAGGAAAATTGCACGATCTTGCTGCATTCTGAATTCTAAAGTTTCTGAACAACTCGGGATAGTCAATACGGAACCGAGGAACTCGCGGAAAAGTTATAGCAGAGCGTCAAGCTAAAGTAGAAACGAATTCAGAATTTGTCCGATCGGAGTATATTAAGAGGACGTAAAGCGTATTAATGTGCGTTTGAATTCTATCGTCACGGAATCAATCGCCGAAGAAGGTCCGTGGTGCTCTACACAAGAGTGAACGCACGAAAATGTGTATAACATAATTGGCGTGCGCACGGGTAGGGCTGATTGGGCTTTAGCCCCGCCTGAGCCTTTGCCTGAGAGAAAATTACATAATGAATAATTTTTAATAACAAATTAATATTAATGTTCATTGACAATTGTTAATATTATGATTTATGTTTTGAACGTTTTCGAATTATTTTATTCGATTGTATTTGTTTTATTAGATCGATTTTAAATCGATATCGATGAATTGTATACGTGTGAATTAATGAAAAATGATTGTTTACATTTTCCAGTCACCAACAAAATGGTCATTTCGAAGTTTATAGAAAAAATAGTATTTTTTTCTTTTGTGACCGTGACGGGGGTGGGTAGTCAGATTGAATTCAGCAATAAAAGTCTGCGCGCGCCTATATGGTGTACGATTAACAGTCGATAATAGCTTTTAATCGTCGTTACTCGATTTTCGTGTGTAACGTTTCCCCTGAAAAAGTTACATGTGTGTGTGTGTGTGTGCACAGAGGCGAGTCGGAGAGAAAATTCGGTCGTATATGGCAACAGTAAAAGTGACGACGAGTGAAAACGACAGAGGTGATTTCGAAGAGACGGTGTGTTTTATGGGGGACAACATCACGACCGACAATGGTGCCGGCGGTGGTCCGCGGTAAACCGGGGCGGTTGCTATGCTAGCTAGCTAGCGTGTTTCTGATGCGTCTTTTATTATTCTAAAACAACGATCATTGATCAAAACGCAGACACAAGAAGGCGCGGCGGCGGCGGCGGCGGCGGCGGCGGCGATTAGCTGCGCACGGGCGACACGCGCCCACCTCTACCCGCCACCCAATCGACACACTACAGCGTCATTGTATGTATACGCGATAATAATATCATCCGAGTGGCGGCGGCGGCGGCGGGTTTTTGAACAATCGCGCGACCCGGGTGCCGTTTGTTTTACTCGGGTCGTAAAACCGCGTAGGACGACGCTCTTTAAAATAATAATATCCTATCTCACACGCGCTGTTATCCGGTGCTCTGACGATGACACGGTAACATTAATAATATAAATATTATATACAGTATATATGTGTGTGTGTGTGTATTATAAAAATGACGACCGTTTTTATAAATATTATTATTACGATTATTACGCGATTATTATTCGCGGATATAAAATATTTTGGCAGCGGCGGCGTCGGGTGGCGACGGCGCGGTGAGAGCACGCCCGACCCCATTGCCGAAATTGGCGGGCCGGATTAAAAGCGCGAGCAATAAAAACGACACGGGCACACACGAACGCGAAGGAATATAATATATAAAACGCCTATATACGCGCACTCGCCGCCGCGAGGGTGAAAAAAAATAATAATATAAAAATTCTTTATTTTCTGTTCACCGTCGTCGGCCCCGGTGCGCCGGGCAAATTAACCGCGCGCCGAGGGGAAAGAAAAACGCCGGGAAACTATACTGCGATATATAATATTATTATATAAACCGTACGACGACGACGACGACGACGACGACGACGATTGTGTGCACCGCCGCCGCCGTCTTGTGTACGCTCGGCGTAATAAACGGCGGTAAAATTATATTTTCTTTGCCGCTCCCCCGCAGCGCGTCGTTGTCCCGCGGACCGTACACGAATTGTTGTATGTTTTGCAGTAGGCGTCGTCGTCGGCAAAACCGCGCCCGCGACACCCGTTATACACGTCGCCCATAGATAATAATAATAATACGTAACGGACAGGCCGTGTGTATATACAGCAATGCGTAACGGGCAGCGTTCCTGAATAAAAGAAAAGAGATGGCAATATTGAAAACCGTAGACATATAGACTAGTGGACCGCGCATTGAGAGAGAGAGAGAAGTCTGGGGACGATATAGTGTGAGAGAGAAAAAACATCGTATGGGCTAATACAGCGTGCCAAACGACCGAATAAAAAAAATTATGATAAAATTAAGTTGTACAGTTGTTGTAATCATACGTAACGCGCAGCCGGGTCGACTCTCGAGATTTCATCTCAAGTTACCGTAAGAACCGCTGATGTATTTGATAACAATAAATGAATGAAAAAATAAAATATTTCATCTTCCATGATATAATATAACCCATACGATGTTATTCTTTTTCTCTCACTCTATATCGTCCCCGACAACTATAGGGTGGGCGGGCGGTGAGGAATGCGCAGTCCATTAGTTTATATGTCTGTGATTAAAACCATATACCTTCTGTCCTGCTCGGCAAGAAATTATTTTTTTCTTCCATGAAATAATAATTGAAAAATAGCGTGTTCTGTTATCAACGTATCGGTAAACTAAATATTTACTGAATGAGACAGAAGATCCGGGGAACGCCTGATAACGAATGTGGCCTATCCGTTACGTACCTATTAGCCGTGACGAAATAACACGGTATGCCAGCAACATGAACGAATTTCAGAACAGTTCGAGTTGCCATGGAATAAAATATAATTTATCAATTATGCCATGAAATTCTGACGTCATTCGGTCTTATCTGTAGCATTATCGTATTAATGCTTATACCACAGAATACTGTAACCATAGACCTTATACTAAGTACAAGATCTATGATTGTAACACGATAATAATGAATCAAAATTCAAAATAAATAATAGATAACACATAATTATGATAAGCGGACCGAGTGACGTAGGCACCCGGCGCAGAACTCAGTTGCTGGCATACCATGTTATTTCGTCATGGTATTATCTATGATGCCGCCGCTCACAGTAAAAATTATCGACTACTGCAGGTTTTTCCTCCGTGACGGGCTCGCGAACATTATTTTTTTATTCCAACCACCGACCACGGTGCTGCTTATTATTATTATTGTTGTTGTTGTTGTTGTTGGTGGTCCTTCTTTCGTTTAATCTATTTACAGCGCTGCGGGTGGGAGATTTTTTCGCGGGACACCAGAAATTTTTTTTGTGAAACGAAATTTTCTTATATAAGGCCCTATAGTATGACATTTTTTTAGATTCTGAGCGGAGCGAGGAATTTTTTGGTTTTACAATGACGTGTTTTTTTTTTTTGTACCCAAAAATTCTATACCAGAAGGAGTGCTCCGATCTTTTCTTGCGTAGCACCTTTTTCTGATTGCAAATCGCATCCAGTTTGTACTTTAGAGAGGTTATTTTTCAAATATAAATTATATTGTATATTAATATTATATAATTATATAACAAATATTTTCATTTATAAAATATAAATAACCGAACTCGAATATGTATAGTTATAAGTATAATAAAGCGATAGAGAAATTTCATTAAAACAATCATTTATACACGCGCGTTCGTAATAATAATAATATGTAAATTATGTAAATAATACCGAAATACATCGAAATACGTATACAGAGAGAGAGAGAGAGAGAGAGAGAGAGAGAGAGAGAGAGAGAAAGGGTGCAAAGCTGATGACGGACATTCACAAGATAAACAGTGTTTTGGCGAATGTTATTACATACGTATTATTACCATCGCGATGGTAAATCAAATATTAAAATGATCGAGTATTGTTTTCTTTCCGTATTTAATATTTATATACAACACAACATATATATTGTACGAATTCGCCGCTATACACAATAACATTTTGTTGTCGTTGTTGTTATTGTTACGATATGGATACCTCATATTATTCGATTACATGTTATAATAAATTAATTTAAAATGTAAACGGATTTGTATACATACACATTATCAGAAAATCCATCACAGTCGATTCTTTTTTTTGGTATTAAAGTCTTGTTTTCGCACGCGTGTATTATAATCGAATGTATAATTAAAAATTAAATTTTCTGTACAAATATTATAAAATAAACACGACTTAATCCACACGCATGTTATACGTTCGCCTTTATTGACGTTTCGAATTACAATTATATTATCGAGTATTTGATCGTTTGTTTAACGTTTATTCGACGATTGAAATTCACAATTTATACCGCCGTGTTTTATCGTATAGAAAACAGTGTTTATATTAACCTGCAGTTGATTCGATGAAACATTTTTTTTTTTTTAAATTAAAATAATACAAATAAAGCACATTTTACGTGTTATTATATGTAGAAGAATATTTAAAATTCGCGTTTTCAATTCGAAATAAAGAAAAGAAATAATACTTCGATAGCGAAACTATTATTGAGCCGTCTGGTAATTTATTTTCAATATAATATATATAATTATACGTGATAAGGAAAAACATATTTATTTTATACGGTACAAATAAAATAATACGTGTAATTTTTGGTAAAGCAATTGAAAACCAACGGTATATCGCGCGACATTTTTTTAACAATCTCTTTTTTTTTTTTTAGTTTTTCGTGCAATACAATAATTCGTTAGTTTTTTTTTAAAGAGATTAAAATAAAATAAAAGTTCCATTACCCGCGGGTGCAGATTCGAATAAAACGCATTTCGTTCAGATTTTTTCTTCGTTCCAATAAACCATCGATTCTATATACAATATTTTAACCGCACGTGTTTATAGTGATCGCTGTATCGTATAGTATTATGACGTACATAAAAATTCAAAAATATATATATATAAATCGGAACCCATTAAGGAATTTACAAAATATATATATAAAACACGCGCGCACAGAATAATATAATAGTTTAATACACTGCGCAGTATTAAGAATGTAATGTGTATGTTGGAGGGTACGGCCCTGCTCATTATATATGCACGCGCGTATATATAGCTTTAAACAAAAATGAGTATCGGCCGTGTTATCCGATAATACATCTAGTGTAAAAAAAAAAAGAGGTTCGGTAGAATTATTTTTTTGAAATTTGAATACGCGTTTGAATTCGGTTTGATCCGCACATATCCGTAACGTATCGTCGCACGAGACGTTATTATATACAAAAAAGAAAAAATATCAATTGATATAAAAAAAAAAACAAAGACCCGGCTTCGAACTTCTAGTCGGCCAGAAGTATTTGTGCGTATATATAATATATAATATAATGTAAAGGATTATGCCGAGGATCTACATGTACGTTTTAAAGAATAAGAAACAATAGAACGCGAGTTGGAGATTAACGAAAAAAATGAAACAACGCGCCCCGAACGTGGGTGGACCAAAAAAAAAAACAGTTGAAAATCGGGTGCGAGCGTACATATATATATACGTACAGCTGCGGTCGCGCGCAGGTTACACGCGCGTGAACAATTTGTTTAAAAATCGGGTTAAAAAAAAAAAAAATGAAAAATACGTATATAGAAATATTAAGGAGAAGAAGAAAAACATTTTTTTTTTTTTTAACCGATGTCGCAAACCGTGTCCTTTTTTTCCATCTACTGCAGCAGCAGCACATACGTCCATTAATCGTCGTTGTAATATCTCTCCGCAGCCTCACTGCAACGACGACGGTGATGTATATAATACGCGAGCGTATATTATACGCGTGTAGATTTTCGTTGGCAAACCATCCGGAGCCCATTTGTCTTGTGTGTGTGTGTGTGTGTGTTGAAGATGAGGCGAGCGGAGTAAAAAATAAAAATAATAATAATAATAAAAGAAACAAACTGCCTGTATATCCTTTCCATTTTTTTTTTCGTTTGTTCCGCGTAGAAAATAATATTACGTCTACAGTGCCTGCGTGTGTGTATATATATGTATATGTTCGTTTGATGATTTATATAATATATATGAATACGCGACGACCTCGTGTTCACCGATAATTCATGTGCACTGTTGCAGCCAGCAGCCGTTGAAAGACATTCCTGTAGAGGCGCGCGTGATAATAATATAATTCACATGGTATAATAATAAAATTATCAAAAAAAAAAAAAACACGAGAAAATTAAATTTTCTTCAATATGCCTGCGCGCGTATATAATAATACGTAAGCGCATAATACGTTTAACGTATATATAACATCACGCTCGTTTCGTTCGAAAAATAATATTCTCATACAACAGTTCTATATAATAATATCCAATAACAACGGGTATATTATTTTTCTTCTCGAAATTTCGTAATGTAGTCACGATATCTATGGAATTCATAAACAATATTGCACTACTGTTTCTATTCGTAATTGACTATCACTATATATATATATATAGGATTAAATCTGTTGTTAATAAAATTACACACACACACACACACACGTAATATATGTCAGTTCGATTATTATTGAATACAGATCTGATTAATGCAGGTATACTTACGTTGAAAAAAAAACCACAAGAATCAACTCGAACTGAACGTTAAAATAATAGATTTCCAGCTTTTGCTGCAGGTCACGCGTAATACTTGAAATCCCTCACAATCCTGTAGTGCAATTGCAGGATCTTGGACCACTCGCGAAATTAGCCGATTTAAAATTACTCAAATCACTATAATATATCGGACACGTTGTGTTTCCCTTGCAAAACTTCATTTTCCCAATCAAAATTACTCCCTAAAATTACATTTCGCATTCCACGACATATCGGCAACAAACTATATTATACAATTGATGCGTCTATAATAACCATACCCGATAGGTCGTAATAAAATAATTAATATTTTCTTTATTATAATAGCGTTTTATTATAAAATCAATTTTATTTATAAATTATATAGGTAAACACCAACGTAATATACATAATGCGTATCACTATATACATATTATAGTAGCACGAGTATTTATTGTAAAATATCACGTCGGCAGGGCTTTTTTTAAAAATCAAAAATATATATTTATATATACTTTCTCAAAATATAGATTTATACGATAACTGTATATATAGTTATATACATAAAAAAAAAACCTTCATCTCGACTGAACGTTTTGATTTCGGCCAATCGATTTTGTGAATTTGACACGGCGTGCGAACGCATATTATATATTATATACCGCAATAAAACGCTAAACTCTATTATTATATTCTACGCAAAGATTAAAAAAAATAGTAATAACGAATTAAAAAATATATATATATACATTACGTGAAATACGAGAGGCGAAAACGGGAAAAAATTTTATTCAAAATATAAAATCGCTATAACAATATTTGGAATATAATATATTATATTTAATAACACAGCCGTGTGATATGTGTTGATGATTGTTATATTATTATTTCTGTCGAAAATCACCTTTTTATTTTAATATATTTTAACACGCGCGGGAACTCTATTTCTCCGGTTATTATTACATATATCCGTATATGCAGCAAGGTACGGATGAATGAATCGTCGTAGTCTTCTAGAGTGATCGTTTTTTTTTGGGGGAATGAATAAAACCGGTACGCAGCACGCCGCCTACGGTGACGTTGCCGCCGAATTATATGTAAATATTCTATCGATACAAAACGCGCGCGTATATACTATACGATGAATAGCGATATCGAAATTCGAGTTTTTTTTTTAAAAGGATCCATAAACATGTCAACCGGTCGTGTCCAGAAGTCCGTCGGCTGTATACCTATAGAGGATATTATATTCATATATATATATATATATATATATATATGTACGGCCGGCTATCAATAAAACGAGAAGGAACAGAAAAATAAAAAAAAACGACACGAGAATATAAACGGAAATCGTTATATAGTATCGAGTCTTCTGAAAGGTTGTACACGCTAGTAAAGTGAATGTTTACGAGACAAAAAATTAAAATGATAACATTAACATATAACGTACACGCATATTATTATATATACTTTTTAAGATGCGGAGTTTTTTCTCGTTTTTTTTTTTTTTTACAATTACTATAAAATTACCTATACCGGACAACCGGATTCGTTTGATATTTTCATTTGTGTTTGTATAATAATAGTTAGGGGCAGAGGCAATAATACGCTTTAAAAATATGCTCTTAAAAAAATAACGATAATACATTTTATTTTGAAAACGTATAGTAAGACGGATAATATTTTATCCGAAACTCGGTTAGTGTAAGGTTTTAATTTATATAAATCTCGATCGTGATTATTTTATAATACGTTATATCTTGTTAAGATTTTTTTAGTGTTATAGAATTTTTTTTTTATTCGTTATAAAAGCCCTTTGTAATAATCACGTTAATATTATAAAATGTTTTAAATAGTAAAATATATCCAAAAAAAAAAAAATGCTAAAACCCCAAAAATAAGCGAAATTAAATTTTATACGCTAACAATAATCGGGTCGTCAAACACATTTTGGTATAAACCAGATATTTTTCTGATCAACCGAAAAAATAATATAAATATCTGCCCTAGTTATCGCGTAAAATATAGTCGTAATAAAATGTCAAAATAGGTGTACATTATTTAATAATAATTTATAATTCGAAAATTTAGCGCTATATTTTAATGTAATTTCGAGTGAAATGTACAATTCTACACTTTGTACGCGTAATGCAAAGTTTTTTTTTCTTTTTATATATTGAAACCATAGAATAGTTTGTAACGAATTCAAGATTGTTTTTAAAACATACGCGCGTAAAAGTCATGCGACTCGCGAATAATAATTGCGCAGGACGATTTATTTTTTTTCTATTAATAAAACATTATTTTTCAAAACGATATTTTTTTTTTAACAATTTAAAAACAAAACAAAAATATATATATATATAGAATTTAATAATACAGCATTTATATAGTCTTATCACATTTAAATTTTTTTCCGTTCGTAGAAGTTGGACAAATTTGATGAAAATTGATTGTAGAAATAAAATTAAAAACTCCGCGTTATATATACAGCAAACGTGTGTACACTGGCCCAAAATTCTATACAAACAATAAAAACTTTTTTAATTATTATATTTCAGATTTTAATGATGGATTAAGAGACGGTTATTATTATTATTATATATATACGAAGCGTAAAGTTTGTAATTTCATTTGAAATTATTTATCAGCAACTTACAAGAACATTATTAAAAATTATACGGGAGTTTTGCGAATAACAGTTTTAACAAGGAGCATAATATTAGTATACATCATACAACTTTAAACATTTTATTCGTAAATAAATGATTATAACAAATATATACGTTGAATATTACGTTTAAAATGATGATAAGAAAAAAATTATTAAAAAAAAAAATTCAATATATATCAAATATATATTAATTGAGAAACCTTTGTTAAAAATGGATATTTCGAACAATATATTGTATTATTATTTAATCGGGTTAAAAAAATTGATTGACTCATTCGTGTGCGCGTCACGATGATTTTATACGCTTATACAAGCAAAATCGTATAATATCGCGTTGTGCTCGCCGAATGAATTTCCCGTCAGAACAAAAACGAACGAGTATTTTTATTTCTTCATTACGTATACACTGAATGTATATAACTATTACTTCTCGAAGCTATTAATCGTGTCACATTAATCACGAACTGTATATGGATACGAGTCCATAAACGAATCCATAACGCCTTCTTTAAAATACCCTGAAATATATGTTTAACATCCGATCAAAACTTAAAAAGGACTTTCTTGTATAATACAGACTAATCAATATTGACCTTACAATATATAGTTTATTATATATACAACACATATATATATATAACTTTCCAAACACGTTTCTATATACAAAAACAAGTAGGTATTTGTTTTTATTATATAAGACAATAAAAATAATACGATTTGACATTATTGCGCGCGATTGTGTCTACGTATAAACATTTTTTTTTTCAATTTATTATTATTACTATATTTTTTAATGGTAAAAAAACGAATTTCGTTATACAAAGGTGTCTAAGTGTTAGAGACTTGTATTATTAAATATATTCTATATTCTATAATTATTCAAATTACAAATGGATTTTTTTTTTTTAATTAAATTATTATACGGAACGACTGCATTATTGTTAAAATGTATTTAAAGCAACAGTATATTATAGTAGTGGCGTTATTTGTACGCGCGGTTTAGTACCGCCTATATATTTATACTATTTTATTTGTTCACTATTACAAAATATATATGATATTATAATTTGTTTTTAAAATTCGCGTTATAACCTTTTTTTTTTTGGCACTCGGGACGTTTTCCACATTATATATAAACCGTAATATAAATATATTTATACGAGAAAATGACGCCAATTACACAATAATGACAATATATTGTATAACGATTCGCCAATAGATACTATTTTTCCGGATTGATATACAGTTGATGTTTCATGCTGGATGCCCGTCACTATATGGTCCGTTTTCTTTCTTTTTACTCTTATATGGATTATTGATTTCAGCACGCATTACTGATTTTCCAATCATCTCCTCTGTCATTTTTTCTATACTACTATCGCTTCTTTATAAAAATAATCATTCGTTATCCGCGTAATTATTGTTTGTTTGTCGACTATTTTTTCGGCTAATTTTCCTGTTCTTCTGTAATCCGTGTGTATACGTGTTGCTGTATCCGCGTACATGAATTGATCTTCCTGATTTTCGTTTACGATATGCATATACGGTATTTTCGGATATCCGAATATATCGGCCCTGTTTTTATACAAAAAAAAAAACGTCACTGCAGCAATCGCGGCAAACGTCACGCAGAATATTTCCGAAAAACACAAAATATTTACAATAGTTGAATCGGTGAAATTTTTAATAAAAACTCATATAACCCGCCGTAACGATATTGGCCCCAGAAAACTGGAGCACGCGCAATATACGCGCATAAATGTATATAACGTTCGAAGCCACATATTATGATTTTGCAACGCAGAAAACGTTTTTACACCAATGTGTTTATATTGTTCAGCTCCGATGAAACTCCGAATTATTATTATTATTGTTGGTTTTTGGACAGTGTCTTTTAGACAAGAGCATCTTGACCGCTGCAATAGTAATTGACACCGCGCGCTGGTCAAGTGCGCTGACTGCACCTTGTTCTCGAGTGGGCCGCCGTGTCTGTTATTTCTGCTGTTTCACCGGAGAGAACACGTGTTAAAACACTCCACAGCGGTCATCGAGTAAACACATTATTACGAGTAGATATATATATATATATATTATTACAAGAGCCTATACATAGTGATAGTGAACGTTTTAAGGTATCAGCAGACTATATATACGCTCTTCTGTCCAATTATATACGTTTATATAATATTCTTCATGTATAATAATATTCTTTGTACGATTTTTCGTTTGGTGCAGCGTATGAAATATCTAGTTTAATATTTGATTTCGATTCGCTGTGAATATATATATATATATAGTAATTAAAATATATTATAACGTCTCGTCAAATTCGTACTGCCGCGTACACGAGATTGACTAAATTTCCAACCCCAAAGGACGCGTTATAGTATATACGTATATATATATAGGTACGTCGACGTTCGTTTGTATGCGGCACGTAATATACGCTTTATACATATAATATATATATAGACTCATAAGGTTTCACTCGCTATTTGTACAGTCGCTAAAACTATTTGCTCAGTATGGAATAAGATGATGACAATAATTTTCAGTTTGACACTGTATACACACATATATATATACGTGTACGTATACAGGCATATCGGGCCTTCAAACGATTTTAAATATTGAACCGTACGTAATATGTAAACAATATACACTTTTAAAAGTACTTCCAGTAACACTATATTTACTCGTATACTGCAAACAGCTACGATATAATGTATTTTGTATTTCGATTTTCTCTTTTTCTCGTTTTTTTTTTTTTTGTCTTTTTTCGGTTACGGCCGTGTGCAGCCGCGCGTTATATATATACCACAAAGAAATGTCGTTTTTACACAATTATTATATTTCTATTTCCTACAATTATTATATATCTGTTCGAAATATAAACGACGTTAAAAAAAATTATACTCTCCTATTCAATCACACGATTATTATATATTAGTTTAATTACACTTGTATTTATATACTCGTATAGCAATTTAAATGAGTTATACGCTGTAAGCGGTTAATCGGATAGACAATATTTATAAAAAATTGCCGTTATACACTGGCGCCGCGCGCATTTAGATCGGGTAAGTGAATTTTCGTTTTAATGAGCATTTTTTTTTTCGAACTAATATACTTTAAAATAATTCAATTTCTTTTATATAAATGTTCCGCGCTTTCTAAACTATTTATATACAAGCAGTATATATAATTTACATAACCGTTTTATTCATGTAAATGAACTTATATATGCATATATACGCGCAGTCTTTTTATGTATATAATGAATATACTCGTATATACACGAACCGTAGTATTTTCTTTTATTTATCTAAACAATTTTAATGAAGAAACATTTATGATAATGTTTTTTTTTTGTTTCTAGGCTTCACTTTTATATAAAATAAAAATGTTAATTTTTAAGTAGAACGAGTTTCAGACTTTAATTCGAAATAAATACGAGCATATACATTTTACGCTGTAGGCCACAAAGTCCTACGTATATATATATATAGCCACGTGAATATCTCTAACGTAGAAAAAAAATTGTCACTAATAATTATTTAATTTAAATTAACTATACCTAAAATTACTTAATCAGTATGTAATTTTTTTTATTTCTTGTTTATTTTAAACACACACATGCCTGCAGGCATTTATATATATATATATATATATATATATATATATATAATAAAATAATAGTAAATAAAAGTAAAATAAATAGTAAATATATACATATATATTTACTTTCACTCAAAGTTATAAAAACACCTTATCTTGTACTAATTTTATTTTTCCTATATTGGTTTGAAACACAGCCTTGTAAAAATGTAGATTGATTTTATATTTTAACATTAACTTTTTAATATTTATTTTATATTATTAGTTATTATATTTTAACTTTTCATTTGCAGGAAAAAATGTTTTCACCTATAGTAAATGGTAAATTTAATTCCTTTGCGATACAGACTTGTAACAAAAATTACGATTATGTATAATTATTTTATATTATTACAGCTGCTTTATGTAATATAATAATTTTAAAAGTTTAATTTTGGAAATAATTTATAAATAATTCCATATTATAATTTATAGACTGTAAAGTAGAAAAACAAAATTTTTTAATTATAATTTTATATAAAACATTATTTTTTATCTAAAAATGAAAACTTCGTGTCTATATAATATATACATATATATATACATATATATATATATATATATATATGTCTTAAGAAGCAATTACACGCGACATGCGCGTGATCAGTCAGATACGTATACCTGCAATTTGTCTATTATTAAATCAATCGTTTTCAAATGTGTTTGTGCACCAAAATGTATCCAATTATAATCCTTTTATATTTTATGCGGTATTATTAGATTATAGCTTAAAAGAACTAAAATTAACATTAAGTTTTCAGGATTATTTACACCACTGCAAGTAACGTTGTAATTATAGCATTAAAGTATTCGAAATATAGTCTGTATTAACCCAAAAATATATTTTTAATCAAATGAATTTTCTTTTTATGTTCGCATTAACTATATAGGTTGAATGAAATTTGTATAGCTATAACGTGCGGTATACGGAGAATTTAAAAAAAAACAAAAATTTGACGGGGGCTAATGGTAGGACCAGGATGTAATAATTTTCTAAATTTTCAGGAAATTATATACGGATTTTAATCAACCCCGAGCCTATATTTCTTTTCTCACTTACGCCCCAGTGTAACATATATAATTATATGAAAAGAAGACGGAATTTTTCTTTTTTTTTTTAATATCGCCCAGTGAAAATCTTTTAAAATGTATATATGCACCGTTAATAAACATTGTTGCGAATATATTGCACGTATATTATATTATGTTTAAAATGAAATATCATTCGAAATATTTATAATATAAATATTATATGATGCGAAGATGAACACAATGACGCAAAATGTCTATTCCATATATTATATACACTCGTTATACGCAATATTTTACTATATATAATGTGTAAAATATAGTTTGCGCAGAGAAAATAAACGACCAGCGTACACACCGACTTCATATAATATGTATTCCTTATAAGACGCGACAATATATAATATAATATATACACGCGCGTGAGCATATAATATAATGACAAATCGTCGAGGCGCGTGCAAATTAAAAGCCGCGCGACTCGGAGAATTCTTAATTAAATCGGCAACGGCGCGACAATATTATATGGTAACGATATATATATATATATATATGAATCCGTGTTACAGAAAATTTATGTGAAATATGTCGAGTTTTGTGTTCGAAGAGAGAAAGAAAATGAAAAAAATCAAAATGTTTCCGCTCGCGTATCGGCACGCGCGGTTATTAAATAAAACATAATATTCGACTCGCCCGGCTAAATTATTATTAGTAAAATTCTTATAGCGGTTTCACAAGGATACGATCACTACAATTATCCTTCTCTATACGGTACATAAAAAAACTATACAAAAAAAAGTATTGGCAGAGTAAATGAAGATGCGACAGACTATATATATATATATATATGTTTTAAATAATTTCGCAATCGCGCGTATATTATTGTTTAGCATAATTCAGCGGTTCCCAAAATGTGCACCTCGGTGCCCTATAAGAGCACCGCGAGCACTTTCCGCGGAGGCACCGCGGTGACTCATAGAAAAATTGGTTATAATTTATTGTAATTTTTATTATTAATTTTATTTATTTTTAGATTTTAAATTGAATCTTATAAAAAAATTTATTTCGTGTATATAACCGCGTAAATTCATATAACATTACTATAACATTCCTCTTTGCTACCACTCACTAATGCGATTCAATCACACACATTTCATTAATAATGTTATTTTATTCACTTTTATAATAATTTTTCTCTTTTTTAATAGAGTTATTATTATTTTATAAAAATTTATTAATTTTAAGTCGGCTGTATATGCTTATAGAATGGTTTCTTGTATTATATATATACAGTAAAATTACAAAAACTGATTATTATCAATGAGAATTATTGTTGATTTTTTTTTATGTATGAGGCAAGGCGCACCGCGGCTGAATTTAATCCGAAAAAGGGCACCGCCGCAAAAAAAGTTTGGGAACCGCTGGTGTAATTGAAACAGGAATTTGCAGAAAAATATGATATGCGGTTTTCGAATTTAATCCGTTTATTACTAATATATAATATATACTCGCAGTTCGACGCGTAGTTAATTGAATAAAAAACTTAAAAATAAAAATTATTGGAAATTTTGCAGACGATATTATCTATATATATATAGGCTTTGGCATTTAACCGCACATGCAGCAACCACGTTTTATGTATATATACCATTACGCGCGACATTATAACAACTGTATATATTATATAGTTAAAAAGTCAAAATAGTCAAGTTATAGAATATTATACTATTACATAATTACATTATTCTCATCATCAATTTTAACTCGCTCACGAATTATACGCATGCAGTTTTAGACGATATATACAAATATATATTAACTTCGACGTGAAGTCAACGAGTTTTCGTGATATTATTTTCTATTGTCGCGGTATAAACCTCATATACCTATTATAATTAATATATAAACCTCACACAAGCAGCGAATTTTCTTACTATACCGATATAGGTAAAATTTTTTTCCCCCTATATAATAATAAATAATAATATAATAATTGTATATCTATTTAATTTTTACTATCTCTACCTACTCTTGTTTTATATTGTATTCATTCTCTTGTTTTTGGGCCTTTGCCTGTTTTGGTAAAATAAAATAAACACTATACGAGATCACGTCATTTTTTTATCAATTTTTCCAAATAATAACTCGTATATACTATATTATATTATAATAATATGCTCGACTAATTTTTTTTCTTCTTCTTCTTTAATATTTAAAATAAAAATATGCTAATTTGCTGCGTAAAAAAACCGTATACTCGCGTTCATTCACACGCGCACGAGCGTACCTACTGCACGATGGTACGGCGTCGAGTGCACGCACGCACGCACGCACACCTAAACGCTGCTGCACGTATAGGTAACGCGAGAGGAGTGCGGTGTGACCGCCCACACGGCGCCGGGACAGGTACGTGACGCACGGGGCACCGCGGGTGACCTGGGCGGAGCGTGACGGCAAACAGGTAGCCCGTACATTTGTCGGACACGAGAACCGGCCACGCCTTCGCGCCGTGTGTGTCGGGTAATTATTTTCACGGCCGCGCGCGTCGTACGCGCACAAAGAGCCGGCGGCGGCCCGAGTTTAAACGCGGTATATACCTGCAGTGCGCGCGTTAAACATAACGGGGCAGCCATCGCCGCGATTATTCGCAATAATTGGCCGACACATTATAGTGTGTCGCGGCGGAGGAGTCGCGATGACCGCCGCCGCCGCAACGGCTTTCCTAGAAATTCCGCCGCCGCCGCCGCCGAAGCTATATGTCGCGTCGGCCTTTGTCACGACACGGCGCGGTGACGACGGCGCTACTACCGCGACGACGACGACGTGTCGTATATACATTACCTACAGTACACACCGCGCGCGTCGTCGTTATCGCGCGCACTTACCAATAATCGCGTGTAGGCCAGACGTTCCCAAACTGTGGGTCACACATTTCTTTTTTTACCGCGATGTAGGTGGTTCGTGAAAAATGTGAATAACTGCAGAATAGGTATCGATCTGTTGCGGGAAAACGGATACCGCAAACGAGTTTTAACCAGTGGCGTAACCATAAGAAGCATATCAGAGGGTACGGTCGCATCCGGGCCCGAAGTATAACAATAACGTGTCAATGTACCTACTACTATAAACAATTTTTTAAAAAAATTATGTACCATTCGATTTTTTTAAAAAAAAATTCAAAAACCTACTTAAATTTTATGAAAATTTTGTCTACAATTATTAATATTATATATGTTGTATGTTAAAATGAGTAAAACCTATGCGTTAAGCACAAAAGCGCAAAAAATTATATTGAAACAAAAATAAAAAAAAATGAAATTATCATAAATAAAATTAAAATTATATAACGATGAAACAAAAATTAAGAGACGGCAAATTTCCAAAATTAGACAGTGATGTCACAGAACCAATTGAACCTACATCAGAAAATTCTATTATAATCGCAATCTGCACTTAAATATCACATGACAATTCCGAAAAAACAAATTTTTTTTTTGTTTCATTGAAAATTTTGTTCCCTGGCCCAAATTTTGAAGTTACGCCACTGGTTTTAACCGTAAAATATATGTAAATATACGATTTATTTATTTAACGGAATTATACGTGCGGCTGGTCATCCGCGCGACTTTCAATATATATATACCTACTATAAGCTGCGTTTTGTGCTTTTCTGCAATATTCCATTATTTATAGTATTTATCAATCGACAAAATAAATTTCGGAACGAATTTCAACTGTCAGACTCTGTCGACGTATAGACAACGCCTGGACAGCAGCGCAGTTATCTTGCATGAATTAACAAGCGCTGCACTCTATTCCAGCGCGTTCGACTATATATTTACAATTTTTTACCCAAATAAATCATGCTTTACGCGTACGATTTTATAGATCATTAAAAATATTAAATTGTTAATATTTTATTTATTCAATTATCGTTCAAATAACGAGCAGAAAAAAATATAATAAGAAATTTGAACGTTTTCAAAAATTGATCGCACTTATTAAATGTTTGGAAACCTCTGCTCCATATTATATAGCTGACATACGCCGTATATACACTATCAACATTACGTTTAATGAATGTACTCTTCGTATACTCTCATCATGCAACAAAATTCATAACAAATAATATTTCCAACGGTCACCAGCTGTATACCTACGTTTTTTTTTATGCAAGCGCACAGAACTGCAAGATAATTTAAAAGACGGAAAGATCTAAATAAACTTACTAATATATTGATATATAATTCGGTTGAGTATAGTATATATAACGTCTGCAATATACATATTATATGCATTGCCGCATTGATTACTATATATAAAGGAAGAATAATCAATAATAGTGTGGAAATCAATGCTAAAATATATAATATTTTTTTATAAAACGCGTAATGAATTTTTATTGTAGCACATATACGCGTTACACTCATCCTATCGTGCAGCTGCAGAGTCGTGACACACTCGCGGGTGGCTATGCGTATAGATATATGGCTAAAATAATATTCTAGCATATGTATATATGGAGCGGAAAGCACATCTATAACAAATTCGTCTTGTAATTAATTTTAATATATATATATATATAGTATATTATTATTAATGCTCTTTGGTAATAAATATATATATATATATACAAATGTGTGTGTACCTAATATTATATGGAAGCAGCTGCTGTTTGTTTCTCGAGTTATTTTTCCTCGTCTTTCCATTTTTCTATATATTATACAACCGTTTACGTTTAATGAAATGTTAAAATAATCCGTATCAATCAGCAACAATTATATACATATATACCTATATACGATCAATTATACTTAAAGAGTGATAAAATAACACCTGCCGTTTGTTTGCCTGATTGATTGTATTTATTAACTATATAATAATAATTAACGATATATAGATTCAAAAAACGATAAAACATTATAGCAGCATGTACTGCAGTATAGTATATATTCATATATACTCTATAATATAATAATTTTATATAGGTATATGTAGTTTTTATAATAAATATATAATCGATGTACGTGTATATTTTATAAGATCGCTTATATATATATATATGTAATTTAAAATGTCGCGAATTGAACAATATTTTATGTTACACATTATATCGTCTGAAATATAATGTAATATTATAACGTTGTTAAAATTATGTAATATTTGCA
The DNA here is from genome assembly GCA_032441835.1 of Slavum lentiscoides. NCBI lineage: Eukaryota > Metazoa > Arthropoda > Insecta > Hemiptera > Aphididae > Slavum > Slavum lentiscoides. Next base: position 14,622,300 of record CM063715.1, read on the forward strand.
GGATAACGCTCGTGTTTCTATAGTATATTATAATTATTGACAATATACGACAATACGTATATAAGGAAATGCCGTCATTTCTTAAATATATATTTATTATTATCTTTTCCGGTAACATAAATTTACACAGTAAAATGTCAATGCACTGTACGAGTAAAATAAAAGCATACGTATAATATTTACGCATAATTATATTAGGATAGAAGACTCGTAGCTTTTTTGAAAATATAACTTGAATATGCGCTGAAACATTCTACATTTCAAATCCAGACATCATAAAATCAGTTTATATCGCATCAGAGTTTTTTCTAATTGCTTTCCGAACAAATGTATATAAATAATCCCGAGCAGAGGACTTGTAGCATTTGCATGTTTGCAGTTTTACACAATCGCAAAAATATAGCTGAATTTAAGAGGAAAAAAAAATGTTAAGTATCCGTACACAGCATACTGATTATACGTCGTGGTATATGGTTATGTCTTGTGGCTAGTGAATTTACTGGACACATAAGAATGCCGAAATAGCAACGGTTCCGTTCATGAAGTTATCATGTTAACATTCTCGGTGTCGAACAAATTTTCGGAATGACCATAAAATATATTCACGTCAAAAATATCATGCGTTGGAACAAATAAGCTGAAATTTCATTTCGCATATATTTGAATGCATAGTTTGGATTTTTTTCCTTTTAGAGTATATATTTCTAAAACGTTCTCCCGCGTATTCCTTCGTTTTTTACCACTATTTACATATTTTATTAATTATAAATAATTATAATTAGTAATTAAAAAATAAAATAAAGTTTATATTATAATAATATATAATTTCACATCATGTTTGTTGGTTTTAAATATGTTTTGACAGAAGTAGTTATTGTTTACTTACACGCAGTAATTAAGTAATGACTGCAGGGCAAGTATAATATGTTCTATGGCTGCAGCCGGCCGATTCTTGTCATGCAACGCGGTGATGAAACACGCCCGACACGATTTCAATTATTTTTACTAAAATACTATTTATTTTTATTCTTTAGTATCATAATGAGCAGATGTGTTTAATAAACGAGATTATATTCCGTAACGTATATTGTTAAATACAACATGTTCGTAATGTTATTTATTTTAATTTTGATTTCTTCAATATAATTTTCAATCGCGCATAATCGATTTTCATTATAAATTATATACTTTATAAAATCGATTGCGACGAATCCTCCCCCGTCCTTTGATAAACACCCAATGTGGAAATTTTTTCCATACTATTCGCTATATAAAAATAAAATTTACTAATTTTGTAAAAAAAAAAAAAAAACATTTATATAAAACAACCGAAATTTTTCCCTCTCTAATTATTTCAAATTATAGTGTCAAATAAATTAAATTAAATTTATAGTAATAACGTATTAAAAATATCTGCTGGGAAATAAATGCAATCTTGCACATCGATGCGTTATAACTGCACGCACACAGTGGCGTGCTCAGGGGGAGGTTAGGGGTTATATCCCCCCATTGTCTTTTTTGCCGACTTACAGAAAACAACTTATTAGTTATAACAGCTGCAGTTTCAGAGTCATTACTTAATACTTTTCATTAGTTATTAGCAAAAGAGTTATTACTTATGACAATAAACATTCACTATACATATGTTATATTAATTGAACAACTTGGTATTGGTGTGTTATAATTTAAATTAATTTTAATTATAGAACAATTTACAAATGTACATAAATTATAAGCTAGGAACGATTTTGGAGACCTTGAAACATAAGCATTTGAGTTTTTGGTATAACCATGACAATTCATTAAAATTTAAAATGTATTATTACTATTTACTTATAACACCCCCATTGAAAATTCCTGGGCACGCCACTGCACGCACATACCTACTATACGAATATACTCGACATTTGTATATACGCATGAAGTTTAAAGAACACGCTATGTAATGTACTAATATGATGTACGAAGAGCGTCTTACACACTATATACAAGATCAGCTCTTCTGAATATTTATTGAGAACGCATCGTCCTTGTTAATATAATATTTAAACGTTTTTTATATAACTGTTAAATTTTTAAAAAATATATACAAGTTTTATAAAAGTTGCGAAAATTCTTTTACCAATATATACTCGTATACTTTCATCGGGTAAAATTAACGTTTTAAATATCTCAACTCCATAAACTATACAACAGATTATATAATATGAAAACAGTTGATGAACCGCTCGGCCCGATATAACGAATATATTATACGCTCTTCTAACTGGGCCAACACGTTTCAGTGCAGTTATACATATAAATCATTGTACCGGTATTATGACCACGTGTATATGTCCAAATAAGTTGTCTCGATACTCGCGGGTAACCATTGATTTGTGTGATTTTTTTTCATTTGCTTACATCGCGAGTGATCTGTGCAGTCTATACGTACTGCACTGCCGGGCTTGGACCGAGAGCGTGGATCGCCGAGCCAGATCCGTATACAGTCGAAGCTCGTCGGAGGAGCTTTAAGTGGTCTGAATCGGATGATTTTGGACCGTAACGAGCTGGACCGTACAACAAATAGCGTCCAACCTAATAAAACACAGACTCTATAACCGAGTACAGATAGTGTACATTATAGTATACACTATTTTTATCGGTGTTCGGCATCGAACTCGCTTATATATAGTAGGTACGTGAGATATAATTTATATGGCGAACGCAAGAGTTGAAATTGTCGTTTCCTCCGCCCCACCTCGATCGCGAACAATTTTTTTAGCGTCTTCGCGGGTCGGGTTTGCGGCGCCGTCGGCGGTTGCGGCTGCGGCGCCATAGCACCGCCATACGTCCCGGCCGTGTCGATTATTGGCTCGGCGGCGGCGGCGGTCACGCGCGTGCAGCGTCTTATAATAGGTACGTGTGTGTATCACCGCGCGCGACTTTTTGCGCGCAAGTATAGAAAAACGGGAGAAGGTATCGCGCGAGGCGGCGCCCTAAATGGCTGCACCGCAGGTGACCAGCTGCAGCAGAGGCGCCCCGGTTTTCTATGCGTATCACGATGAGATATTTATTCGCACACTGCGCGTATATAATATTATCATGAGTATAGAGACCGCGGATTTTCATGTTATATATACTGATAGAGTGTATATACGTATAGGTTAGATTAGGTTAGGTTGGGTTTTCTCATCGACGGCGATTCATTTTCCTATCAACTGATGGTGTCAGAACATATTTTAACAAGTAGGGGTGGCACTAGTGAAGAATTAGTGCCACCTAGTACTAAGCATAATAATTATTATAGTATATACATTGCGCGAATCATCACAGGGGAACTATAGGTACACGAGAGCGGGCGAGTGAACAATTTTTTCGAGTGAGTCATAAACTAAATAGATACCTGGAGACTCAGTCCTTATAATGCCACCCGCTGAATTCTTTGAAATACGCAACTCTGACTGATGTACAAATCAGTAATCAAGTAAGGCTGTTTTTAAAGATTTTTTTATTACAGGATTAATCTTATGATTTTCATAAATATTGTTACTTTTTTTTTTCTCGGTATATTCAACACGTTTTTATGTATACGTTTCCGAAAAAAAAAAAAATATTTACGCGTATAAAAGATTTTGACGAAATTAAAAAACCGTCTTATTAGGATTTTAAACGCGTCTATATCACCGCGAGGGGATAGACAGAGTTATACTGTCACGACTAAATAAACAGGCGTGTCAGCTAGACAACACGGCGCTAGATTCCCCGGATTTGGAATGAACGACGAAATTCGTGGTAACATTTTCCGGCATAATTTTAAATCGTTACATTATTACGAATTAAAATATTCCGTATTGACTTTATTAGACGCCCGTTACACACCATCAGTGGCGTATACACGATTTTTCAATGGGGGAATCAGGGCCGGATTTATGTATGTCTATGGGCGGAATTATGCCCGTGGGCCTCAATAAGGAATCCTTGTAAAAAAAAAAAGATCATGGAGGGGATCTGACCCCCACATCCACCCTCTTGTACACACCCCTGCACACCATAACTGAATAATTATTTATCGAAATATTTGTTTCAAATATCGAAAACCTCGCACCAAGACTCTTTCGTGTCACATCGGTTTTTCCGTGTCTGCGGCGAACATGCGCAATGTTAGCGAAAATGCAATTAAAATAGCTGACACGCGCGTTTGTTTAGTCGTGGTTTACTATATAATATTTGGATTGGCGAGCGATAATATTTTTCCAAAACATCGGCCGCGCGGTGGGATTCTATTTATAAATAGATATTAATATATCGTGCAGTGTCGTTTTATAATATTATAAAAAAAAAAAAAATCACACCGCTCTGTATATACAGTAGTACAGTACACACCAGCTATTAGAGCGCTATACGGCTCGCCGAGGCCGGTTATTATTTTTATTATTATTTCCTTATACGCGGCGTGTATACCTACCGCGGTCGTCGTCGTCGTCGTCGGCGCGGCGGCGGCGGCGGCGATTTATACGGCGCCAGCACAACGCGCATTGTCTTGTCCGTCAGCGAAACGGCGGCGGCGGCCGGCCGAGTGTGCGACTGCAGTGCGAGCGCGGGGGGTAATTGCCGCCGCGCGCGCCCGGTAAACACAATGGACCGCCGCCGCCGCCGCCAATGGACACCACTTGTTGCGGTTTACCCGGTTATCACCGGTTTTGTCCTACGTTTCTACGCGGTTTACCTCTCGGCCGTGTCCACCACCACCACCACCACCACCAGCAGCAGCAGCAACAGCAGCAACTCTTTCTCGTCCGCCGCGCAACGTTATACACAATCGGCGACACGTCTTCTCGTATACGCGTATAAAAAAGTGTTAAACAATATAAAATTCCGTAAATTGTTGGTCATCCACATCCCGCCGCTGCTCCGCGGTGCACCACCACGTTTCTCTCACACCTTTGGCAACAAAAAAAAAAAAACAATTTTTTCCGGTTTTTTTTTCTTCTTCTTCTTCTGTAATACTTTATATTACAATTTACATTTTATTCTCTCGCCCGATTCACCACCGCGTTTGTATACCGCACCGGCCCGCGGGCATACGCACGAACGGAATTCACAACAAAAGTCATACGCCGTACAAACTGCAGCAGCACTGCTGCAAGTGTCGTTGTGAGCGCGCGCGCGCGCGGTCTGTTACCAATTTAGAGGCGGTACAGCGCGCGACAGTGTCGTGCAGCGTATTCGATGAAATATTTTTTCTCTCGCTGTTCTATATACGTGATGTACGGCGACGCGACTATATATGACTATACGGTCGCAGACCGTGTTTTTTTTTTTTGTGTGTGTAATTTACGTTAGAATATCGAAGAATTTCTTTTTTTCCTTTTACAACGGACCGTACGTAAGTCTGTACTGCCCGTTCAGTCAAACGTACACAATATATCGTTCGATTATACGCACATGTCGGCGCGTTAAAAATTCCGTATTATATATGCGAAATTCTGATGTAGCGTTGTATATAAATCGGCGGTATGTATATATATATATATATATAGAGTCGTTTAAAAATATTGTTTACGGCCCCGAAAATCTCATTTCTATTTGTGTAATGCTGTATATTATTATAAAAACGATCGCGCGTTTTTTTTAATACCTATATACTCGGCGGTAATCTCCGCGGAAACCACAAAACCGGATCGATAACTACGCTCGCATGAGTTCCTATTGGTTTTTGTTTAGGGCGCCTGCAGTAGGGCGCGCCTTTGGTGTGAAAAGAGAATCTTTGTCGCGGATTTCCTTTGGAACCGCATCCCGCTCGTCTTACAATTATACCGATGCTGCGGTTTGATTTTTAGAGTAACGGGTTATATATAGGCTGCATATTTCGAGAAAATACGTTATTCGCCATTGTATCGTGGTTCAAATGTGGCCAAACATTTTAAATAGTTTTTAAACGTCGACGATTTTAACATGTGCGCAAAATGTACGTCAAGAAAATCGAATATGAGTTTATATACAAATACGAGGAGAAAATTGCTGTCAATTAGCGACGTTTTCGTGCAGCTGACCCGACTATTTTCCAATTTTGTTTTTTATATAGTAAATAACGATTTTTCGAAAGACATCGATCGAGTAAAGACTATATACGTAAATATTTATATACAAAAAAAGACTAAACCAGGTGCTATATATATATATATTGATTTCTACGTGGTTGTGAGAATTGTTGTTGAATCCTACACGTAGCCGTAGAGAAACATTGTAAAAAAAACATTTTAAACACGACCAAAACAATAATATATTCAGTATACCTACTTGTTTTTATCACAAAACAGCAGCTATTAATGAAGACAAATTACGCGCCCATAATAATGTAATTATAAGCGTTTAACCGTTCACAGGCGAAACCGAGCGATTCAACCAATACACGTGTATAAATTTGTACGTATAAATAACCCCTTAAAAATATTTCGGAAGACAACTCGGCACGCACGACGTCCTGATATACACGCGTATTAATTATATACAGGCCAGGATCAAGGGATAGGGCAGGAGAGGCCACGTCCTCGGGGTCTACGCACGTATAAAGGATTCAATATAGTATTGTCGATCACAATTATTATTTTTGGTATATAAATATTTCAATTTAAGATTGAAAAAACGTATTTTCAAGCAGTGAAAATTTATTTGTTGTATACATATTTATATATATTTAATTGCTATGCAATTAACATTTTTTGATTTCGAGTGACACTTTATAATAATTTACTTTAAATTTAATGAGAACAATATAATTGATTAAATTTACATATATTGTGCGTATTTTTCTCAATACGAATTATAAGGTTATGTGTACGCCGATGCGACCAATATCATAACGTTCAAACAGGGACAAGAACAGAACTGTAATTTTTTATTTTTTGCCATTGATGAGGGCCCACAAAAGAGTACTGGGCACTGGGTCCCTAGGAATATTAATGGGGGTTGGTATAACTAAAATTATACGCAATTTTTAATACGGATAAATTTCAAATTAAATACGTTTAATAAAATCAGTATAAATATATAATACGCGATAAAAAACGAAATAAATTTAATATATTTATTATACGAGTATATTTTATTAAAAATTACAACATTCATTGAATATCATATTGTAAATGTGTTCTATAATATGTAGTACGAATAAATTATCAAAATTATTCCCGATTACAACACTTTACGCTCTTTTAATGACGTTGTTTACGCATTCATTGAATTTTATCTCGCTATTTCAAAAAGATAAAATACAGAAAAAAAATCCTATTATTTTCAATATTCGATATTCATGAATGCGCGTATTATTGTGTAAAATAATATTAAGTACATTAGAATATACGCAAATATTGCTCAACATCATGTTTTTAAGAATACACATGACATCATCGTTGCACTAAAATAAGTATATTTATCTGAGCCCCTTGACAAAACGAACTCGACGAGCGATAACACTAAAACGACATTTTATGTCTGTACAGTCGTGATACAGAAAATAATTAATAAAGAAATCGTATTTCAAATAATGATATAGCGTAAAAAATATATATATTCATATCACTCGTTTTCTTTAAATTAACAATTAATTTAACATAACGGCAAAACTTCTAAAAGAATATAGAATTGATTTTGTGACTTTTATTATAAATTATGTTGCTAAACGCCTATATTCAGTGGCGCCCAATTATTTTGCATAAAGTAGGGCCAAACTCACGCGTATCTACCCACTCACCAATTAAACATAATTTTTTTTTTTACTAAAAAAATTGTTTAAAGACATTAATTCTAATTTTAAGTTTTTAATAAAATACATACATACAATTTTTTTAATCTATATTTAAATTTTACAATTAATTTAAAACCAACACAGTTAATCTCGTAGAGGAAGCTGCTTCATGAAGAATTTATTTTTTCGAAGCAAATAAAATCAATAACAGCATCATTATTTATACATACACATGAAATAATCGTATTAGTTCCTCTCAAGTCTTTCCTGGCCCGCTGTAAAACCGAGTCTGGTTTTAGTATTAAAGTTCCGAAAAAGACCGTTCACACCGCGCACTATATCAATGTTAACGATAATTTTAAAACAGCGTGTAAATCTGTTTTTAAAATAGTAAAAAAAAAAAATGTGCTTCCACTACATATTGTGTCTCTATATAATATAGTATGCCGTTTTCGCTCTCGATTTCTTCTGTTCCGTCGTCGTTTTCACGCTGTTAACTCGACGAATAAAAAGCATTTGTGTACAAATTTCTTCGCAGTATAGTGTTATGTATTCCCACAAATATGAGTCACTATGTAATAACTCGTGGTACGAGAAGTACTCTTATTCTGCATTACTACTCGCAGTATAATACGATAGAACCGTATGGATTATTATTGATATACCAAACTGAATTGACTACGAATAGTTGCATTCCATATTATACGCGTTAAATCATAACTATAACAATTAACGGAAAAGTATAGTAAAAAACGGAATGATAGGACATATAATGAAGGATTACTAAAACTAATTACAGAAGGAATAGTGTGGAAGGAATGAGTCGTAGAGCACGTCCAACAGTTAATAAGGGACCAAGGACGTGATTCATGTGCGCAAATGAAAAGCGAATAGTATGTGTGTATTATTGGATTAGGTGCAAACCGATGATATTCGGTTCGAAACCGTAGAGAGCTGAGAATTAACCGGATCGTCCGGTATAATGTACGGGCGTCACTGCGCAACCAATATTAAGCGGAAAAAAATTATTTATAATATTAAACGTGAACGATTTCGATAATAAATGAGTGTCGTACATTCAAGGGAGAGATAAACAGTAACAATATTCTTCTTCTTAGGTAAAATCGATTCCTAGGACCATCCCGACACACAACCTTGTCTCCAATTTTCCCTATCCCTATCCTCCAGTCTAAACCTCCTCTTAACGCTTACACATCCTTTCTTACTACGTCCTCCCATCTCAAACGTGGTTTTCTCAGCTGCCTTTCCCCAGCAGGATTTCCTTCTATCACTACTTACAATATTATAAAATATATGAGACATATTTCATATCGTGTACAAGACGCGACGACGCGGACGGCCCACGCGTTCGGAACCCTACACACAAGCGGCCGTACTCTTTTTTTTTATATATATATATTTTTTTTTTCAAATATTTTTGTGCACAAACACGGCTCGCGCGCGCATACACGAGGCGGCACATAAATATTTCGACATGTGAATTCAGCGTATGGAAACGACGGCGGTCCGGCTGAAACCGCGGAGGAAAATAATGTAATGTGTAAGCGCTTGTTACAGCGCTCTGTATACGAGACTTGGCGGATCGGCGGGACACGTGTTAATACAAACGAGTACCACAGCGGTATAAACGACGAACACGAAAAAAATATTATTAAACGCGCGTACAATATATTGTAAGACTATATAAGTACATATCGGTCTTACAAGCGCATACTGTACGAATGTACGTGTCGTGTAACGCGACATTGGTTTCCAATTGCTCTGGTCGTCACCCGGAGCGAATTCCGAACACAGCGGCAACAGCAGCCCCGGCTATGATATTATGCGAGTATTATGAGAGTTGGACGATTGAAAAAAAAACGTCCTAAACAAATGCCGCGACGAAATTTTTATCGAACGAAATTTTAAACAATATTAAATTTTAATAATTTTGGGCACGCCGTCGGTACGAAACGACGTTATCGCCGTCGTACACAAGAAAACCGCGAATCGATGAAAGTCTCGTATGTGTGCCAATCGTCGGCTGTGTGAAGTTTTTAATATAAGTCCGGTATAATCGTTTTAATTGAAAATTCAGTCGATCATTAAAAATATTATTATATGTTTATATATTTCGATCTCTAGTGAAAATTTCAATTTTTATATCGTAATATTACTAGAAATAGTTTAAAAATGACATGAAACGAAAAAAAGAGTTTGTTGTTGGAATAATGTGTACTCAAAACACATCTCGGAAAGCATCGTGTCAAACGTTTTAGAAAAAAAAAATGCAAATTCATCGAAAACCGAACTGTAATAATATTATAAAAACGACTGATATATCGACTCCGATGAGTAGGGGAGGTAATCGCCCGCCGAGTTCTGAGAGCTTCGACGGTTAAAAAAAATGAAAAATTTGTAATCCTGTTTTTGTCTATAAACGAGCAGTTTTCGAAGCAGTTCGCGCAGTGCTCTGTAATTATTTCCAAATTATGTGAGATAATAAGCGTACATTTTCACACCATTTTTTATAGGTTTAATTTCGCGAAGGCGCAAAACAAATCAATAGAATAAACTACCGTCTTTACAAATTCATTGAAAATTTATACAATATATAGCGCGTGCTATAACGGCGCGTGCTAAATTATGTACAAAAGAAAATTTGCGAAAATGTCATTTTTATCGGACGGCGGACGTTTTTACTGCGACCTACCGTAGAACATTTTTTTTTTACTTAAACCTAAAAAATCGTATCAGTTTCGAGTATAGTTAAAGAAATTTATGTTTTATGTACCTGTATATATACACGAAAAAAAAAGACAATTCGATATAAATTATATAATAACTCATCCGTCACAAAGACTCATGCGATTTCTGTCTCACCGTTTCGGTTCAAAAATGTAAAAAAAATGTATTTCTTACGAAATTCGTAATATTCGAACGTGACCGTTTTTTTTCAGAGTGAAATGACGAGAGAATTTGTGATCGTATAATATTGAAATAAAGGCGGTTAAAAAATCGAAAATTTGTGTACTCTTAACCGAGAGACGTTAAAAAAAAAATATAGGTTGTTTTGAATTTCGTTAAGATTTCTGTTTCGGGCAAATTTTATCGGGCACAATTTCATTATTAAAATTTTTTTTTTTGATAATTTTCAAAACTCGGAGCACTGCAGTAGAAACGACATTGTAGTATCGCCTTCGGTGGTAAGCGCGTATAAAATTTAATAAGTCGAATTCGAAAACTCAAAACGCGTATATACGTTTCCCAATACTTTTCTCTCTCTCTCTCTCTAACGGACCCCCGGCCAATCGGAAATTTATTGCAGTTGAGCGCGATCAAAGGCATTCCTGGCGCGTTCTCGATTGTGTCAAAACCGCGGTGTGGTCTGCGCGCGTCACCAGACGACCGCCGCTGCACCACCACACACGACAACTACAACAGACGAACGAAATAATAAGAACTAGCGAATTTTTTTTTTTCTCTTCTCTGCTGTTATTTTTTCTCTCTCTCTCTCTCTCTCTTCCCCAACACGTATATTGCGCACTGCACGGGTTCGGGGCCAAATACCTGCACGCATAGGACGCGGTAATTCTTGTTTTTATATTATCCACAGTTCGCGTCGCCGTTCGTTTTGCTGCACACAACGGCGGTGGCGGCGGCGGCGGCGGCGGCGGTATGCGCGCACATATTATTATAAGCGTTTGCTGCCGCACCGGTCGCCGGCGGTGCGTATCATCCGGACACCGCAGTGCAGGTTACCACGCGGAGAGACTACAAGTCGCATTAATGCGTTTTATTTCTGACCAAATTTGTGCGCTAATCGAATTCCTCCTCGGTCACCGCCGCCGCCGCCGCCGCCGCCGCCGCGACCACCGCGCTTCGGAAACGAAGTTTTTTTTTTACTTATTTCGCGCTCTGAAAGTATGTGAAAATTGCCCGACTATATTATCTCACTGGGAGGCGGCGAAATTACCCGTTTGTCGAAAAGTCGATTTTTTTTTTATATGTAAATTGCACTAAAAAAAAAAATCTTGTAAGATAATTTATTTTTAATGCGGCGCGCTAAATATCGGTTCTTTCACTTGTGATAACAGTGTTCAGTTCTTAGACGTCATAGTAGAAGAATAAGTGCCTTTTAATATTCAACACGGAATTTTACAACAACTTTTGGCCGAAATAGCAAACAATTAATTATATATTGTCGAAACGCTTTTAATTCGAATTCAAATACGAATAAAATATAAAAAAGCTGTTTATAAAACGCGGCAATGCTCGAATAAAAAACACGCGACGCGTAATTTGGTCTTAAACAACGAAAATATTACTCTGCAAGAGAGATCATTTTCGGTGCATAAAATGTGTACGTCGTATTCGGTTATCGTTATTATCCTATCGATATGCGTGTGTATAGTGTAATAAGTGTGTACCCAAGCGCGGATAAGGGGGGGCTAAGGAGCTTTAGCCCCCCCCCTTGGGCTGTAGTCGTTGCTTAAAAATTATACCTAAATAGGTATAATTTTAGGTAGCTGATCATCGTATAATTCTGTGATTTCTGGATCCGCGCCTGTCTGTACCTGTATAAAATAAATTGAAGCAGTTTACATATCGACTATTAAAAAAGGGGGTAATTTTGCAAACAGCCATCTCACTCTATAATGTTCGATTATTGATATTTTAATTCTAAAAATCTTTCGATATGCCGCGCGACAATCGAAAGGAAAAAACTAATCGTTGTATAATGCGTACATAAGATTTGTATATATACGTCGAAAGAATATTGTCAAAAGCACTCAAAGAGGACTCGCGGTTCGCATCTACAAAGCGGCGGAGGATCAGAGATGAGAGATAGAAGTACGGACGGAGGGAGAGCGAAAAAAAAAAGTGTACGATGTCAAAATTAATGAAGACCATGCTTCCTGAAACCGAGATCTCCTTAACCCTTTTTTTTTTCTTTTCCTTTTTGTGTAGCCGGAGAAAACTTTATTGCAGTCGGCGACGAGTTTTATATATATATATATTTTATTTTATTTTCTCTCTCTCTCTCTCTCTCTCGTTAGTTCCTTCTCTCTTCACGTATATTTACCCCTTTATTTCCCTGAAAAATATCCGTTCTCGCTTCCACCTCTCCTTCCTATCAGTGTTTGTGTGTGTGTGTGTGTGTATATACACACGTACTTTGTTCGTTATATAATAATAATAATAATATACAGACAATTAATATCAATTAGAGAGTTGCAAGAGTTTAGTAATTTCGTTCCGTAATTAATTATATATTGTTGACGTGTTGGAGTGACGGAGCCAAGAATATTATCTTTGGAAAGTCGAAGGAGACCGTCGGCGAAGGGAAGTGTACAGCACTGCAGCAGACCTCGTTATCAAACACAGACATACACACCCCCGTTTGTCTCCATTGTTTCGTTTTAATTAATGGACTCATTTCGCAGCATCAGCATCACTAAAACACTGCGCGCGTCGCCTTCTCGTCGTCAGTCCTACCGCCAGTCCGCGTTCTCGGCCGAGTAGCCTTCTTCAAACCGATGGCATATTGTGTCGCGCTTAGGATCTCCAAGACGCGCTATGTGTGGCGCCCTTTATTCGTTTGCGAGACGAATAGTTTTCAGATAATATCTTTTATGCGATCGGCGACGAGAAGATATTTGGAAACAGTTTTTATTTTTGAAATCGTTCAGTTTCTTTAATAATAGGATTATGTGTAGAACACAATATAGTTTCAATAGTTTTTTTTTTTTTTTTTATAGAATTTATACGAATTTATATATATATATACAAGTGATGCATTGTTTTCGTATTACTCGCAATAGTTGTGCCGAATTCATTCTAATACTTTTCCGTTCGACTAAAGAATAACAATTAAGCGTATTTACTGTTTTTTTTCTTCCTCGCACACCGATTAAGTCGTCAAATAAAACTAACCGCAGCTCTTATATTCTTATAATGAACGAGTTTTACCGATTGCGTAGTGTACGATTCGTTATTTTGATATAAACCTAACCTGATCCACACATCTACTATTATACCTAAATTATCGCTACCGTTTCCTTTGTTATAACTTCCAATCACACGAAATTAACAACTAAACTACTAAACAATAAACTTTTCATCAAACCGATTTGGACTTATTATAGTATTCAATTACGCGGGGCTCTGCAAAGGTCTCAAACACCAATCGCATTCAACGTTTTCAATCCAGAATCCTTCTAGCTATAACCAAAGCACCACCTTTTTATGTATCAAATCACTCCGACCTTGTCATCTCTCCAATCCACGATGTAGATTTGACTTACATCTCCGAAATCACATAAGAAATATATCCCATAATGCTCCCCAAAAAAAAAAAAAAATAAATAAAAGAACGGTGGTATCGGGACCGACTGTTCAATATTTGCGTAAATAGCTAATAATTTGTTTTATATTGCAGTTCTTAATTAAGAAATTGCTAAACACGTGTCGAAGTTCCTTCAACGGGAAGATTCTTCATTTCGCGGAACACGCTTTTTTTTATTATTTTTATATTATTACGTATACGAATATCACGTTCACATAGTGTTCGTCGTGTTGTAACAGATTGTGAACAAAAAAAAAAAACCAATGTAACTTAAAAAAAAATTCGATTTTCGAAATATTTGGGTCATTTTTAACACACAGTTTACAATACCAATTATATTATTCTATAATAAAGAATAATAATGACAAAAATAAATCATTTCAATATCATTCACATCTAAACGTGTCATTTCTAAATTTATATATTGTTCGCCATTTATATTTTTAAATATTAGAAGAATTATTTACGCGTAAATTATAATAATATTAGTGAATAATTTTACGTTTTTCAAGATTTTAGATTTAATTGTAAATAATAATAACCGATACAATTAAATAACGAAAAGTAATTTTATTATTATTATTTTTTTTTTATGAATTTTAAACATTGTATCGTACTATATATTATAACGTTTCCGAGTATAATCTGTAATAGCTGGTATACCTATATATATTATATATATATGATGAAATGTTGTAGTAATTAATGTAATTGTACACTACACTATATAAACTCGCTACAATTGCTCATAAATGGAGAAAACATATACGAGAGCGTAAACATAATTTTTAATTACATTTACAAGGAACAATAAAATAAAAAAACATTGACGTTATTGCCATAAACTATTCCATAAAATATTATCCGTTGTGCGTACGGTATACGCGTTATTATACGATTCGATACGATTTATTTCATTGGTAATGAGTGCGTCGTAAAGTACTTCCATACAACAAATCGTTATTCTGTATTGTTACACGTTTTTTTTTTCTTCTCTTTTTATGATATTAGATATACGTGTATACGCGTATAAATCGCGTTTTTCTTTCCGTCTTCTTCCCCTCCCGAGCAATTATTAAATATTTGTCTCGGAGAACGATCAATTAAACACGATACTGAACGTGTATTTATTTTATTGAATGTATATATGCGCAGACCAATTGAAACGACTCCATCTGTATAAGATATATTGAATGTGCAGCGTATCCTATAATGGCTTGTGTCGCCCAGGATGTCTGAGATACTTGACAAACACGAACGAGAATGCACTTTATATCGTCGAGAATCGACCGAACTTCGCCAAATTGAAACGCGCCTTATAAGGTATGTATAATCGTAGAATATATAATAATACAGTTGGATACCAATAAAAAAAAAAAAATACGTCTTAACGGGAATTATTTCTCGTTTATAAAACGTCCATACGAAATTAGTATTTATACCTAAATGTAGCGAGAATATTGTAGCGTTTTATGCATAAAATGATAAATTCGTGTTTTATTATTACGGACTTTCGTTGCGATAATTGGACTTTAGTTTCGAAATCATATCCAAACGCTCGTGTAATAATTGATTTTATAAAATTCGGGTCGTTAGAAACTCAATTTTTCTGTTCTAAAAACATTTCAATGCGATGTTCCGCATTTGATGGTGCTTTGCTGTTAACAATTTTTGCACGAATACCGAAGCCTTTTCATCCGTCAAATTCGAATGACGCGAGAACACCGATCGACAACACGCTACTAACTTCATCGGGTACTTCTCTGCGACAATCAATCGTTTCTAATTTTTTCTCCCCGAACAACAGCAACGGTATCATTTGTTTTCGATGTTTGGAGGACGCCCCCAGAACGATGGTAGTCTTCAACGGAAATCCGACCTCCTTTCAAACGTTTGTACCAGTGAAAAGTGACACAACGATCTAATGAAACATCCCGAGATTCAAAAGTCTCCGCAGCATTTTTACCGATTTTAGAACAAAATTTAATACGCGCGCGTTGTTCACATCGTGAAATCGCGATTTTATACAAAACGCGTGACAATTTCAACGCGAGTTGTCAATGACCGGTTAACCACTCTAATCGTACGTACAAGAAATTATCACTAGTTTATTTCGGTTATTAAGGCAGCTCGAACGTGTACAACGCACATTCCTACGCTTTTCCAGCTCTACACTAAATATTCCTGCGAGCCTCATAACTTTACGCCGGTTGCTAATAGTCTTGGTTTGACTTCCTTAGCTGAACGTCGACGTATCGCTTGTATTAAATTCGTTGTGGGGTTATTGAACAATAACATTGATTCACCTGTCCTGCTTCCCCTGAATCCGCTTTAAAGTTCCATCTCGTTCACATATCGTTCCACTGCCCTCTTTTATGTCCCGCATGCCATCACAAATCATGCGGTTACAATTAAGGCGTCTTACGTCGTTTGTCGACGCTTTAATGATTCGGTATCGATTTAATTGCGTTTTTTTTCTATATCTCAAGTTATCGTGACGTATTATTTTGTCACCTCAAATGTCGTACGTTAAAAAGCCCGTATATTTATAATAAATAAATTACAGATTAAACGTTTTTCTCTAAGAATTTCAGACTGTTTTTTCGAACCTAACGCCTCTTATGCGCGAATAAAAAATAGCGGCGGTTTACCGTGTTGCGGCGCAGTTTATCCGCGCCGTGCGGTTATACGTGTACGCGCCGCGAAATCCGGCGGAGACGCTCGACGATTTCCATTTCTCTGCCGGCGGCTGGCGTAGGTACGCGCGGAGTACGGGAGAGTATACTGCTGCAGGCTCGGTGAGCCGCGCGCACAGTAAATTGAAAATAACGCCGTAAAAATTAAGCCCCGGCCACAAATTCGGTGGAAGCCGGCACGGGTTTCATTTCGTTGAGTGTGTGTGTGTGTGTATACACGAACACAATAATGTACGGAAATGGATGGAATATGAGGAGGAGGAGGCGAGTGAGAGATATCCGCGGGAGTGAAACATTTGCATAAATGGTTTTTCACGACCTCCCCTCCTGCGCAAAGTCTCGTCGGTTGTTTAACTGCTATACGCACACACACACACACACACATAATACGGTGGCGGTATTTTTTTGTTTTTTATTTTGCGCGAATCAAATAAATTCGAGAACTTAACTTTTATAGAGGTTTTTTTTTTTTACTCTCCGCGAAGGGCACAAAAATAGATTTAAAATTGAGATGCGCGCGACGAGAGTCCACGTAACGCGTTAATGGTATTCCACTGCGTGACAAACGCGTATCCGCCGCTTTGATTGTGCACACTTATCCATTCTCCCACTCCCCCAATCGCGGTTGTTTGTATAGGTATATACCGCGGAAACCGCCTTCGAACTACCGTCTGTTTAGGCGTTTTATTAGCGGGGGGAGAGCGCTCGAGTTGTCCGAGGTAAATATATCCCCCACCACCACCGGCACCACTCCTCGAACGACGGTGTTCCGTCATCGTCATGGGCGGCATATACATTTTTTAATGACGACGACGACGACGATGACACCGGTGCAACCTGATCTGAAAGTGAAATCGCGCGCGGTTTCTCCCAGCACCGCGGCGCGCACTTGTCTTTTGTTTGCAGACAGACCGATCGATAGTGTCATTTTCATTGAACCGCGAGCAGCGCGACGTATAACGCGTACAACAACACGCTGAACTCATTACACGGAACGCTGTGTATATATCAATCAAAATATGACCCCCAGATAGGAGGCCGCCATATGCATTCTATAAAAGTCATGGAGGATACGATGAAATATAATTTTTTCCATGATATTTTTTTATTATTTACTTTGAGATAACGGGACGCAAAACGACGTGCTCCTAGTATCGATGTTAGCACCGAAATCGATTATTTTCACATAATGAAGCTGGTAAGAAAAACAGAAGAATAGAAACGGAATGCATGTGGCGGCTCACTATTAGAATTACTTAATATTTAATAGTAAAAAAAGAAAAGAAAAAGAAGTTCAACGTATGAAATCATAAACGTTATCGTCACAAGATACGCCTAAATCTAAATTTTTGACACATACTTACACTCGGAGTATTTATTTCACGCTATTTATATATTTTTTCCCCTAAATTCATTTCGCAATTTTGATTGATCGAAGAAACCGTATACACACGTGTTATATAACACATTATACGTATATCTTTTTTTCTTTCTTGTTTTTTGTCGCTAAAAGTTAAAGAAACGTTGACGTTTGTGTCGTTTTCGTATCGTCGCCGTAATCCCATATAATTTATATGTGTATATATATACAAACTTGCGAAATTAATTTGTTGACGTCCATCCTATTAAAAACGAAAGCGAGTCGTATAAACGAACTTATGAAACTTTTAGAACTCTCGCATCTGATATATACGCTCGCAATATAAACGATCGAGATATATATATATATATAAATTGTATATACTGTCGCGTACAAGTTGCGAAACTGCAAAACTGCAGCTTTGAAGCCGTTTACAGTGAAAACGTTTTGTTTTAATTAAATTCCCATAAATATAATACGCGTTGTAACCACGAGCGAATATAATGTATGTGAACACATAAATTACAATCGTCGAAATAAGTTGCATTAATGAAATGAGAAAATCTAACGCGTGATGATCGAAATTGTGGCGGGTGTACGTGTTGCGAACGAGTGCGAGATCACGAACACGTATTACAGTTTCCATACACAGCAGCTCCGTGAAAAACGGAGTTGGCTCGTATTCATTTTCATCGTTGTAAAACGAAATGCGTACACCGATGTTTAAAAACATTTGTTAAATTTCACGAAAATCCGAGCGAGTCGTTTCAATTTTACATTTCCTGAACTCGAATTTTCAATACGATTACCTCGTTTCGATATCGATCGACCCCATAAGCGAATGGACGGACGCAAAAAAAAGTGTAGAAATAAATATCGTTTGGAAAACAATAACGTACGATTCTTATAACCCATTACGGTAATAACTGTATACGAGTACGTCGTCTTATCGTTAAATAATATATTCTCTCGGAGTTCCGCAATCAACAGAGCCAGCAGTTCGGGCCGGTCCTCGATGCCAGTCAGTCGAGGTTTATTATATATTTTTTTATGTTATTTATATATATTTGTAAGACTTGTATTTATTGTACGACGGCGGCGGAGAGTTCAAGACTTAACATCGATGTTCGGTAGTCGTACACGCGTTGCCGACTGGTGTTTGCCAAACGCGAAGCCCCTATACGGATGCTCGGCGTGACGCGCGCGCCGCATTGTTTCCGAGCCAGAGGTTACACGGACAATCAGAGGCGACGACGGACGGATTCCTGGCAGCCGGAGTCCGTTGCCAGGGTATTCGCAAAAGACAAGGTATGGTCGGACAAAACGCTCTATTTACGCATATATTTATATATATATATATGTGTGTACCGTTTTACAATAATAGAACGGTTGCGAGCCCGTGTGTGTATTTGTCGAAGGATTTTTTTTTTTTTGGCAGTCGCGAAACTCAACCGTATTTTTGCTGTGTACTTTCACAGTAGTCTGCGCGTGTTAATGCCGCGACAAATAAGCTTCACGGTATGTGTGTAAAAAAACGGTCTCTTGTACGGGTCCGCGTTTCGAAACCAGCGCAGAATAGACAAAATGAGAATCTCCACGGTCTGCGACGATGCTGAATACCTGCAAACGCTTGCAGCTTGCAGTAGATATGAATTTGTGAAATCCGCGGAGGAAATGCGAGACGTAAAAACATGTTAGTGACCCAGGAATCGATGAAGTCGAACAGAAAACCGGAGATACAGGCCACACACGTCCAGTGATTTTTTTTTCTCCACGAAATCTTTTTTTTTTTTTTTTGTTGGTGGTGGCGGACATTTAAAGCGAATTTTTTTAGGATATATTTTTTTTTTTTTTTGGAGTTTTTACAGCGTGCAAATCCGAGCCCTACATAAATACGATTTTCGCGGACTTAAAAAAAACACCGGCGCGTATAATACCGCGGATGGAAAAATAAAATATATGTACGCGCGCGTATATATACTTCTGAAAATAATCTGCAGGTCGTTACACGCGACGGCGGTCCGAGGATTATTAAAAAAAAAAAAGAGCAAACCCCTCCGCACTCCGATCGCGCCGGGAGGTCACAATACCGATGACGCTGCAGGGACGAAGATATATATATATTTAAAAAAACCCCCCTCGTATATTTATATACATAAAAGTTTTTTGTGTTTTTTATTTTTTGTTTTCCGCATATACTTGTTTGAAACGCCGCCGCCGCCGCCGCCGCCGCCGCCATCTTGAAGGTGTTTCATAACAGTTACATAAACCACGCGTTCAACTTTTGTAAAACCATCGTCGCGCGCCCGCTGCGTCGCTACCCGCGTTACCCGCGCTCGCGGATTTCCGCAAAGAAATAATAATAATATTATAATGTATATTAAATATAAAACAACTTTTTAGAAGCGGCGCGGCGGTGTTACAGGACGAGGACGACAAGGACGAAGAGGACGACGACGGGAACGTGCCACCGGTGTGGCGGCGGCTGAGGCGAACGAGGGCGGACGGGTCTCTCTCTCTCTCTTATTTGTATGCAAATGCGTCGTCGTCGTCGTTAGATATATTTTTATACCACTACCGCTGCAGAAGAACTGGAGAAAAGGCGACTTTTGGGATTGGCGCGAAGTTAAACAAAAGCGCGGCGGAGCGTAAAATGGTTTTCGACTGCGGTGGCGGGGAAAACGCAAAAAAAAAAAATAAAGGAGAAAAAAAAAGTCCTACGGAACACGACACCCGCCTCGCTTCGCAAACGTATAGAAATTAAATTTTTTCCCTTCTCGGCTGCCGCGCATTTTGTTTTTAATATTTTGTTTTTTTTTTTTTTTTTTATAACGAAACCCGCGACTTTGTGACGCACTGCTGGCCGCGGGTGCGAAAAGATAAAAATTTTTTTTTTTTTTTTTGTATTTTGAGCGGGCGACCGAAAAAATTTTATTTTCCTTCCGTTTACTTTCCCGAGTTTTAAACATAATTTTTTTTGTACACCGTTTTCGTTTCGTACGCGCGACTATTATTATTTGGGGCCCGGATGATGATGACTTTTGAATTTTTTTTTTTTTTTAGTACGTCTCAAGTGATGCTTTTCTAGCTAAAAATGTAATTGAATAACACACGAATCTAAATGACTAATTTTTATTTTCCATTTTTTTAGCATTTTTTACATTTAACGTCATTTTTCGATTTTCTAATACTTTTTTCAAAAGTCAGGGGAAAAACTACCGAAAATTACATAAAAACGCTAAAAATGCAATTTCGTCTTAATCGAGTGTCGTTTATTCATTAGGTACACCGAAGCTGCGCTGAGAATCGTTTTATAGAATGCTCTGATTTATCATTGCTCTCAAATTTACAATAAAAACAAAACTATAAAATCTTTATCCAAGTAATTCGTTTAAGCGATATCCGCAACACCCCGCGGCTCGCTACCTTTTTTTTTCACTTATAACTCAACGTAATTTGAGCGTAATTTTTAGTTCAAAAACTATACATTATATAATGCAAAAGTTCGAGAAAAATTGCAAATAATAAAAATTAAAAACACGTCGTATAAATATAATGCATATACCTATATAAAACAATGTAATTAGTCGAATCCGTGTGTATTTACTGCCCTCAAAAATGACACGGATTGTATGCGCGTATAATAATATTGTTATTAATAATAAAAAAATAATAATAATAATTTAAGTAATTTAAAGAATTTTAAAGGTTTTTGTTTCGTGTTTTTAGATTAAAAATTAAATTTATTAACGGCGTTTTTGTAGGTTTTTACAGCATGGTGTTTTTTTAGATCATAAATGCATTTTTTTTTATATCCTGACCCTAATTATTATTATTATTATTACTGCGTTTGTGCGCCGTTTTATTACGTGGCGCGCGGTAGTGTCGGTACGACAATTTTACAAGTCTGCGCCATATATTATCTATATTTACATAACGTGTTCGAACAAGAGATGTCAGATGACGATAATAAAAATAAAGAAATACATTGTTCGTGCGGACGTTGTGACGTTACACGGACGAGGCCGCCCCGTCCGATACTATCGGTTCCGATATAGTTTTGCTCGCTTTATTCTTACAAAAAGATCGGTTCGCCTGCAGACGAGCTCGCGCGTGTGATACAGTCTCGTCAAGTATATAATATTATTATTCCGCCCGGCAATAATAATATTCATTCGATTTCGTATAATAACGACCATTCGACGCCATAAAAAATATACCGAAAAACGCCCGTAAAAAAAAAATTCGCTTTGAACAATTTGACGTCGACAATTTCGTCTGCGAGGGACGAATCGTGTACGATACGAAGAATATAGAAACGAATTATCGATGAAAGTCGATAATTAATATACGGCGGCAGGCAGGCACAATTTGAAAAAAATCGTTTTATTTAAAAACCATTCGATTACCCGCGGTCAGGTTGTATTATGCGTTTATATTTCAATAATCTCGGGTGAATCATTTATTTCGTAATAATTACTAGAAATAGACGTAAAAAATTTTTTGGAACGCCGGAAAAACGTTTCGAAGGACTTTGCAAAAATGCGCAAAAAAAAAAACGTGTAGTCACAGTAGTACAATTATTAAAACATATTTCGGTAATCATCGAGTCCGAACATTAGAAACAAAAAAAAAAAAAGTGATGCAAATCCGTATTAAATTACATTTACGGTCGATATATAATTTTTTTAAACGCGGCCCATTCGAAACGTATATAATATTGATTTCGATGTTTCACATTAAAAACGAATTTTATACTAAATGTGTGTATATTTATCGATAATTTCATATAATACACAGTATTATAGTCGAACGAGTTTTGAAATAAAAAATCGCTATTTTATTTGTTGAAAAGAGTGAAACGCGCGCTAAACGCGTAGCTGCGGTACACGGCGTATAACAATCTTTATCAGATCTCCGTGTCCATTTCGAGCATGCGTGCATATCTCTCTATTCGCCCTCGTGTTGTACCTAGAGAGAGAGAGAGAGAGTTCCCGAAGTCTGTGCTGTAGTATTCAGAGCGTCGTCATTGTGAATTTATGACTTTGTCTTTATGTACTCGGACACGCTATACTTATATACACACACACACACACACACACGAGGTTCCTGTTGGTAAATTCTTTTGTTTTCCAGCACTCGTGTACATCGAAGAAAAAAAAATGGACAAGCCGGTTGTCTCGGTATAAAAAAAAAAAACAAAAATCATATAAAAATATATATAAATCGTTTTTTGACAACTCAACACGATCATTTTTTTTTTTTTTATGTACAATATTTTTTTATATTATATTTTCGCCCCGCCAATGTTTGGCATCATCCGCAACGGATTACGGCGTGTACCTATATACGATAGTTATATAACTGCAGGAGCGCTCGACGTTTAACGAATTTTTTCTTTTATTTTTTTATATTTTACCTTATGTCGTTCGTATAGTCGAACGATTTTTAAAAAAAAATTTTTATTGCGATTATTATTATTCGATATACCGTTCTAATTATTTGTATTGTACTGAAAACTGGTTTCGCAATTCATCATCCATTAATCTTCGAAATATTAAATATTAATTTTTTTTTCAACTCGTATTCCACACGCGCTTTTATGATGTGCGTGTATTGGTTATAAAAACGCTGACTTACTATTATAAGTATAACAATAATAATGTCGTATATATACCTTGTAAAATAATAATAATAATAATAATAATAATAATGTTCGGTTTTTAAAAAGGCGGTGGCGTACAAACAAGTATAATGCACCGTATATAATCTAAAAAAAAAAAAAAAACTAATAAAATAATAAATTGTATGTATTCTACGGAAATTTTGAAATGCATATGTTTGTGTTGGCAATCGCATTCAACAAATCGATTATTACATGTAATATATATGTAAAGAATAAATTGTAATAATTGCCAGCGAAGTTGTACTATAGTATATATACGTTTTTAATGGATTCGTTTTTTTCTTTTGCCATTGTAATTTTCCACAGTAACAGACTTTATTCTTCTTTTTGTTTTTATGAAATGCGTATAATACTATGGTTCCGATATACGCGATGATAATTTATTCGAGAAAAAAAAACAACAACAATCAGTTACATGTACTCGTGTCTTCATAAATAAATCGTATGTAATAATAACTAATATAATAAGAACTACCGCTGTACCTATACCAATATAAAATTATGAATGGGAATCGCGCAGTAACATTATACTGCGTACATAATATAATAATGTGTAGTCAAAGATAAATGTCGTGATTTTCGCTTTTAAATCGGTCGATCCATTTGAATTGAACACCCCTGTACACAATACGTCTAGATTTACAATTTTTTTTTTTTAGAAGACACAAAAAACTTTTTTTTACACAAGATAAACATATATATATATTATTTTATTAGTCGGTACATGATATATATATATGTATATATTAGGTAATTTCAATTAATCATTCGAATAAGCATAATAATTTCCATAATATATTCATTCATTTTTATTGGGTGCAATAACACAGAATTCTTGCAAAACGTGTCTGCAGGTGGTGATTATTGCGCCGAATAATAACGCAGAAAATATATAAACATGACGAAAATTAATAGAGCTTAAATTCCTTTTATATAATAATATGTTAGAAAATATTATTTTTATAATAAAAATAAATACTACTCAAACTTTTTTTTTTAAATTTTGTGATAAAAAAATTGTATTGTATATTTAATATGACAGCGCGATTTAAGACGTTTATTGGTATTACAATATATTATTAATATTGCGATGAAAATGAATTTTTAAAAAATATTTTAATTTTTTTATTTATATCTACAAATTCATTGGACGTCATCGTATATTTTGGTTGTTGCACCGAACGATAGAAAATTTTTTCTCGACATTTACATATTTAAACAAGATTCTGTGCGTTTTGTTCTATAAATAATACGATGCGTACACACGTATAACCGCGTATACTAATACCTCCATATAAATAATATAAATAATATTTATTTATGAATATGAATTAATATTTATATTATATTATATATTAGATAAATCAAAAGGAAACCAAAGCTCGATGTCCAATCCATTTTTTATCATTAATTATTATTATTATTTCATATATATAATGATTTTTTTTTCTTATTCAGACCTCGTGGAATATATTAATCGAGCGCTCTCGACCACCCTGTGATGGCGACAGAGGATAAAACGTTTTAATATTCATACTGGCTACTACACACCACTGTATACGACCGCGTATATTATAACTACCGCGCACGACGACGGTGCGGACACACATCGAGAGGACCGCGTAAGTGGAAACAGTGTTTTTTGTTCGCGACTTTGATACGGATCCCATTTACATATATATATATATATATAATTTACTACAGGCGAGCATATTATAATTGTTTAAAATAATAACATTAACGGCTACCGAATAATGATGAAAAACTAATGAAAATTTATTTATGAAATTATTTTTATACAAATGTATATCGATGAGTTTATTTTGGAGAATAATTTAAAATCCTTTTCCCGATTTGGTATCGGTTAAAAGTTTTATTTTTTATTTCACAATACGATCCAACATCGCGATGCGTACTCTGAACAATTTTCTTGTGATAAATTCTCTCAAAATAGTCGATGATACGGTTGGAAGAGCTGACGAAAGACTATAATGAACCGCATTAACATTAGACGAGAACAGCAAAAACAATGTGTGCTACGTTGTATTCAAGAGCATAGAAAAATATTTATCCAGACTGTTGAAAAATGAAACATTAATAACTGTATATTTTAATTAATTTGTAAAAATTATTTTTAAACGAAACATGTCAATAAACACATTTAATTATACACGTGTAAACTGTAGAAATCGATCATATCAAATATTAATAATAACAGAATTTCGAGGATACGGTAATTTGTACATTTAAAGCAATATCAAGAAAAATGGAAACTTTAAAAAACTTTTTGATTTATATAGTAAATCTTAATGCATTTAAAATATAAACAATTTCGATTTGCTTAACGGTTTGCGAAAAATTTACCTAAACGATTCTCATAAATATTGAAAAATTTTATTAGTTTAAATTTCAAATGCGATTCGGTGCGGGTTAACCTTGTTCGATAGACCGAACATTTTTCATATATTTTCGTATTTAGGTTTTTTAAGTGGTGAGCATAAAAAAAATTTTGAAAATTATTATGGTCGAGCTAGAGTATTGAAAAATATAAATTTTATATTATCTATAGAAACAATATTAGTATACTCCACGCGCGGGGATACGGACAAATCATCGTCTACCGTAAATCACGTGCAACGATGAAAGTGTGGGAAAATATTATTGAGAGTAGATATAAAGGAGATACAAATATATTGTGTGTGCGTGTGGATTGTGTATATACAGTGCAACATAACCTGTTTGATGTTGCACTAAAGTATAAGTATACACTGGAAACACAGTTTTATAATATTTAAAAACAGCAACGAATAGGAAAATATGTTTGAGATATTTCGATCGATAAATTTCATTTTACAATTAAGTTAGAAAATAATTCGGTTATTTACCCACACAAAAAAAAAAAAAAAAATGGTGCGTTTGAAGTTAAACACAAAGAAGGTTTTTTGACGCGCCATTTCAAAATCGCATATCTAAAATTCTCGTTTAATCTGTTCAAATAATTATTTCATATTGAAATATCGTAGTTCAGCTTATGAATTACCGCAACACCGACGAAAAGCGTATAAAAAAAAAAAACGTGTAATCATCATATCATTTTCAACTCAAATTTTCATTATAATTTTCCGCCCATAAATATTCACGACGAATACACTTCTTTTTCTACAACACGTTTTATACACTTTTATTATATACGAATTTTAAAAACGAATCGTTTTTTAAAGAGATGCGAACCATATCAATGCCGGAGACGCTTTTTGTGAGTATTTTATACGTAGGTACGTCGTTTTGTTGTTTAAACGAACGAGATCAAGCGTAACACGCGCGCGCCGGCCGATCAATACGAGTGTATATAAAGCGGAGTGCCGCGATTTATTGTTTCAATTAAACGTGTCGGTATATATACAGTTAGTGTTTTAGCTTGTCGTAGATTTTAAATGGCTTTGGCACCGAAACCAAACAGAATACGCTATATACTCTTAATTAACTACCACCGTCCCCCATAAAACGCCGTTGCCGACTTTGAAATTGAAATTCACGTTTAACATTTTATATACAGATATACATTTTATAATATATACAAAAAAAAAAAAAAAACATACACATTTTCAACTGTACTGACCCAACCGGTATACGCGATATAAATACATTATTTTTATCGTTCATAAAAATAATATATACAAAGGCTCGTTGAAAAGGAAATTCCAGAAGAATATAATAATCAAAGTAAATCGTTAATTATAATATCATTAATCAATCGGAATTAAAATACGCTCGTGCACGACCGTTGGCTGTTACATATTGGAAAATCCTAGTCGTTTTAATCGCGTTTTTCAACAATTATATCGTCATAATATTATCTTCAGCGCGTCTATTTTATATTGGCTACTCGATTAATAACGAAATTTTTTCGACAAAAAACATATTTCTAAAATACCGTTCCGAGCAGAATATATTGATTTAATCCCGAGATAAATGCGCGACCGCGAACGTATTATCGCTCTGATAGCTGCTGATTAACAGTGCATATTTTACGCGAGTGAATTATAGAAACCCTGAGAACACTATTACAATCCTCTCGTTAATGCGCGATCTACATATCCTGTCGTCACCCGACAATACCCGTAGTATACTCGAAAAATGACTTATACATTACTTTAATTAATCGGATTTAATGTGGACAAGGTAAGTGGGTACAGACAAATCCCTGTATTTTTATACGTATATATCAGCTATTGCGCACATTTTTTATATATATATATATATTGTATAAATCATATTATAATACGATAATAATAATCGGCTCGAATGAGCGGCTTAGAGATTTCTAGAGTTTTATTATTATTTTCAATTCGTAAAACGTTTAGTGGTTTATTGTAATATCAACGAATTTATGCAATAAACATTGTTAAAATACCACGTTCCCTTAAGCTCATATTACATTTCGTGATCTTTAAAAAGACAAAAATATTCCCACGTCGATAATTGTACGGGAATTTTTTTTGCGATTTTTCTAATAGTTTTTTCCTTGTGTTTGAAGAAACTACTGGGATAAACTAAAAACGTATCAAATAAAGCATTAACTACAAGATTTTCGACGGAAAAGTATAACGCGTGCCGCGTGCATCAAGATCATTGCGTACACGAAACATTATTCCTTTCCGTCAGAATTTAATAATAATAGTAATAAACGTATATACTTTGTAATATATATATATAGAAACTTTGGCGTCTCAGAGTCGTTAAAACTACACACGCACACGGCTTTAAACTCGTTCAATTAATAATCGTTTTATACGCGTATCACACTGTGTATAAATATAACGATAAACAGTGGCGTACATTGTTCTACTATATCAACACACTTTAACAGCCAGTGTGCTGTGTAGATATTCCAGCTATATGTATGTATGGACATGTGGAGGATATTATATTATAGTGTAAACGAGACAACGAGATTATTATATTATATTTCGACGAGGTCCGCGCAGGGATCATAAACACGCAGCCGCCGAGTAGCGTACATAAAACACTACAGCCGAGGGATCCGTTAAAACATCGAGTGTTATCGTTTTATAAAACTCTGTAATGCTCGTGATAATATTGTGTATTATCGTTATCACTGCCGGGCATTGCCGAGTTTAAAAAGTCAATTTTAATTGAGTTACTGTTATCATTTTTTAACTCGACGACTTGTTAATTATTATTAATCTGAATTTCAGAGGAACGGAAGAAAACACTGAACAAGTGGACGGAAGTGATTATCATCAAAGTCGAAGAAAGCCGCTGGACACCGAATCTCGCCCGATAGCTCTGACGACGAAACAGTGTTTCGAGATAACATTTTATCTGTCCCAAGCATTAACCGAACACGGATGTTTTGACTAGTTTCTATACGGTTTGAAAAAAATTAGCGGTCTAGGATGCGCGTACTGCAACGAATTCCAGTACACAGTGTTCGTGTCTCCTGCGCTGTCCTCCGATCGGGACGCGTAAAAGAAAGAAAATCAAATCCCGGACGACTACGACCAGAAGCGACGAATTCTGGCTGATGCCGCAAAGATCTTTCTTGACGATGATTCTATTCGGACACAAGGAGGATGACTAACGAGAACGTTAGAACGTGATTAGAATAGGCTTTCCAAGGAACAGGATCATCGCAGAAGCGCTAAAGATGAGGCGGTGAAGCAAACGAATATTTCTGAACCGTCAATACAAGTATAATTATCAAGTACGGGCAAGCCGGCAAGGGACTACTGGTACCATACGATGGTGTCGGTTAAAAAATAAAAAATAGATTTAAAACAACGATACAAGTAACGCCAAACATATTCATAGTCTTCTTCGTATACCGCAATGTTTCAATAACAGTACTGAAGTTTTATATATTGAAAATTACATGCATATTAGGAACGATACTTTATATGCAATACGAAATGAAAAAGTTACAACAGTTACCATATATTGTATTATATGCCTTGAAGTTCGTTGTACACGTTACCAATAATGATTCGATCGCAACGGAGTGTACGAAACGTCTGTTATTTAACTGAAATCCATCTGAATAATGTATAGCGAGGTGAGAAAAAAACGAGAATTTTCGCGGTATTTTTAATGTTATTTAGAAAATCGTTACAAAGTCAAATTACTTTTTTAAATAATAATTTTTAAATTGAAGCAAAAAAAAAATTCAAATAAAACTAAATTTAACTCCCGTGTTTTTTCGTATCGATTTAACGAATTAAAAATGATAATAATAATCAATCAACTCGATCGTTATATACGATTACAGAGAGTGTAAAAACGGCGGGGTCGAGGCGAATTCCGGTTGTTGGGGAGGCGTTTAAGGACGCGTCTTGTTCTTTTCAGTATATTTTATATAAAACGAGTCGACAATTAATTTTTAACTGTGCACATCACACACACACACGGTTTTACGACGGACGGACATCAAACGCCACGCGCGACCGTTACACCCTCGCGCCTCCTGCAGCTCGTCAAATGCGCGCTTATAATGCGCTTCCTACTCCTCGCACAAGCGTATAATGTATTAAATTATATTATATGGTATTAAAAACACCACGGTCGTATTAAAATATACAGTTTTAACGACGATAATAATAATAATAATCTCTGTTAGTGTGTACCCCGTAGCGCACACCAAAGGCTAAAAAATACACTAACGATATACGAAATCGGTTGTTTGGTAAATGTGACCGATAGAAAGTATTTTAAGGTGACACATCCACTTGGACTTTTTTTTTTTACTCGAATTTCAATAATATGTTTACGGAAAAAAACTGTTTAATATATTATAAAATAATATATATGATTCGTTGATTTTTATTTACCTTAATAACAAAATTACTATAGTGTCAAATATCCATTGGCTAGGCTTATAAACAGTTTTTCATTTTAGTCGGAAATTTATTGTTCAAAATCCCACCGCTTCGAGGTGTAAAGAATCGTTTAATATATACCGTTTCCGTCCTCCTGCATTTCGATTGACTTCAATTTATTAACAACACCAACTCTTCTAAGCCACCCGTTTACATACACGAGTCGAGTTAAAATAATTAAGAAATTCTTCTTCGCCCTGTACAATCGGAATAGGAAAGCAAGTCCGTTCACCATTCCAGAAAATGTCGATAAATTCGTCGAAATTTTTATTGACGTGTCGATGAAGCTTATAAATATTGGATTTTTCTTTTAATAGAAAATCATAAAATCGACCTGTAATTGTGGAATAAAAAAATTGTTGAACTGCTAATATACGTGTATAAGAAGGGTCTTTCAAAATTAACATTCAAGTATAAGTGGGATCAAGCGACAAATCGTACTCGCCTGCATATTTCTTCATATTATATATGGAAAAATCACAAAGTCATTCTTTAGGTTCTCTGTTTTTAATATTATACGACCTATTTTGTTTTTAAAAACTTATATACTCGTCGGTGTACGCTCTCAGTTCTACACAGCGCAGTTGCATAATAATTTTTTTTCTAATTCGACATTATTATTTTTTACCGCGCTGACAAAATAATTATTACGATTTCACTTGCGTAGCGCGTCTGCACCTTCGGTCTCGAAATCTCTCGTCAAATCAGACATTATATACAATTAATTTGAATGAAATATGTGTAATACGTCGTTTTTAAAATTGGCTCATTAAAAAAAATTTTTTTTTTTAAAACCGACGCGATCATTTTTTTTTCTTTTTTTACTTTAACGCATTACCTCGCGCGTAGGACGAGTTTCATCGCGCCATCACGTGTATATTATATTATATTTTATTGTATTACATTATATTAAATTATAATATATATATAGTCCTACGCACGCGCGCGCACTGTTGAATAGAGCTAGTCGATATGGTTTTACACCGCTGCCGCGTACATAATTAATTCTCTTTATACACAAAATAATCGGTCACGAAAAAAATCTCGTGTAATGTCTCGTATAAAAGGCTTCTGCTGCAACCAGAGCAACCAAATCGGTCGTGTGTAAAAAAACAAAAACCCTAACAAAACCGTTTGCACAGTGACTGGACGATTATCGCATTCGTATACAATATAATACAATAAAAACGAGTTGTACGTTGCTCGCGCTATATTATTATAAGCGTAATAATGTGTAGTTTTATATAACCCGAACAGCTTACAGGCGGAACTATTATGTATTATTATTTTAATAGACTGGGCCGTAATATCGCAACCCGTCTACAGCCGTTTCTTATTTATGTAGTTTTGAAAAGTCCAGATATACGTATATTCACGTCGATACGCCTATCGGGAAAACGGAAGAAATAATAGGTCGGAGATTTTCGAAAAATAAGCATCTCTGGAACGCGTAAAGATGCTTGGAGTGGAGAGTACAGGAGAAAAAAATTTAATCGAGAACTCCAGCGGGATCTTTTTCGGCGCACTAGTCACTATCACAAAAAAGACATTTCAACGAGAAGACTGAAATGAGCACGGAGAAAGCTGTAGTGATCGATAATAAGGACCGTAATCGAAAACAACCCGACAAGGAAGCGACCACTGAGAAGATTAAGATGGGAGGACTGTGTATTTACAGCCATTATTCGGTACTGAATTTCTTCAAAATGCCACCAATCAAAAGTCTCGTTCTGAACGCCCTTATTATATTACGCACTTTTCTCTTTTTTTTTTTTTTTGTAATACAATATTGTAAAACGAAAATTTTTTGTCTTACTCGCATAATTTTATGCAGCGTCGTTATAATATTCATTTCTTTTTTATTTCGTGTACATGTATATACGTCGAGCGATTATTATTAACATTATTACTAAAAACTTATTATAATATTCGATATTTACGATACGTTATAATGAAGTCTGTATATTTTTCACGACTTTGAATATATGTGACTCGTACATACATTATATATTCACACGTAAGCCTCTCGCGTTAGTTCCATCTGCAATAATACAATATTTGTTTGTTAAATTTCATATCTTATATTATATAAAACAGAGAAGTGTGGAGAGTTGTATGTAACCAGTCGAGAGATTGAAAACCAAAAAGTTGAGAAGGAGTACGGTATATCGTATAGGATCTTATTCGTTGATTTCGTCGTCGTTTAAAACATATTGCTTATGTGGCGCATATGTCTTTAAAACCCACTCTATTGCATATAATGTACCTATAGATTATTGGCATTGGCCGGGAGTCGTTATCCGTTATGAATGCTTCGCGGATTTCATAACAATATTCGAAGCAATTAAATACAATCATAAATAATGTATTGTACGAGTATAATATATGGAATAAATTTATCTCTCTGATATTTTTCGGAAATTACTCCTGCAGCGACACAACAGCCGTTACGTCAAAAAAAAAAAAAAATGTTTTCAGAATAAATACGGTGCCGTATAACAACTGTTTTCCGTGTCACTGAATTCGTTTTTCACACGACGCGGCATTTTCCACAATAAAATCTTCTTTATATATTATATATATATACATACGCTGTATATTAAAGTTATATTTCCTCGTATACGGGAAACTTAAGAGATTCGACTTAGAGCAGTCTAAAAACAATATACGCGTTTACCGTCAAATGTTATTAGGGATAGGGGGAAACAGTTTTACACTTTAACACGTTCACGGGCAGAAGTCGAATTTTCGTATCCTTCTGGTTAACCGCGAAATAAAAGTTTTGAAAGAGTTATGGAATTTTATGGTGCTTAATTAATTTCACTTATATAATAATTAACAAATTTTGTTTTAATACTACTTTTTAACTTAAAACTTTCACGTCAATTTATTATGGCGACACTAGTTTATTTTTAAGAAACTGCGCAATAGAAAATCCGTTTTCAACTACAATTATTGGCATAGAAATTAACAAAAATAATAACAAAACGGTATTTTATTATTAAATTTAAACTTGATATTTTTCTCGTAAATAAATAAGTATAAATTTAAAAAAAAAATCAACACATTTTGTACATTGTAACGAAACCACCGTGATAAATAAAATAACAAGACTTTTGGTTATAATTATTGAAAATGTATGAAACTTGTCAGTTTCTCAGTCTCACGTGTTACAATAAAAACCTATTATCTGCTTAAAATATAGTAGAAATGTAAAAACGGTAATAGATAATATTCTACAGAAATTAAATATCTAAAAATAAAACGATCAAATGATTAAAAACTGAAGGTATATAAACTAACGAAACCATCAGTTTTTCTTTTTACGACAAATATGATTAAAATCGTTGTGTAAATCGATTCATACGGAATAAATTATTTTGCACGATAGATTTTGAAGCAAGAGTGTGCACACAGGTATACTCAGTTTTATAAATTGCAGACGAACGCGATCTAGTGGAGCAAATGAAAAACAGCCAATACAGGCTGAAAAATGTGTTGGAAAATTTCGTGTTAATATTAGAAGAAAAAAAGATCTGCAGGTCTTAGGATATCGTATTTACGAATACTGCACTCCTCGTGTAAAGTGTATATAGTTGATATCGGTTACTTTAAAGAAACCCGTAACTCAACTCAGCATGTTTAACGTATAGGGACGTGAAGCTGGTGTTAATTCACTACCAAATATTATATATTCTGCTTTTCTTTCTGGCCTAATATAAACCGTTCACGTCTTTCACCACTCCTTTCCGTCAGTCTCTGCCCGCTGCGCCATCTCTTCATACCGTTACATATTCTTAGCACGATAGGATCTTTTTGAACTCTGTCTACCCATCGTTGTCTTGATCTTTTGCTCTCTGATATTCGTTTCTATAACTCGCCTGAATATCCCCGTTCGTGTCTCCGCCATAATACGTATCCTGTCCAACTTATCCTTTTAATTTTCATCATCCGCATCATCTAACATACTATATGTTGGTCAAGTCCTCTTTCTTTCTTCGTTCGTATTCTCCCGCGTTCCGGTTTCTTCCGGTGCCAATTATACTTCCGTTTCAAATCTCGCCTGCAGGCTTCGTTCATAATTTTTTGTCGTATTTATTTAGCGTCAATTTGCTGCTTACGGAAACAAGTTTGGATTTAAAAGATTGTCCATAGGAATCGTTTAGTGTTACGCGACCGAATTCGTTCTCTTTATAATGTATTCTATTGAAAAAAACGTATTGTAAAACGATCCGCGACATTCGACGCGATTTCATTTTATTATTATTACATAGAAACAACTGTGAGACTGTTGTCTGCGAAAGAAAGAATAACTCGTTCAATAAAAATATATCGTTTATATACACACACATGTGCTGCCAGTATACACTCGGTGGAGTACACGTAATAAGTCGTGAATAGACGATACATATACGCGCTACTCGTTTTTATTTCGGAGAAATAGATATATTTCTGTCACGCGCGCTCGCACATCGCAACAATACATCATATATTATAAGAGCCGACTGTCGACCAGGTGCTGATCAGAATGAAAAGTATATTATACGACGTGTTATGCTTACTCCGAATTCCAAATTCATATTTTGCGACATCGTTCTCAACTACTGTTAATGGAGTGGTGAAGGGGAAGGAAGGGAAAAAACATCTAAACTGCTAATTTTTTTTATGTTCTCCGAGTCGTTAAACAACTAATGTGACAACAGTGCGGCAAAACCTGGATCTATCCTTATTCGTGAACATTTGTCGTAGGATTTTTCCGTCGTCGTCCTTATCTGATTTGTGCGAAACGTTTGAACACAATATACGAGTGTAATACGTGTACAGGTACTCGCAAAACCTGATTTTTTTCTTCTTCTTTAACTCGTGCCGAAATATTAATAATAATAAAAAAAAAAAAATAATAAACATAGTTTCCGTTGTTTCGGGACCCAGACAATATAACTGCAAAAAAAAAAACTCAACCTCTAATCTATATACATATAAATAGAAATCATGTTTTTTTCTCTCTCTCCAATCGAATTAACTGCGAGTTCGTATATATAATTTATTTTGAAATTGTTCAATCGGATTTCACCGGCTAATCGGGTAATAGGCATCAGTACAAACGCTGTACGTATATGCTACGACCAGCACGTGAATTGGACCCGGTTCATAAAAGGGAAAAAAAATGTTTTCCGGTTCTTTTATAATTAATAATTATAGTTTATCAAATTCAAAGAAATATGTAATGATACAATAATATTTAATAATTCACTATAATTTATTCACTTAAAAAGAAAGTCATAGTCGAATAACAGTTTAATATTAAAATCGTTGTGTAAATCGATTCATACGGAATAAATTATTTTGCACGATAGATTTTGAAGCAAGAGTGTGCACACAGGTATACTCAGTTTTATAAATTGCAGACGAACGCGATCTAGTGGAGCAAATGAAAAACAGCCAATACAGGCTGAAAAATGTGTTGGAAAATTTCGTGTTAATATTAGAAGAAAAAAAGATCTGCAGGTCTTAGGATATCGTATTTACGAATACTGCACTCCTCGTGTAAAGTGTATATAGTTGATATCGGTTACTTTAAAGAAACCCGTAACTCAACTCAGCATGTTTAACGTATAGGGACGTGAAGCTGGTGTTAATTCACTACCAAATATTATATATTCTGCTTTTTCTTTCTGGCCTAATATAAACCGTTCACGTCTTTCACCACTCCTTTCCGTCAGTCTCTGCCCGCTGCGCCATCTCTTCATACCGTTACATATTCTTAGCACGATAGGATCTTTTTGAACTCTGTCTACCCATCGTTGTCTTGATCTTTTGCTCTCGGATATTCGTTTCTATAACTCGCCTGAATATCCCCGTTCGTGTCTCCGCCATAATACGTATCCTGTCCAACTTATCCTTTTAATTTTCATCATCCGCATCATCTAACATACTATATGTTGGTCAAGTCCTCTTTCTTTCTTCGTTCGTATTCTCCCGCGTTCCGGTTTCTTCCGGTGCCAATTATACTTCCGTTTCAAATCTCGCCTGCAGGCTTCGTTCATAATTTTTTGTCGTATTTATTTAGCGTCAATTTGCTGCTTACGGAAACAAGTTTGGATTTAAAAGATTGTCCATAGGAATCGTTTAGTGTTACGCGACCGAATTCGTTCTCTTTATAATGTATTCTATTGAAAAAAACGTATTGTAAAACGATCCGCGACATTCGACGCGATTTCATTTTATTATTATTACATAGAAACAACTGTGAGACTGTTGTCTGCGAAAGAAAGAATAACTCGTTCAATAAAAATATATCGTTTATATACACACATGTGCTGCCAGTATACACTCGGTGGAGTACACGTAATAAGTCGTGAATAGACGATACATATACGCGCTACTCGTTTTTATTTCGGAGAAATAGATATATTTCTGTCACGCGCGCTCGCACATCGCAACAATACATCATATATTATAAGAGCCGACTGTCGACCAGGTGCTGATCAGAATGAAAAGTATATTATACGACGTGTTATGCTTACTCCGAATTCCAAATTCATATTTTGCGACATCGTTCTCAACTACTGTTAATGGAGTGGTGAAGGGGAAGGAAGGGAAAAAACATCTAAACTGCTAATTTTTTTTATGTTCTCCGAGTCGTTAAACAACTAATGTGACAACAGTGCGGCAAAAACCTGGATCTATCCTTATTCGTGAACATTTGTCGTAGGATTTTTTCCCGTCGTCGTCCTTATCTGATTTGTGCGAAACGTTTGAACACAATATACGAGTGTAATACGTGTACAGGTACTCGCAAAACCTGATTTTTTTCTTCTTCTTTAACTCGTGCCGAAATATTAATAATAATAATAAAAAAAAAAAAATAATAAACATAGTTTCCGTTGTTTCGGGACCCAGACAATATAACTGCAAAAAAAAAAAACTCAACCTCTAATCTATATACATATAAATAGAAATCATGTTTTTTTCTCTCTCTCCAATCGAATTAACTGCGAGTTCGTATATATAATTTATTTTGAAATTGTTCAATCGGATTTCACCGGCTAATCGGGTAATAGGCATCAGTACAAACGCTGTACGTATATGCTACGACCAGCACGTGAATTGGACCCGGTTCATAAAAGGGAAAAAAAATTTTTTCCGGTTCTTTTATAATTAATAATTATAGTTTATCAAATTCAAAGAAATATGTAATGATACAATAATATTTAATAATTCACTATAATTTATTCACTTAAAAAGAAAGTCATAGTCGAATAACAGTTTAATCGATATATATTATCGTAAATCGCGCAATGCACTACGGTGTTGATGCGTTTCCTACACTATTGAAATTTAAAGGAAAATAATTTCCTTTTCTTTTTCTCAATCGCGGACTCGCTGATTTGCGAGACAACTGATTCAACAGATTAAATTCGAAAGCCTAAAGATTTTCGTTTCTTCGTACTGCACACGCATAACACACTTCAAGTTTGATAGTTTGAACTTTTTCTGATCGCTAAATGCTTTTGAAACAATGTCATAAATGGAAAATCTGCTATGACATTTGTACAAGGCACTTTCCAATTTCGCAATGCACTCAGTGCATACGTACGGTAATTCGCACAATTTTAGCCACTGCTCTGGTGAATCGAGGTTACTCGTCCACGGTATTTACTATCTGTCGTAGAGTCGTCCGACTTTGTCTTGACAATGTATAATTCGATGTTTAAAATACGACGGCTGTCATATCTTCTATCACCGTGTGTATTTAACGCGCAGAATGAAAACCAGGCTTCGTTTAGGAGGGTATTTCTTTTACAAACGTCCGCGAATCGTGCGGAACTTTTTCGTTTCGATCCAAGTTCAAACGTGCGAAATTTCACCGAACTCGTATATAAAACTGTTCTCATTTGTTTGAAAACGACCGTTCTTTTCCGTTTATATTTAGACCATTTTATTGCGAATTTTATTTCGTTTGTGGCCGTGGCTTCCGACGTCTCGTACTTTATTTCTTCGTCGGCATTTCGATGGAATACGAAGAGTTCGACTCGGATCGAATGAACGTACAAAAAAAACCAAAATGACTAACACACCAATTCCGCTTTTTAGGATTTCTATACGGATTCGATAACGATTCAAACGGTTATCGCCGCGGGTAAGCAGCTGCAGTCCTACACACGTTGTTTGAGCGGTACTTCGGCCCAAAGGCGTCTCCGGAGCACGACAACGTCGTGACCATCAGTAAAATTTCGTGACTCTAGAGTCGAAAGGCAAGAAGAATTTCTATACGCCAAAGACGCGTATGTCCAAAGCCCCAACGGTGCAGTGGTAGGAGAGCAAGAGCGAGCATTGCAAAAACGCGGCGATTCTCGAGGGACGGTTCTCGCGGACGTCCTCAGCGGGATCGCGGTTGTCCGAGTTATTATTATTATACATGACGGTCCCTTTTTAATAAACGCTAGTCAGTGGTATACACACACACACACACACGCTGTACACACAATTTATATACGTCAAGTCCCACGTGGCACGACGACAATGTCAAGTAGCCCGGGATAATGGCAGCCTATTTACACACAGATATACACGCGCACCCCCGGCTCGGTTTCGAAACTGACTCTTATCTGGCCCGCCGCGGCGCGTCCATTGAATTGTACGTGAATTTATTTATTACGTTTATATGCGCGGCGCTGTATACGCTCTGCTCTTTCAAAAGTCCTATACAATACCCCATACTCGTGTACGGCCTTTATACGCGTACAAATTTATTTTATTTTTAAACGCGTCGCCGTTATTGATATCGCCCCCCGCCCGGAAAGCTTATGATTATTGCAGGACTTTTATGTTTTTACACATTTTTTTATACTGAGAGTTTGCAACTGCAATCGGATGAGCTTTCTCGGCGTCCATTCGTTTTCCTAAGAACTGATATACAAACATGTTCAGCGCATAAAAAAAAGCGTATTTCTAGTTTAGAGAATATTTTGTGCAAAACGATATATGTTTAAGGAATACATATTGAGATTTAATTTTTAAAATTTTACAAAAAATGTAACGGTTTATAAAAAAAAAAAAGCAAAAAGAATTGTGACCAACGTCAGTTTCTACGCGCTCCGGACGCCATGATCAGAACGGTTGAAGTTTATCGCCGTTCAAATTGAACGAGATACTTCAATATTATTTAGTAAATTAATTTTCCACTTTTTTTGAACACGTCATTATTATTTTCATACCGAATATTACTTTTATTGCGTAATTTATTATGTATATAATTTTTTTTTTCAAGTATACTCAATAAAGTGAAATATATACCCAATATAAACACCGTGTATACGGATTATGTATGGCTTCTTTAAAGATTAGGATTAATTATTATGATTTTTATAAATATTTTGTTACTTTTATATTTGTTTTTTTCAGTGTATTTAATACATTTTCACGGAACATCATAATATATATTTCCAAAAAATAATATTTACGCATATTATGAAAGATTATTTTGCTGAAATTATAAAAACATCTTATTAGGATTCCGGTCTCTACTTATGAGCACTTTGTACATAACGCGTACAATCTCCTAAAAACGTCTACAAGACGTATATATCACTAGAGTTTAAATTATATCGGTAATATTACACTTTTTAGCCTTTTAATTTACCGCGCACGCGGGCCAATAGTCGCCTAAATGCTTAATGTTTATAGGAAAATTTTGGCCGAGGAAACGGGAAAGGAAAAATATTACCGAAATAACGTCACCTGTTCGAAATATTATATATTATACTTTTCTCGCGGCAAACAGATGCGTTTCGTCGTTATACTGCAACGAGTTAAACCGTTTTACCGAATTCGAACGTATAATTATTATATCGTTTTTCTGCTGCTGCTGCTGGCCTGACAATTTAATTGCGTTTACATATTCTAATTTCTAATTATATCTGCAGCGTACAAGGTACATGACGCGCTTGTATTTGTATAATAATATTATATAATTATTATCATAATATTATGTTGTTGAACCTTAATTTTTGTTTTTGTTTTTCTTAATCCGTCATAATGTATTATTATAACCTGTTACGAAACACGCGCGCCGTTCGATAAAGTGTTTTTTTAACAGATTGTGAACACGGACACGGATATTTCCGGCTGTCCGCCCAAACAATTCCTGCTCGCGCGCGCGAGCTTATATCAAATCGTATCACCGTAATAATAACAACAATAATTATTGTATTTTAGTACAAAAAATATATAGGTATACACACGCGTGGAGTATATTTTTCTAACATAATTCTGTCACGTTATAACGGGTTATTAAATAATATAGTTTAATTTTCACGATACAATAGACGACGACCGGCAATTATTTTTATTATTAATATGGTAATTATTGTTACGAGAAATTAACGGGGAAACGCGGCCGTCCGACGGCTGACACTGAAAAACGTAGAAATACGTTATAGGACCTCGTGTCATGTGAATTTGTGCGGAAGTCCAGCGCTGAAGCAATATTATACGACGTACGAGTATAGTAACAGCACAAGGTGGACTCATCAATAAAGTGTCACAAGTGGGCGTGTTTTTTAATCGAGAACATTTAATAAAAACCCATTGAAATCGTGTTTTTTTTTAGAAGAAAAAATAAATTAAATTCGGAAAATATTCACGTTTTTTTCCGTTCGATTTAAGAAACCGAAAAATTCAAATGAAATAACGAATTATGAATATTCAGTTAAATACGAACAATATAAATCCACTTTTAATTAATTCGTAGAAAAAAAAAAATGTTTAAAGTTCTTTTTTTTCTATAGGTTTTTTTTTAAATACTCGTTCGTATTTTGTACGGAAATTGCTTGAAATTGATTTTAAAAATTATGTTTTACACATTGAATATAATACAGCAATCGAATATTTTTATCGCGCCTACCTATACGCGTCATGTGAAACGTTCAATTACATCAACGCGTACACTGCTATAACTGCGTGTTCGATTCGTTATATTATAGTCTAAAAAAATTGTTTGACATATTTATATATTTTTTAAAATAAATGCTCTAGCCAGTTAGGAAAAAAAAAATTTGAAAACTTTTCCACGTTGTTCACGCGTTATCATTTACAATACATGTACAACGCGTTTGGAAATAAAAATTCGTATATATATATATATTCGAAAGGATATGAAATGAAAACGTAACGAAACCCTCGATAACTATATACATTTTATTACTGCTCTCTGTTTCTGCGCGTTTTCCGCGGACCACAGTACGCGAGTAAGACCTAATACTAATACACATATACGATACAGGATGTCTCCACGGATGGTGTGTTATTAAATTTTTATTTTCAGCTAAAAATCCAAACAAAATTAAAGTAAAACTTTGTTTTGCCGAAAATCAAAAAAAAAAAAAAAACCATTCCACGAAGTTATTTTTCAAAAAGAAAAATGTCTCTTTTAGAAATATAACGTTCGTTGATTTCCTAGAATATTTATGAAAACGCAGTTCATAATATGTCGTTCGAGGTATACGACTGCAGCGGATGACGACGACTATACGAGTCGTTTAGCTGCAAGAAATCGACGTCGTAATATTAAATTGTGAACAATTTTAGAAAATCGACGAATATTGTTTTTAATTAAAACGGCAAAATGTTCTTTCTTGAATAGTAAAACGGCCATTTTGGATTTTGCGAAAAAATAACAATATAATTAAATTAAATTTTATTAAAAACACAAAAATATCCGATTAGAGCAATTTATCGGATGCCCGTGAGACACCCTGTATATGATGATGTATACTCGCGCTACATATAATGTATATATACTCGTATAAGCGCGATGGTTCTATTTTCCCTGTAATACATTGTTTTTGCGGTTTTATGTGATCAGAAGCTACGCCGCGCTACGATATACAATAGTACGTGATCAGAAATCGGAAGTCGAGTCCGTTTCTTATAATATACTCGGCTTCATCTCGTCGCAGCCTCACCGCACACGTACTCTTCTCGTCTGTATGTATACGTGAGATATATAGTCACTTCACAGCATCAGGTTCTTCCCTCCCATTTTCCCTTAAAGGACCTTATCTTATTGTCACGTCGGCCACACGAAACCAATACGTAATACGCGCGCGCGTGTGTGTGTGTGTGTGTGTACTTACTCACAGTGAAGTCGTAAGTCCTGAAAACCCGGGCTGTGACTTATATATTTAATAAAACGAGGCTGTAAAACGCGGCGAAATTCACTGGATAAAATGATATGACTTTTAACGCGCGATTTTATTAAAACTCGTATCGATACGACTCCTTTCTACAACTCCAAGGCCTAAAACAAATTGTCATAATTTAACGCGACAAATATATTATATCGAAAAGGCTTGGACGAATCAAAAAGTCGAAATTACCTAATCTCGGTTTATTTATTTTCCCTCGTATTAAAGTACTTTTTTTTTCCTCTGGCCAAATTTAATTTAATCTCGGATTGCTTCGTTGCTGACACAATTCATTTAAACACAATCCAAACATATACGTAATGTACCTAGAACGAGATAAACCACTTCAGATATCATAAAAATGTTTTTGTATACGTAAATGGTTTAGTT
Source organism: Slavum lentiscoides (assembly GCA_032441835.1). Taxonomy (NCBI): domain Eukaryota; kingdom Metazoa; phylum Arthropoda; class Insecta; order Hemiptera; family Aphididae; genus Slavum; species Slavum lentiscoides. Next base: position 14,665,597 of record CM063715.1, read on the forward strand.
TTTTTCTCTCGCGAAAAAAAAAACGAACATACGATCAAAAAAAAAAAATCAATTCAAGAGATTTCATTTAATTTCGTTAACTGCGATATATTTTCATTTTGCAATTAACTCTTAACTCGATTATTAAAAAAAATTCGGTTAACTAAGTTTAACGAATTTTTTTTAATAATCGAGTTAAGAGTTAATAGAAAAATTAAAATATATCGCAGTTAACGAAATTAAATGAAATCTCTTAAATTGATTTTTTTTTTCTCGATCGTGTGTTCGTTAAAATTCGTATAAAATTAAATCCGCCGTTCCCCCATTGACTTACCCGGCCTTGACGTTAACGTATACTTTTAAATAACAGAAATTAGAAAAAAAAACCCATACAAATATTGTTTTATAATAATTAAAGACAACGAGTATTATAAAAAAACAGGAGTATCTACACTGCGTGCAGATACATCGGTACACGTATATGTCTTGTATATGACTAATTTATTTTTTACACGTGACAAAATGTTATCTATAGCTTAGTCCTCGTCTCCTCGTACCTATATAGACATATCTATATCTGTAGACACAAATATCTATGAATATCTATAGATCGCGCTGCCAATGTAACTGGCAACGGCGGCGTAGAAGTGGGGGGACCTGGCCGCCGGGTGGTGAGTAGAGCCGGGTTCACGACGTCGTGCGGTAACGCTCTCGGTGTCGCACAAATTTATAGAATATCATCCCAGCCATAAGACACGTCAACAATTTAAAATTATTACGGTGTTACGCGTTCGTTTTATTAATATTTTCTTTTTCACTTGATATACGCGGCTGACGACGGTTTTTATTCGAAACCGTTTGCTTTAATCGAGGTAATGTGTGTGAAAAAAAAAACTTTTTTTATGCATTTTATCATACGCGATCGACATATAGAGATAAGTTTTTTTTTTTTCTATACGAGTATACAGCGTTTTATTCGTGTACTTCAAAAAAATATATCGAATATATTTTACCGACAACGTGGCATTTCTCGTTTATTATACGCGTATTTACTTTCGAGCTCATTTGTCTTTTCGAAGTAAAAAATAAATATTAAAAAACTCGAATCGTCGGCGGCGGCGGTTCGCCGTGCTGCAATAATATTCCGTTATACGAAAAATCGTGCAGACGGCCCCAGGGCAGAGCAGTACAGTGTCTGCTGCACGGCCATATTGTGCGTGTACACTGTACGTACACAGAATTGCGCGCGATGTGACACTTAACTCTATATATGCGTATACACGTTTATGTATATTATTGCACGCGACGCGAAAAGCCTTGGGCGCCGTTACCACCGTACGTGTACGATATATATATTGTGTGTTTTTACGCTCGTTTTACCGTGTGATTTATGGTGTTTTAATTCGTTTTGGATAGAATAATAATACGAAAACGCGGTCAAATATAATATACAACAGACTTCGCGTGACAAATCGCGTATATATATATATATACCGTGGCGTACAACTGCAGTATAAATAAAATATATATATACGTTTTGGTTTTGACTCGCAGTGGTGGGCGTTGTAGGTTTACCGATCGGCGAAAAAAAAAACACGTTTTTAACCATAATAACTCGCGCGCGAAATTATTACGGATTTTTTTTTTTTATGCTCGAGTATGATTCGTATATGAAATCAGAGACATTCTCCCGTTTCGATCCCACTGCGTTATATATACATAATATTGTTTATTCCTGCATTTCACGCAATAAATAAAATAAATTAAATCGTTTTTAAACGCACTCAATATATATATATGTGTAGGTTATAAATGTACATGTAGTTAAAATCGAAATCGTCGATGAAAATTAACGTTCAGCCGCATTTATTACGTTTTATTTTTTTTATGTAAAACCTCTCGGGCTATATAAAATACGCGCGTCCAAATATCCTCGTGTTTTCCGCACCGATATCCGATGAGTGTACAAAAACCGCTTAGCCTACGGTGTAAAATCCTGTAAATAATCGCGTTTAATATACGTATGAAAAGATGACCTTACAGTCTCGTGTACGTTAGGTACTGCTCGGCGACAGTATATGTATATAGCTTGTCGTTGAATCGACGTGTTTCAATTCGTCGCGGTGCACGAGAAAATTTCATACAAAATTTCAACACTCGATGTGACTACACCTACTGACGTTGTTTTTTTTTCTTTATATATATATATATAAATTCATTTGAAAATACGGGGTATTTTTTTTTTTTTCCTAATTAAATCGAATCGGGTTATTCGTCGTTGTTCGACGATCTTTTGAAAAGGCTAAGAGGGGGGTTTTCGCGGAGAGTGAAACGAGATCGTTAATAGTGGAGGATTAGACGGTTGTGAAAACTTTTATGGCGGTCCGTTTAAACTGTTTAACTGTAAATCATTATGGACGTATATTATAGTGTCGTTTATATATTGGGTATTGGGAGATTGAAGAGTTTGAATTTTATTATTATTTGGCAGCACCCCGGAATTCGATACCGCGCGACTTAACGAATGATTTATAAAATAATTAATTTCGTGCGTGTAAACTCGTTTATAGGCGTGTTTGTATTTATCATATAGTGCGAACGAAGAAGGGCTTTTAAACGCTGATTTACGATGGTTATCGTTTTGACGCGTACGTTACCAGATCGCATCAGTCGTCTGTACTTATAGGTATTCAGATTTTTCGGACGGCCGAATAGGAGTGTTGTCGATAAAAATTTTGCCGTAACGGTAAAAGCAGTTGTATACACGACTGTCGATTTGTTCGATATAACGCGCGGCATTTATTGACACCGGTTTTGCATATCGTTGGGATATTGTGACTGAAGGTGAAAAGATCTTATATGGAAATGTGTGCCTTGTCATCTGCGTGATCAACACTACGGTCAGGTTATAGATGATGTATAGCGAGACAGCGATTTTCTAAGTAAGATTTGTGTGACAAAAAAAAAAAATACGAAGGCCAAAGAACGTAGCGAAGCTTAAGGAGGAGTCCTGTAAACCACAATCGGTCGACAGTTTGCGACTGCTATATAAAAACCCTCGAGGATTCTCTATATCGGGTGTACTCTTCCCGATTTGTTATACCTAATTTCTCCATGTCATCTTTTACTTTGTTCTTTCGACGCTTCTTAGGTCTGCCTCTCGGCTCTTACCTTCCAATTAATTGTTGCTTTTATTTTTTCTGTGTTTTCCCCTCGCACTTCTTTATGCCTTGTTCTTCAAATGTCTCCTTTTGTACCAAAGATAGGCCCCCACATATTTTCCTCGATATCTCGTTCTCGAACGTCATTAATTCATTTCACAGACATAATTCAACGTTGGTCTCATTACATTGCTATGTAAAGTTTTATTTTTGTTCGTTTCGAGAATAACTTTGTTTTTACTTTTTCAAAGATATACTTGTTGACTTTAAAGAGACCTCGTTCCGGTTTCCTCGTAGCTTTTGTTTCGTTCTCGTTCACTTTCAAGCCAAGGGTCTCTGCATTCTTCAACAAAACAGTGTTTCTTTTCACACTCTCTACGTCTTTGCCCAGAACGTTTAGATCATCAGCAGCAAATATACGTATCTACATTTAATCTGTGAACTCGTACAGGGCCTCACACGAACTCGTTCGGTTTCTCGAAGAAATATATATAAAATACACGTATACCGCGGATAGACGTTCGCGTGTTTTTACATTATACGAGACTCGCGAGTATATGACGTGTTTATATACGGGAGAATAAAAAAAAAACATAATAAATACGTTAAATTTATGTCTCGTATTAATAATCCGACGTGTCTTTTTTTTATTATTATTATTATTCGTTATAGATTTCTTTCTACATTTTTTTTTTATTTTTTGACACCGACAACACTATCTGTGCTGCTATATACACGATTATAAACCACCGTGTTTATGACGACGATATAATAATATTGGCTCCCCGGGGGCGCAGATATTATAATATTATTTTTACATTTAAATGTACGAAATGGACGACCTGTACAGAGCTCGGGCGGATAAATATATAAAAAAAAAATATGGTCAGCGATTGTTTATTATACGCGTATGACGATCATCGTGAAAAAATACAAAACGCGTAAAACGACCGCTGCGAACGCGGTGACGTTATCGGCCGGGAATCTATTTTTGAGCGCCGGTCGCAAACCTGCAATTATAGTTACAGGGAATCGCTGTATTTCGCGAAAAACTTGTCGAAAATATCGAATAAATGTCGAATTTGCGCGTTCCAAATCACAACCAAACGTGTTGTTAATTCGGATATGTTTGCAATAAACGACGAGAAAATGGCCGTAGATACTCGCAACCGGCTCCCCTTTCTATTATATAATCCAAAAATCCGCACGTAAATTTATCCCCGATCCTCTTGGATATTAATTTTCAAAGATTTTAATAAATTCCGTTGTGAAAAAAATGCGTTCAAAACGAAATTTAACCTATAATATTAATCATCAGCAAAGCTTGGAAGAGAATTAAGCTTTTTTTAACCGAGTTAAAAGTATAAAATCGACAAAATACTCTTGTCAATTTTTTTTTTTCTAATCGTCCGTTTTATGGAAAACAATCGTCAATTTATATAAATAGAAAATTTCCTTACGATTTATATGAAATTTAAAATCACTTGTCTCTATATACATATATAATCATTCTATAGCTGGTATTTCTCTGGTATTACGTCTCTATAATGTGTTTACATAAAAAAAAAAAAAACGTTAACACATATAAACGTTTTTAATAAACGTATCGGTCGGAATCGAAAAAATACGAACGGGTTTAATGAATTCAATTAATATCAAACCAATAGCGTGTCTCGTTAAGTTAAAAAGATGATTTTTATGTTTTCTTTAATTGTTAATTTTTTTATCGTTGTCTGCCATTAACGTATGCGACGAGTCGTAGCAGCTCGCGGTTAAATGTTTAAAATACAAATTAATTTTTTCACGTGGAAGAAAAATTGTTTTTATATAAACAAAAATAATTTCTATAGTAAAAATATTATAAAGTATGAAAAAAATTGTAAAAAGAATACGATTTATTATTATTGGATATGTAGTGAGTTTTCATCGGTGTCCACATCGGTGTTGGTGAATTTGAGACGTAAGGCGTTTGACAGTTGAAATTTGTTCCAAAATTCAGTTATTTATTGTAACCGTGACCGTAAATTCTTCACAATATTATATTATACGGACAAACGAATGCGAAGAGCGAAGTCTTTATAAATAGTTTTAGCAGAAATTGTTGGTATTACGTAGACAACCAGAACTCTGTTAAACATTTACGGTTAAAACTCATTTTTAACGAATTCTCTTAAAAAAAAAATAATAAAAAATTCAATTTTTCGACTTATATTTGTCACGTGAATATTTTTCGCGATCCACAATTCGAGAGCTTTCGATGTGAAAAAAAAAACAGTTAAGACCGTCGACGCGACGTTATTTCTTTTACATTGTACAATCGCAGTGTTTTACTGCGAGATTACCTGTCCGCGCAAAAAAAAAAAACTTCTTTTTCTATATTATTATAATACAACGAACGGATTGGAAAAAATCCTTGTAAGATTTTCGAATTTCAGATTTTATACGTATATATATATATATATAAGACGCGCGTCCGAAACGAAACGTCGATTTCTCGTATACGGTATATTTAAAACGGTACACTGCAGCAGTGTCGTCGTTATCTTCGGCCAAATCGATCGGAATTAGATTAATCGTCGGGGACGATTTTGTTTTTTTCTGAAGGGGAACGAGGAAATTCTATTTATACTGCACAAGGTGTAAGGAGGACGCGTGAATATATATATATATTGAACGAGCGTGCATTATTATTGCCGTAACGACGAGGAAAAAAGTCGCGGGGTAATAATCGCCGATCGAATAATATATAATTATATCTCGGTGGCATGCCCGAGAAGATTCGGCGTAGCAATTGTAAATAAATTACATTTTTTAATGGGCCGTTATAAACTGCACATATATATATATATAAGCAGCTCGACAATATAAATAGTCGTCCAGCTATATTTTAAGTCGGATAAACGCGATAAACGATCATCTCGCCGTTTTAATTATCTGTAATAGCGGTTAGGTACTCACAAAAAGCTGCGTCCAAACAGCAGAACGAGTACGCGGTGCCTTTCGTGTATTCGGTTTCACGCTTTCGGAATTCACAGACCGAATCGAATTTTTTTCTGTAGCCTTAGCTTGTGCGTACGTTTTATCGTTTTTAACGCGAATAAAAGATATATGAATCCCAATTCGAATTGACAACTCGTGTAATTCCAAAAGGAGACGGTATTCACACACAATTATTGTATTAGATATTGTGCAGTCGTTCCGTACAAACATCGATTAAATATACTCGTAATATTATGATATAATACTTATTGTATATTTAATCGATGGTAAAAACGCGAAGCGAAATTTTCAAAACACTACAGACGATATTATTATATCCCGTATTTACTTCTGTTGAAGTCCGAAACAATATTCTCGTTGATGTATCCAACGATATCCTGCAAACTTCGATATAGCATTCGTATTCGCGTTCGCAGTGATACCGAAATTAAAACCCGCCAGTGTTAAGAGTGTATATTCGTTGTGTAGGTACGCTAATCGAATAGGGTTTTTTTGTGTGCGTATTGTGATTTTAAAAAATTTCGTTTTGCTAAATGGCTGCGAATAATTGTAAAGAAAAGTACGTATGTTTTCAATGTAATAACTACATAAGAGTATATTTATATATACAAACACTTTTTTTTTTTTTGGATAACGCACACATCTAGGCCGCCCAGTACGTGTATTCGAAAATCGTAAAAAAAACCTTTTGGAAAATATGATTTTGACCATTCGATTAAAGAAAAAGAATTCTGTTATTTACACGCGTACCGATTATTTATTGATTTTTATGTATTAAAGAATTAAAATTTACAAAAAAAAACTATATAATATATAGACATTTGTCGATTTTATTACCGTCTTATACATTATTCATTTATACCTTTTTTCGCATATTCATTAAATCCACAAATCTAGTTAATATCGAATAGTTTGAGATTAGAATTTTACGGGGGGCTTTTTTTTTTTTTTTGAGCATATAATTGTGTATTATAATATGCGTGTCTATAGGAATATTGATTTTTTTCCATAATTTTCATAAACCCTCGCGAGTATAAAGTCATTCTGAACTCAAAATAAAAATATCGTCGTATTCACCCGAAAAATAAAAAGTAATAATAACGATGAATTTTGTCTTTTGCAGACGCAACGAAAAAAGGGGGAAAATGTATACAGTACTAAGTGCAAAATGTTTTTTTATTTAAAAAAAATACTTAACGTTATAATATTATATGTATAATAAAAGCGTAAAAAAAAAAAAGAAACAATCATAATCCCGCGTTACACGACAAAAAACATAAATCTCGTTCGACCGACGACGACGTCGTCGCGTGCCGCGCGCACGATTCGAGTGCGTCGAGCGCCCCCGACGCTTTTACCGCCGCCGCCGCCGCACAGTAAGTCATACGGGCCGAATTCATAGAGTTTTTACCCCTTCTCCACACACGCACGCATTTATATTTATATTTATTCCGGCCTTTACCCCGCGGCTCGTTAAACACAATCAAACACGAATTCACGCGGTTTTCCGGAATTCGAAATCCCGCGCCACTGCAATTATACACACACACACACTGCGCGCGTGGTGCGCGCAATAAAAATCAAAAAAAAAACACTCCGGGAACGCGTGTCGAATGAAAATTTTTTACACTTTTTACTTTTAAATTTACGATCGGGTTCGTTAGAAGAAAAAAATAATAATAATAACGCCATTCCCGGACTGCTACACCACGTTAACACGATTAATATCGTATATTATATTATTATTATTATTATGCGATTTTTTTTTCCGCGGCGGCGGCGGCGGTGCTGACAATAACGCACGCGGCCAACACGCGACTTCTCCGGAGGGTGTGTGTCTAATAATAATATTGTTAAGGTTCACGGGCACTTTCTTTATTTCGCCCTCAAAATCCATTCTCTCTCTCTCTCTCTCTCTAATTGAAGAGTTGTGTTCGGAAAACCATAACGTGCGACCGTTGTTCGTTGTCGGTGTATAACGTGTACACGTATTAAAAAAAAAAAACACGCAGTTGCGACGGCGGAGAAGAAGGGATTGGAGAGTTAAAAAAAAAACGCTAACCGCGCGCGTGTATGAAATACACCGTGTACTATACGAGTGTAAAATATCATATCGTGTATAAGTCGGTACACCCGGGGAGACTTATATCGAAACAAGCGCCCGAACAAAACATAATCTGTACCTACTGCTGGACCTCTGCACTCTCCTGCGCGATTCGCGCAGCGACCTATCCGCGCTGGGGGTCGTGTATTTCTGCGCAGACTTTTTCCCGCGAGTAATTCGTATTTTTATAGAAACAAAAATACAGCGTTCGTTAGATTGAAAAATTACGTACGGCAGCGACTTTACTAATACCGGTGGATTTCGCGCAGTCGTGGAAAAAGAACCGAAAAATTGTTATTCCATGAAATCATGACGTCAGCCAATCGCATTACTCTATGGCGCCAAAATCAGTGGTACAAAATATTTTTCCCGCTCTTTTATTTCAATTACGGCATAGAGCCGGGTCGCCAACCAGTCGATCGCGATCGACTGGTCGATCTTTTTAGGAATATAGGTCGACCGCGAATAAAAATTAATTTTACCATTATCGGTCGATACCAGTGCCAGGTATTACGCATTAATAAACTTCAGTTTTTTTTTTCTCGTACTAAATAATTATTCTTTAGATTTTTTTTTTTTTTTGCTCATTAAACAAATCTCCTCCTAAAAATCTCCTAGATGTCGATCACCAGAGACTTAAAATTTCGAGTGTAGTTCACTTGATTGAAAAGGTTGGCGACCCCGGGCATAGAGTATATTACATAGAGGTGTTTGGCGCACGGATGACGTCGTAGGATGCGTATCACGCGATTGTTGCCATACCTAATTTTTTAATCATGGTCAGGCGCGGATCCAGAAATCACAAAACTATACGATGATCAGCTAGGTACCTAAAATCATACCTATTTAGGTAGTTATATGTATAATTTTTAAGCAATGACTACAGCCCAAGGGGGGGCTAAAGCCCCTTAGCCTCCCCCCCTTGGATCCGCACTTGATCGTGGTTACCGTTATAAATTTTCTTATGACGTTTTAACGGGGGGGGGACTTGTTTCGATTTGTCAACGTGCATGACCACGTCGAATTTTGATGTCGCGTGTGGAGGAACGATTATCCAGATAAATTTTTTATAGCCATTTACCCGAATAAATAACGCGCCGAATTCACCAAATACAAATGAAAATTTCATTTGTTTAGATTTTTTTTTCTGCATTACCGCCTACTTTAAACGTTACTATTTTTTATATCGACAACCGTTAGTGATTTTACGTTGAAACCTATTTCTCATAGTTTCCAACGTAATTCGATATTTTCTTTTAGAATTTCTAAACGTAATATTTGATTTTTTATAATACACGAATGAAACAAATCGCACATACTGTCGCACCCGCCTAAATTATATTAGCGAATTATACACGCCCACGGGTGAAATTTTCGGGGGTCTTATTAACCCTCGGTTTTGAAATTAGCGTATTACGTTAAAAATAGTAATTTCGAATTAAATTGATTGAAATTCGAAAATTGTATTGTTTTTATGCGCTCAAATACGTTTAAAACGGACGGGTAAAAAAATATGTGGCTTGAATCGGACCAATAATTTTAAAGAGCTCCACAAATTATTAAACATTTCTTTCTCCAAATTGGAAATTCACAAAACATTGGTAACTTTAGATTTTTAGTTATAAAAATGCATCACGGGCTTAATCTTGTCACTTATAAATATAAATTTGTTTTCAAACATAATATTCAGTGATCACGGCTTTTTTTCACAACCCCGTGTTTATTAGCGACAATTATTTTCGCCCATCATAATGTACGTGTGAATGGAAAAAAACGAAATTATTTTCTCGAAAAGAAATTTTCATAAATAGCATAAATCAGACGTTTCAAAATATATTACATATTCGCGGACAATTCGTGAGTCGTTATTATAACGCTATATCAGAATCTTCTCCTCCTTCTTCTTTTCGTTTCCGGTATATCAGAATAATCGTGCGCGTATATAACGCAAGTGGAAAAATATAGCGGGAAAAAAATTTGTCTTTTTTTAAATTATACAAAATTCTATCGAAAATAAATAATATATAATGCGAAATGTGCGCGTACGCGAAAAACGAAAGAACAATTTTTTTTTTTTAGTTCGTGAAATTTTTATTTCAAATATATTACGGGTTGGCCAAAAAAAAAAAAAAGGTATATATACTTTTCGTTTTTTTTTTTTTTTTATTCGTAGTGAGAAGAAAAACATATCAGATCAAACTGTAATTTATAGATAATAACTTTGCGGAAGCCATTAACGCGTTTGACTTATTCCCATTGGAGTTATACGGCTGACATGGCGTTGGTGGCATCGGGGACAAAAAAAAAAAAATATTCCTTTTTTTTTTTACACTTTTACGCATCGTTAATATTACATGAAGCTAAATTTGCCGATTTTTTTTCCTCCGCTATCCGCAAGGGAAAAACTTTCACCCGTTTTTTTTTTTTTGTCTCTGTTGTGAGTGGACTTTTTCCCCTTCCCCCACTCGCCACGGCCGTTTCAGGTACACGAGCGACGCGTATAGCGAACGAGATGTCAACAACAACAACGACGGCACACAACAAAATTAGACCCTTCTTGCGGGTGTTCCCGCGGGCTGCTGACCATCTCCGTTATATAACGGGCGGCTCCGACGAGTCCTGAGGGAACGCCGAAAACACGGTGACCACTAAGGGACGGGTACTTTTTTTTTTCCAACACTCTCGTCCTGAACAGTAGGAAATGGATTTTTTTGCTTTTTTTCCTCTCTTCCGCACTAACGCTGTATAATAATATGCGCTCCATCACGCTGACAGAGGTCATACTCGGGTAAACGTGTGTGTGTGTGTGTATATATACAGACCACACACTTTTTTTTTCCCTCGACAAAAACGCCACCGACCACTCGCGCCTATCGCCGCGTTGCAAGAATTGTTCAAATTCAAACAAATTACAATAATAAATAAAACACACATATATGTATATTATATGTACAGAAATATTCTGGTATACGTATCCTTAGAAGGATCGACGGAGCGAAATTTCATGGAATCGGGTGTATTATACCAGTGAAATCTCTTTGCAAAAAAAAAGCGGATATTTTGCGAATATTTTTTAATGTTTCGGTAATAATAAGAAATTTTTCGATAATAAAAGGAAACATATATATATATGTATATGATAACCGTTAAATGCGCTAATAAATTTTTCGGTCAATCTTTTATTGATTATTTAGGACCTATATATGTATTCTGATTTAATGCCATATCGGTTTAATCAAAGTAAAATTAAAAATATTGTATACAATTGGTTGTTCTTAGATTTAGATTAAATTTTTATTGCTGTACTTTTAATATGCATAAACATTATTACTTGTTTTAATTTTAAATTTATATTGCTCAATGTATTAATAACTAAAATTATTTATGATATTATTATTATTTTTATTATATAATATTATTCTCTATCTCTAACACAAGCTTACACAAAAACGATAGATAATCACATAATTGTATTTGGACATTATACAAATGTATGATGATTTAATAAAAAAAAAAATACGCGGGTATATTACAAACATTTTCGAAGGATTCCTTTTCGTCCCTTTCTACTGTAGACTATCGGCGCGTATTCATATATTTTTCCACGTGCCGCGTGCAGCAAACTGTCCACAAACTCCTCTTCGTGCTCTGCGTTATTGCGTACCCATTCGTACTACGTACTGTACACGTAAAAGAACGCATATCACTAGTTGTTCAGTCGAGAAAGAGACGTTATTAAAAATGGATCGTACGCGTCTAGAACAGAATTCGTAACACTTGAAACAAAAAAAAAAAAATCCTTTCAAGATTACACGGGTTAATGTTTTAAAAATATTATAGTAAAAAAAAAAGGATAAAAATAGGATATTAATACCGCCGATCGTATGATAATTTTTTTTTCTCTTCTTTTACTCGGCCGCGAGACCATATGTTATGATTTTTCAATTGTTTTAAACCGATTTTTTTTTTTGTTTACTCGACTACACTAACGTTTGATTTTTCACTCGTATTATATCGAAAGAAGAAAAAAACAGGCGCTTATTCGATCTGTGCTCGAGATTTTCTTTAAAAAAAAAAAAATCGTCTAGGGCGCGACAGTGGAGGTACAGCGACGCGTAGATACCGAGAAGACAGCTGCAGAAGTCGTCGCGGGTAAAGTCAATATCCGGTGTCGCAGTTTTCCGGGTCCGCGACCGAAGTGAAAAGCGTTGCCGGCGGCGATGTGTCGGCAATGGCGTCGGCTACGATTTTTTTTTTCCGGGCGAGAATTTAAAGAAATTTTTTCGGTTTTTTTTTATTACGATAAATTTTGTTTTAATATTGAATTTCGGTTCCGTGTCCGGCACGATTGACGAAACGAAATGTCGAAAAACGACAAGTTTTTTTTTTTTTAAAAGGCGTAAACAGGCCCGGATTGGGCCGACGAGCGCGGTGGGCCGCAAGATTATTATGATACGTAGGCCGCTTACTATAAAGCATCCAGTTATAATATTAAAACATTTTTTTCAAACATAAATAATAATACGATGGTACACGTTATCTACGTACCTATACGGACAACTATTATAAGTTTAACGGGCCGCTAAAATTATTGTGCTCGGTAAGTTTCTGGGCCCCAATCCGGCCCCGACCCCTCGCATACCCCACCATACGTCTACGCCACCGTGAGTCTTTCTGTTAAAAACGCGCACACCGCACCGTGTAATACGCGCGATACGATCGACCGGCCGGCCGGTTTTTAATCCCAGACACTCGGGGTTAGGTCGCGCGTCCCTGCATATCCTTCGCGGCGGCGGCGGCGGCGGCGGAGACGGCGTGCAGCGTCACTGTGTTTAATATTCCGGACGCGGCCGTTCCGCGCTAATGGCCTGTATTTATATATATATATAAATAAATACGCAGCGCGTGTACACCGCGTACGCTCACTAAACGAACGCGACCGTGTTCGATACGACGACGTCCTCGTGGGAAATCGGCAACGCGATCCGGGCGGCGGCGTTTAGGCCGACTTTTGCCGGTGATTGGCCCGGCCCGTCCCCGACGGTGTCGTTCGCGCGCGCACAAAGCGGTGGCGCTCGCGATTATATTATTTCGTTGTACAAAAATAATATACGAGATAAACGCGCACACGGGGAGGAGGAGACGTGACACGAACTCTGCCGTTGTCGTAACGACGTTTTTCCTCCCAACGCGTATTAACTATAAATACACGTGAGATTTCATTACGGAAACGGCATCCGCGCGGCGGTGATTAAATTTCTATATACGCGCGAAACGGCGGTGTTTTTTAAAGTATTATTATATTGTTCTCGTCGTAGAGTTTGGTGTCTTATTGAAAAGCCGACTGCTTCTTACGGGACGCCTGAACGTCGGGACACGCGGAACAGGTGAAATTTATAGAATGGAAACATTTTTGTAAAAAAAAAAAAACGGCCGCCATTTTCACAGTGACCCCGCGTCTGTTATCATTTCGTATGCGTTATCGCGGTATTATCGAGACCGTTGTTTTCGTGATTAAATGTTTATTTTTATTAATTTCACTAGGTGTCCAGTGGCGGATTCAAGGGGGGGGGAGCCCGAGGGGCCCGGGCGCCCCCTTGGTTGTTATATTATATTCGTAGTTAATGATTGCAAGTCGTCTTTACAGTGGTCGTTGCGATAATGTCGACTGTATAATCTTATCTGTAATTTACAGTTTATGTTCATTTTTCAATAACTTATACTATATTTAAGGAGTACAATGGGTGAAATTCGTTTAAATCGATTGGGGCATTACTTAATATTCATAAAGAAATTAATGTAATACCAGAACATGTTTTACATCTCTTTTCCAAGCAACAACCAAGGCGTTTACGGTTTTCATTACAATAATATTATTTATAAATCAGTTTAATACATTTTAATTTTTTATTTTTTTTAGTAATTTTATTATTCTGAGCTTTTTTTAGAAATTGAATATATTTTTCAACGTTACACGTTACAAACATTTGAGCAATACTTTACTTGAAGGCCTTACATCAAATCCTAAATATTGTACTTATAGAATTATACATTTTTGGGCCTCCCCCCCCCAAAAAAAAAAATCTTAGATCCGCCACTACTAGGTGTGCCTCGGTTTTGCCGTGGATCTCGTTTTAGGTGTGCCTCGCTTTTGGGTAGCGACTATACCGGCGGTAACAGTCGCTGTAAGTCAGGAGGTCGTTGTACGTGTGCACTGTGCAGTCTCCTAAATCGGTGGTCGTCTAGATGTAGGGTCTTCCGAAATCAATCGCCTGGTCCCTTAATAGCGGCTAGGAGCGTCTAGACAGTCGGTTTTCTAAGTCGTTCACTTTACTTTATTTAAAAACGAGAAAAGTCGGATATTCGTGTATTGTCTGTAGTGATGACTGATAAGTGAACAGCTGTTTTCGGAGTCACTGAGAAAATGGCCGAAGGTCATAGGCAACGCGTCCTATACTACCCATGTTAAATTATCAATGTTTCCATTGCAGGCATTTATATATATACATATATGGCTACACTCGAGCCCCAGCGCCTACTCGTTCAGCGTTCCTGGCCGTGGCCCCGCAGTGTATTTCGATGCCCCGTACGAAGACTAGCGTGACTCAGAATTCTTCAGGCGCGCCTTACATGGGCAGTTAACCCGTAAAATGGTTTTAGGAAAAAACTGCATCGCCCAATCATGGACATTTAATTTGTACACTTATGATTTGCGACATATCCGTCAACCGAGCCGATGTCAAGACGCTACGCTTCTGTTAGCTGACCATTTTGTTCTTTCTCTTTAGAAGCATAGCTTCTCTCGGCAGTCCAACGACTGATTTTAGTTTGTTTTTTTTTTTATAACAGACAACATTCACTCACGTCGAAAACGGTGTACCACTAGAAAACAGTGTTTTGAAATTGATCATTTAATTTTTTTTTTACTTTTTACCGATTCGATTTGTAAATATTCAATCTTTTCATACACTTCATTTCTATTTCTTCTCGTACGGTTTTATCGAATCAAGTTTAACCCCCTTGTTGCGTAAACAGATGTAATAAGTCAAATAATCTTTCGTTATACGCTACACCGCCTGCAGTTTCAATGTGAAGGACGTGTAAAAAATTACAAACTTTGCACGGACAACATAAATACAAATATCGTAATGAAAAAAACTCGCATATATCGTTCGGAATCTTTTTTTTTCAAATTCCAAACGATCACGTACATCACAGTAAACTCTCCGAATAACAAATATATATATTTTTTTGTAATATTCGAATGATTTATATTTTTCTCCGCTAAAAAAAACTCAATAAAACGTCAACGCCTGTGTCCGGCAGCAATGACGAAGAAAACGCGCGTTCATACCTGTTGAATTTCGTACACCTGCAGCCGAACTCGGTAGAACCGCCAGAGGCGTACTCAGGAATTTTCAAATGGTAGCGGGGGGTTGAAAATTTTGTTGACATAAAATTGAAAATAGATTGTAAAAAAAATATTTGTTTATTTTTTCCTTTCTTAAAATTTTTTTTTTTAGAAAATTGCTCCTGTGAATTATATTATTTATAAGCACGAACAACGCACAAAACTACATCGGTTAGTGAAGTCATGGGGGGGGGTTCAAACCCCACGAACCCTACTCCACCCCCTTGATTACGCTCCTGAGAACCTGGACTACACGTTTTATAAGCGCGGTGACGAGCGCGTCGGACGAGACAAAAATACGGCGGCGCCGGGTTAAAGCTTGACCATCAAAGTCGGTTGGCTCGAACTGTCATCATCGTCGGTCGCATATACACGCGCGAAACCCCTTTTGGCTCCGCCGCCCCCTTTTCCCGGCCGATCGGTCGCGCGCCACAACCCTTGCGCCGCGCGGATCATCCGACGTTACACGATTTTCTACTTAACGGTCGTGACTACTGCAGGAGTTGCTCTGCACGTATTATATACACGCGTACATACATATCGGCGCGTATACGTATATGGCTTTGTCGGACAGCGAAAAAAAGCAACGGGCCGGGCTAGGGGAAGTAAAAGGGACGAGAGAATGAGAGAGGAAAAAAAAAATCTAACCACCGACATTGAGACGGCTACGAGTGTGAGTGTAACTCGTCGTCCCGCCCGAAGAAACGTGTTAAATGTGTCATCCGCGGTCCCTGTGGGCACCGCGTTCGGGGTTTGTCCATTAGACTCAATTAGAACCGCCGCCGCCGCCGCCGCCGAGGATATTTCCCGTGTACGGAACGATAATAATTTACGGATACGCAGCCGATGTGCTCTCGTATATGTGTTTCGCCGTCTCCTAATTGACAGCAGTGCCTTCGAAATGCGCATTTATATGGCCCGCCGCCGCAGCCGGTGAAACAAAAGTGCCAGTGCGGTTTTCGAAACGTAGTAGCTGGTCCGTATAGACGACCGAGTACGAAATAAATTTTTGAACACTCGAGTCGCGCAGCGCAATCTTCAAAGCTCCCAGGCAGGATTCGTCCCGCGGACAATTCCTCGGTGTATGTGCGATCTCGTCGCTTCCCACTCCTTCGGCACGCTTCTATACGTATGGCCGCCACCACCTTTGCTGTGTATGATTTTTTTTTATTAATTCGCACTAATATTTCAATTTTTCTTTTCTTTTTAATATAACCGCTCAGACAAAAATAAAAAATAATTATAAAAACGTTTGAAAAAATATTTTTCGTTTTTCTCCACGACATCTTTATTATTATTGATTATTACAAATCTCCAATGTCATTTAGACAATTATATCGTTTTAAAATATCTGTTGAAATTGTGTATAACAAAAAAATGAATCTCATTATAGGTCCCGTTTTAAGAACGCGTCAAAATTCAAACATTTAAACGTTTATAATAATTTTAATGTACTGTATTTAACGTACTTTGATTCGTGGATAAAGCACTGGAAAATTACGTTGATTCGTTGTAGCACTCCTTTCCGAGAAAAGTGGAACCGGAAATCGTGATGCGCATTATCAAATGTAAAATGTATAGCACGGAGTTTATCACATTCAAAGGTCTCGAGTCGGATTTCCAATTTCTAATCGTTCCAAAACGAAACGGAAAATAACGTTTATCGCGTACTAAATATTTCAATCGACTTAGTCGTACGACTATTCCATCGATTTACGAACCAACGAAAATCCGAGGCGCGTCACGTATTATCTTCTAAAAAAAAAAAATCTGTAAAGTGAGAAAGAACCGAAAGTCACTGGAGTTCTGAAGAAAACGTTCGTCTGTCGCGGGACTCGCTAAAACAACATACACCTCTTCAATACAATGACACTGTCGGATTGAGGTTTTCGACTAAATCCGCGTTGGAACGACAACCTAACCTGCGTCCTTCGCCCGTGTCTGCACAACGCAATCGCTTATTGTTTTATACGCTTTCGGTGTTGGAAATGCGAAACGACGCGTGTCCTTATCGTGACGATTCAAACCCTTTGCGCGCGTCTGCAGCAACAGCAGCGTGCGCATTGTATCGTAAAGGATTAGCGCTTTGCCGAGCTGCGAAAATCCCTTCGGGCGGTCGAAGGGCGCGCGCGACAGGGACAAAAGGCCGAGTCGACCGATGTACACACATATACAGACAGACACGGTATATAAACTTCACACGGGCCTAAGATTGCAAAAGCATTGAATGTGTGTGTGTGTGTGTGTTGACGCATGCACGCCCCTTTGCAGCCCGCCAACGTTCGTCACACTACGTACAATGAAAATTTCCGAGGTTCCTTTCAGCTGACGTCGTTCGTTCAATAACACACGAGTCTTTGTCGTCGTCCACACTAGCTGCACGCCACGCACGTACGCCCCCCGCGGTCCACCGATGACCGAGTCCGGGTCATCGACTGATTGATTTACCGGCCGAACGCCGTACTATATTATAATATCTGTCTAGATGTTTCAATTAAATTGACAAAAAAACAAATTTTTTTAATTTTAAAAAAATTCGTCTGTGTGTATAGATTTATTGTACAAAAAAATTTCCGATTATCGCTATGTAGTATTTTTTATACGAAACGTGATATTATATACGTAGAGCGTAATTATTATGTATATAAACAAAATAGTGTTGACCGAAAATCCGTCGACTATTTTAGGTCCCTCTATGTTTTTCAAATCCAACGTGAATCGATGTAAAAAATTGTATTGAATCTAATCGTTTTACTAATTATGTTTTATAATTATTTAGATTCCAAGTGATTAGAACTATTCGTGGAGGTAATATATATGTATAATATAATTTTTTTTAAATTAGACTAATATTTTACTACGCACGACTATAATTCGATCCGAGGATATTTCGATCCTGCAGGGAAATTTTACCATACAATAAATCACGGCGTTAGCGATTGATTATGTATTGGAAGGATATTTAAAAAGAATTTTCAATCGATTTTTGAATTTCATTTCACGCCGACAATTCGAAAACGCCGTGCACTCCGCTGAAAATAATGAGTATACGCATCAATATAATTGGATTAAAAACAATATATAAATAAAACCGTCGAGTGTTTTTCGAACTCGAATCGTTTCGGCCGTATACCGCCCGGCGCAAGCTAGGGAGTTACACGAGCGAATTTCGTTTGTACAATGAAACGTTGTACACGGTCGAACGAGTGATTTCGGTCAATCAGTATAGTCGAAATCCTTATATAGAGCTCGTCCGAAGGGTAGAATATCCGACAATATCCCGAGCGCGCGTGTTTGCTTCGGATACATGCGCATAGTATAAGTCCGATCTGACTGGCCGTAGGAAACTGCGAGGAGACCCAAATCCATCGGATTTATACACGCCGAACGCTGGCTGCTGCTGCTGCTGCTGCTGCTGCTGCAACGTTTTGACACACCATCTAAATAACGATTTAACATTATCCGGTCTGCCGAGCACAGCGAACTCCCGTGTATTATTGTGTAGATTGTATATATAGTATATACGGTATGCCGTGTGTATATAAGCACACGCGTCGAACCACTCGCTTTGTAATGTGAGAATAACGTTTGGCAGAGGAAAATGAAAAAAAGGTACCGAGAAGAACGAACGAAAAAATCAATGACTTAACCGTGTAACGTTTGAAGCGACGTCGTTTCACTTATACGAGTATAACAGACGGCAACAATAAACCTCTCGGCAGTGCGTCTGCGGCAGCGATTGTTCGGGGAAAAACAAGCTATTTGTGTTATTTTTTCACGGTTTTCGTTTTTTTTTCGTGTCTGACTAGAAAGAAATCAATTAGATTTACCGGATAAAAATGTATCCAGTAAAACGAATATTCGTATATAAATACATGTCCCATGCGTTTGTGTTCCCATAGGGCAGAGATCGCCAAAGAAATTGTCTAGGTGCTATCAAATTTTTTTTTTATGCGATAAATGAAACATTAATAATAGATATTTTAATAAGAAATAAAAATAATTTCTTTAATGACAATATTGTACATATTAATTATGGTAAAAAAAAAACAACAAGAAAATTCCGTTTATTATAAATAATTTATCGGTTGAATATGAAGCGGTGTGCATTAGTTTTGATAACTGCGTCGATATCGATTAATTTTAAACGCAATGCTCAATGGTATTTGTTCCAAAATTTAGTTTTTTATTGCATTCGTGACCGAAAATCTAAATTCACAATTATTTTACTATGGCAATTGAATGGGAACAAGCGTCTATATAGCTTTACCGAGAATTACTTGTATTAGGTGTATCTCAAACAGACATCCGGAACTCCATTAAATATTTACGGTTGAAACTCGTCTTTAACGAATTGTCTTCAGATAATTCTTTTTCAGCTCATATTCGTCACGTGAAAATTTTCGCGACTCATCAAAAATTTTATGGCGACCAACTTTTAGGAAACTCTGCCATAGGGTAATACTGTACATCTGCACCGTATACTCTCAAAATGTTTTTGAAAAATCAAAAATTTCGACATTTATTTACAATATTACGAATCATATAATATTAATGACAACAACAATAACCACAATAAAAATAGCAAAACTAACAAATTAATATATTAAGCAATAGAATTAAACTAGAAACCCAGCTAATGAATTAAACCGAATAATTTTATAAATATACCACATGTGAAGTGGGTAAAGCATAAAATATTTACAGTTGTCAAAGGGAACTCCAAGGAAACGTAAATTCAATAGCAATGATGCCCTATGATTGTCCAACACAGGGCAATCGAAAATTAAATTAAATGCATATCTGTTCCTGTTCGTGTCGGGAACGTAAAGGAAAGTAACTTAAATCTAACTTCCTGGCGGAAGACGATTATTGACTAGACGAAGCCTAGTAAACTGAGTTTGGTGTATGTTCTGTAATTAAACTGAAATCATGAAACCAAAGTCGACGGGAAAAAAATGAGATGAATCTTTTTGTATTTCACCGCCAAGTTCCCTGGCAAAGAAGACCATTTCTTATACCATATATCTGTGATACATTTTCTTATAATGCACTCGTATATGCCTAAAACGAGATTTGTAAACAACGACGATGCATATCGTTCAATTTTGTTTCTCTCAGCATGTTTAGTAATCATCGAATTTTTTTCTTTTTTTTTTCGCTAATATTCACTTAAATGTACTCCGCTCGAATACTTACGAACTTATAACGAATTTTTAAATTATGTAAAAATTGCAGCAGCCCACCTGCACGGTATACATAATATACGGACTGGAATAGTATCCGGAATACTTTTTTTTAAAGTATTCTGAACACAGTATTCCGAATAATGTTTAATACTCACTCATACTTTAAATAGTACCTACATAAAAATAATAACTTATTACTGAAATGTAAAAAATAATATTATTTCAGAAAAAAATATGAGTAGCAATATTAGCAGCAGTAGGTATTTAAAACAACACCAATAACCTCGTTATATTTGGTATATGAACCCAGCCTTATTCAAATAATCAAACCTGCATCTGATTACACTATAATTGTATTTTATAAATGGAATTGGTATTATTAATTTACTTATTAGTCAATGCGTTAATTATTATGAACAGAGAATTAAAAAAAATTTATTATTATACACCCTCCAAATACGAGTACATATTGATAGCTGTTTGTATTCGATTAAATAATAATAATATATAATTACTATGTTTGATATTCGTATTACTAAAAACTAGTGGAAAAAAAAAGTATACAAAAGTATTTGGAATAATTTTTATGAAGTATTCAAAGCATTTATTGTTACAAAGTATTATACATATTCTGAACGGTTTTTTTTTTCAAATTATTCAAGGAACATCGGTACCAAATACTTTTAAAAAGTGTTTTAAGTCTGGACCGTGTGCACAGGATTGCGAGCGTCGGTGTCATGGAGTCGCGCGAACAGGGCTGCAATTTTTGCAAACATTATACTACAGATGTATGATTGGGGCTAGATAAACGTTTCAATTTAAGTGCGGCGAACGAGCGAGGGTGACGACGACGACACAAGCAAGCGCTGCACTGTACACTCGACAACAACCAGGAAGGGTTTTATAACGTATACGATACGTTTTATATGCATGACCCCGGGACACACACACACACACACACATTCACTACACCGCCTCCGCATCCGCCGCGCATATCTGGCTCATTTACAACTGTTACCCATCCCTTCCCATTGCCCCCCCCCACCACGGTCCCTTAATACCTTTTAAGCCATTTAGAGTTTCGTTAAATAATAATAGTCGGTTTCAATTAGTTTTTGTACGCCCGCCACACCTCCACGGGGTCCTCCCGCCAAACCTTCGTCGTCGTAGACTTTGTGTCGTCGATAATCCGCACCCCACCCCGGTGCAGCAACGACACCGAGCCGCGCCGTATTCTCTCCATACGAGCGCCCGTTTTTATTGTCCGCACATACACACACGGTTTACTGCAAAACACCGTACCAGACTACTCGCACGCCTACAAAACCTCCTGTGCGACGCACCCTATTTTCACACCGTATAAACTCCACAACGTCTCTGCATACTGGATGCTGTGTACGCGCCCGGCGGTCTGAACGAAAACGCGTACTACTCTACCTAATTAATAATGTTGTATACCAAATTCTTTTCAAACGCTATTCTCATCGTTCGTCAAAGTTATTTACTCGAAAATAACTTATTCTTCTACTCTGATTTCTCCGGCCATTATTGATCGTACAAATGTCTCTCCGTTTCTCTCTATCGAGAGAGCTCCCATCCTCCTGCACTGTAAATTCCTTGTTTTTCACGTCGTGACTGACACGGTCTTCCCATCGTAACCGCGGTCTCTCTCAACAGTCGCTTTCCGCAAGGTGTTTCCCTTAATCCGTGTCCTTACTGAAGACCCGTGTCTCCTCCACGCACGTCCCGCCCAATTCTCTTTTTAACATATCTTTTACAAAAGCCGGCCTTCGGAAAATTGTATTACTCATCGTGCCTTTTTCTCCATACCGCTGTCTGCGTGTCGATAAACAGGCGTTCTCAACATTTTTCTTTCAGATGCTCTTAATGCCGATTCCTCTGCTCTTTTTAAGTGACCGTGTCTCTGCGGCGTACACACAACGACTGGACTACGATAAGCAACACTTATTTCGTATTCTCGTATTGATTTATTTTTAATTTTTTTTTCCTTTTCGAATACAAGTCCACGAAGAACAATCAACGAGAACAAAATATGTTCCATTACGACAAATCAAAAAAGAACGGAACGAATCTGCGCGTATTACAATTCTGTAACTCGGTGCGGAGTTTGAAGTTATCATTTGGTAAAGACTAACTCTAATCGCGACTTCGATATTTTAACGACATCCCGCGGATGTACATATTGTCAATTCAAAAAATTTGAGGAACGCGTAAATTTCTAATTCGTAAGATCGATTTTTTCCTCCATTTCTCGTCGGAAATATCGGTGGCCGTTCACGCTGTTTCGAGCATAATATCACCGGCAGCGGTTGTCATCGTCAAACTGTAAAATTGCAAATAATTATCGCGTTCTCTTTAAAAAAAAAAAAAATTAATATATAATAATAACGGATCTTTTGTCGTTTGCCGAGTCCGAACGATCTCGGTTAGGTTTTACGTTTTGTCATTGGTTTTTACAAACTCGCGTACACAGCAATATATAAATAATACGTTCACGATGTTATACGTACATTGTGTACTCGAGAAATAGGAAATATCGTAAAGTACAGAAATACTGAACGATTCGGCAGACAGACCCTCCTACATCGTTTGTACATTTTCAGTACACATCGCGCGTAACATATTTGTATAAAGCTGCGAACCAGACCATATTGCGCCGCCCCCCGCGCACTTATTATCCGCGCGATTCGAAATCACTCGTTATAATGTGCTTTTCCACTATTTAAACACAACTTTTATACGATTTGATCGTTACGTATACGACATTTAAGTGGTTTTTCATCAGCACGTGTTCCGCGTTTCGCGCCGTATACACGCCGTAGACGCAATATATATTACACGGACAACTACTAAAGAGTCGTTTTTTTCTCTCCTCAAATTAATCTCATACCGTTTTACGTGTCATACGACATTATGTTGTACAAGATTTCCGGGCGCGCGCGCTCGTTCCTTTCCGGCGACCTTTTAAAACTCGCGTTTAAGTATACGCGTATTGAGTAAAGAAGCCATGTGGAAATGCGTGGTGCTGGAGACGTTCGGAAAGGATAAGCTCCGATGGAAAGAAAAACTAACGAGAAAGCGTTGAAATATTGTTGAGAGAAAAACGCGATTTGATGGAAAATGGCACGCAATAAGACATCCAGAAAAATTACATCTGCCTAGAAGGTATATGATCGAGGGGAAGAGAACAGCAGAACTCCTTGACAGGACGGTTATTGAAAAACGCGGGAGCTGTTTCGTGTACAAAGATCTAAAGGAAATGGCAATCGTTCGCGGTTGAAGTACGGAGAATCGGTAAACCTGCAACCAACGGGCTGAACAAGCAATGAGAAAAGTACATATATTTTCAACAATTTGAAACGATAATATTAAACGCAGTATTTTCAGTAAATCGGGTTTTTTTTCATATTATACGTGTTCGCTCAAAACACGTATAAATTTAAAACACTCTTCTTATTGAACTCGACAAAATAATTATTTATTTAACGCGTTGTTGTCGTGATTATTGAAATAATCCAAATTTTAATATAACGCGTTATTACGTGTTGGTGAGGGGGTCGGATTTCATAGAGGAATTTTAAAATTACAATTTATACCCATGATGATAGAATATGTGTGTGTTTTATTATAGACTATGCGTGTTGTGACTTGTAAGTACATATTATAACGTCGTTGCTCGCGCAAAAATCTGTTATATAATCTTTATTTAAAAATCGCTTATTATTATTGAAAACAACAAGAAATAAATATTATTATTCGGTTTAATCCCGAAATAATAGAGTATTTCGTGTGTTGAAGATTTGGCCACGACATTTTTTCGGCTGCCACTGAGCGATTTCGGTATTTGAAGCCTGACGCGTATATCATTTTGTATATCGTAAAAATTTCGACAATAATCGCGCGGGCCGTGACAACTTAAAATATTATTTTAATCGTCACACGCGTTAATATTTTTTTCCCTCCCCCGTTCGTTTTTGAGCGTGTTGATTCGACTGGCGCTGTTGTATACATTACGTACACACCAGTGGAAAAAAAATATATATAATGTCTGTCGAGCATGAAATACTGTGTATATAAAAATCGTATATTTTCCTCCCGTAAGTCCCCTCCCCGCCCATTAAGTCCTGACTGAATATCACACGTATATGTGCAGGGTATACACATATTATTATAATTATACAAGGTCGGTGGTAAAATATTTAAATGGTGTACAAGGTGCTGTAAACGTCGTCGTGTGGATATATACACGCATATTATACGGCCAGCAAAATATTATAATAGTGTTCGTATAATAATTATAGAAACACGGCGGATTGCGCGAGTGCGTGTCACGGGACAGTTAAAATAAGCGGAGTATATATATATATATATATATATATTCGAATGAATATAAGCTACTTAGCCGTTCTAGATATTATAATATTGTCCAAACACGACGAGAATGAGATATTATTATTTTTTTGTTTTCAAATCGTAAATTACCGCAGCTAAGTAAATACGAATAATAATGAAAAAAAAAAACGAAAACTAAAAAAAAAACATGCGAATATACTCGTACAAACCTCGGGTGGTGGCGAGCCCGTGTGAATATTTTAATATCTCTATATGCGCATTTACTGTAATGCCCGGGAGCGTTTAACGAATCGTTCGAACTCGTATTTTCTATAAACTCGCGGTCACTTTATTATAATATATTATTGCGCGCCACTGTTTATTCGGAATTTTCAATTAGTGTTTACGAAGTTTCTCAATTTTTCGCCATTAATTATTAAAAAAAAATAAAAAGTGAAAATCGACTAATTCAGTGCTTAAGTTTCGAACCCCGGCATAATAATTTTCAACGGATCCTTTTACAATTTTTTTTTAAATTACTATAAACACATGAAACAGATAATTTTGGCAATTTTATTTCGAATAAAAACGTATTTTGTACACGTCGACTTAATTGTTTTTCAAAAACATTTTGTTTTTTTGTTTGTTCTTCCTTTTAGCCACACCACTAAAGGGCTTTTGACGTTATTATTGTTCACACTATCGGTTTACTCTTATGGTTTAATATGTGTAACAATAACGAGATCGGACTATCGGAGACATAAGGGGATTATAATAATAAGAAAAGTCCTTAGGAAAATTTTTTGATTCCATCGCGCGCCTTTAAGATTTCCGATTATTTATGACAACAGACAAATTATTATCAGTGAGCGTGTGTGTATTTTTAATTCTCTATGTAAATAACATCCGATGATGATAGGCTTGATTTTATCATTATCGTCCGAATAACGAAAACGTATAAAATGTACAATGACTGTACAGTGGGACGAAAACAATATCGAATTTGATATTTTACCATGGGATTTGATATTTTTAAATTTAGTATATGTCTAACATAAAAGCACCGACTTGTGTCATGTAAGTTTGTCCAATTATTTTATGGTTATGCTGACAGTGCGCGCTGATTATCGGTCGTGATAGAGCGTTTAGTGCTTAACGACAAACACGGTCCGTCGTGTACAGTGTAAACGAGTAAAAGAGTAAACGTTAAATAAGTATTAAACGAGTGTACATCGAGGAAAGATGAATCATTACGTTCATTGAAATACGCGAAATAATAATATTATTAATAATACAAAATAAAGATTATATACGCGCGTACGAAAGTCACACGGTCAGCGTCAAACTAAACACCCGCATTTACCGACATAGCGCGTCAGCCGACCGTAATAAAACGGGAAAAGAAAGTAGTCACCAGATAGCGTTACGATACAACATAAAGGGCGTGGCAGAAAACCGCTCAGTGTAGTGACGGCGGTCAGGCGTGAACAACGTTGTTCGCGTCGTCTGACTGCGGTGCGCGCGTGTGTGTGTTCGAGACTGATTGCTATTTATATGCGCCTTTCTGCCACGCCCTCTATGTTGTGCCGTAGCGCTATCTGGTGTCTACTTTCTCTTCCCGTTTCATTGTCATTTCGTTTACGTTCCACGCACGTTGTTCTTCCTTTTTCTACATCTGCATTTCGTCTCGACACATTAATAAATCTTTCTTCTTGGTTATTATTCATCCATGTGAATATTCCGCTTTCACCCCCACCCAATTCAACATCATGTATAACCGCAACTGGCCAGAAAGCCCCCGGCGATCGCCGGTTAGCCGGGTGGACCAGACCCACATTGCGCTAATCGCACAACGTCGTCTGATTTATAGTCGAAGAAATTCGTTCAAGTAATAATAACTGGGAAAGTGCAGAGTTCTAAAATACGTACGGGAGATTTTTTTTTATGATTTCTATAAAATGAACGGTGTAAGACCGTTCTAATATCGGCCAGTCGGTATAAAAAAAAATTTTCGATTGTTCACGAACAATGATTTCCGGTCGAATTCTCGTTCGCGGAAATCATATAAATTTATCCGTAACCTAACCTGAATTGCGTTAAAATTTGACGATATTTCGCCGTCTCTTATAATGACGCGCTGCCGGCGCGACGAGACGGTTGAACACTTTTTTTACAAAAAATGGCCCCGCAACATAAATTCGAGAATTGAGAACCACTGGTCTACATATATATATATATACAAAGTGGAGTTTGCCGCCTCGCTCGCGTTACACACCCCGCGGACCCGTTATAGCGACGATTACGCGCATATACGTATAAACGCGCATACATTCGCTTTGGCAAATAACGCCGCATTTAATAATAATAATATAATAAAACGTACACGGTGCAGCACTGCAGCACCGTTTGACTGACAGTTTGACGGGTTTTCGAAATTTATTTTTTCCAATCAGTTACGTAATAATAACGCGCGCGTATCTTCGTCGCGACACGCGGGGGAGCGGGGGCGCGGGCGCAGTGGGGTACGTGCAGTAGTGTACAGTGCACGGTACGCGACGAGCCGTCCCGAGAGAATGGTAATAGCGGGTGCAGAGTGCAGAGTGAAAAAAGGGGCGGTGGTTTCGAAATTAGGCGGTATACACTACGCGCGTTTCACCACCGATCAAACCTGTCAATCGTCTATGCGCACACACACACACACACATATTATATTGTTATATATATTATATAATATTATATCACCGGGTGCTCGTGTGCAGTGTAAAACCATTTCGAGTGGCGCGTTTTGTTCGCCGCCGCCGCCGCCGCCGACTTGTCAATTCATTAAAACACGATGCCGTCGCGCGCGCGTGCAGTGTAATTTTACGATATACGCGAGCGAGCGGTGTACGAGAGGGGACGACTACGGGGCAAATGCTTTTACGGGTCGAAAAACATTATATACGGACTGACTGTGCTGTGTGCAGTAAACTGCAGTCGCGTTATCGCGCGGAATATAGCAGAACAGTGTTTCTCAATCTTTTCGCAATTTTGCACCCTTAATTTAATATAAAACTGTCCGTGCCCAGCCCAAGGTGTAGAATTTTTTTTCTTAACTATATATTAAAATTAAATTGTTGTTGAAAACGTACCGAAAAAAAAACGCAGATTAAATACATATAGTACATATACGCTCATAGGTTTTTTTAATAAACCGTTGGAAAAAAAAATCGTTATAATAATTTTAAACAATACTAATATAAATTAGTAATGTGACGGCTTATATATTTCTGCGTAAGGAATCAATGTCCGCTGCGTGATATCAGAAACAGCGATGCGCAAGTTTGCTGCTTCTAAAGTCTGCGTATAGAAAGACATGATTGTTTTTTTTTTTGTTATTTATAGTCGTGAAAATGCAGTGTCGTATAGATTGATGCAAAAGGAATATGAAGGCTTTTGAAATTATTGCGGATACTCTATTGCCGTCGTCATGACCGAATACCCGTTTGTCCTTTTTCGTGAAATTCTCGTTTCAAGGGTGGAGACTGGAAATATTTGTTCGAAAACGCATTTCAGAGTGGGTAAAACACAAAAGAAACATTTCATTGCTCCCCCGCAGTAATATTCGTACGGCCCCACAGTTTGAGCAGCACTGGCGTATATTACCGCTGTGACAGAAACGGATAGAGCGAGCGAGCGAATATAGTGAGGAGAGACTCGAGCGTATAGCTTTTTTTTTTTTCTGTTTGGCCGACAGAAACACAATGGCCCGCCAGCCGTCACCGCGTACAAAATAATCGAATTTTAATCCCGTTTAAATTAACTGTATAATATATCGTATTATGATGTTGTGCGATATCGAAACGCACGAACGGACAATGTATTTATATACATATTATTATTATTATTATTATTATTATTTTGTACTTGTTAGGGCATAGGACGTGTATATAAAAATAAAACACCAGTAAATACAACGCGAGCATAAATTCGCGAAAATGCGCTTTTGAAAATTTATCAAAAAAGAAATGTCCTAGTAAATAACGTATGATTTTTATTATTTTTTTAAAATTTAAGATAAAGATTTTACAGTTTTGTTATTAGTAAAAATAAAAAATTCGAAAATAACAGTAAATCATTGCGTTGTAAAAACGATTCTATGAATGGAGATTCGTGGCGTGGTATCGTTTATGATAATTAATATTCGTACGACAAAATCGCGTTTTTTGCCGTTTTTAACAGAACATTTTTTTAATTTTTTTTTTTTGCAGCGTTTAAAAACTATTGAGAAAATCGTAAAACGACCTCTCTGTCAAGTAGCAAACATTTACTGTACCGGAGAAAAGCATGAGGAGATCATCCGAGCATTCTTTCTATAGTCGAAAATTTCTACACAGAATAAAAAACTTGAAATGGCTAAGAAAAAAAAAATTGTGATTAACAATTTGCAAGATTTTTTAACGTAGTTAAAATACGTAATTGACATTTTATTAAATTTTCAGCCTTTAAAACTAAAAATTAACCCTTCTTATATTATTCGCTATTTGAAAAAATGTATTCTTATACTAGTTTGTACAATAAACTTTTAGATGAAAATATTAAAAAAAAATTGTTTTGTTTTTCGAGCTTGTGATTTACACGACTCATTAAGTGGATAATACCTGCAAGTGAAAAAATAATAATATTATTCTGAATTTTTTGACGATTTATGTATGATTTTTTTTGATTCCAAAAGATCTACAATTTGACGTCTAAAAAAAAAAAAAAACACTAACACTCCACAGTATTATTTTCCCTAAAATATAACTATACAGTGATGAGAATATATCAATTATATAAGCATTCGGCGTCTAAAAACTTTATATGATTTTTATAATAATATTGATTTTAGACACTCGACATTTTTATTACAATTTCAAAAGAACGTATTCATAATTAGGTAGGTATATACATATTATGATAATGTCGTCGTTTATACGCTGCAACAGTACGTATCCTCAAGCATGGGTAAAAAGCTTATATCGTTTTAAAGGGTTCGCCCGTAGTAATAACTGAATACTTGTTGGTATGTTTATAACTGAAATTAATTTAAGCGAAAACTATTTAACGTAAATATTAAAACATTTTATTTTCAAAATAACTGCTAACGTCGTAATATTTGTTTCGTTTTTTTTTTTTATAATTGCCACTTTTTGAACGGGTCAAATTATTTTTAATGTCGCAACTATTTATACTATCACAGGGTTAATACCATATTCGTATATACGCGTTTTGTTCGATAAATGCTGGTTTTGATATAAGCGCGGTGGATGTTTAGTTACAGTTTACAACTACTATCGGTTTAACAACAACAAAATATATTTTACCGCGACACTCGACTGAACGATGCGGTTGACAGAATAACATTTTAGTTTGTGAAATTTCGAGACGCGTAATATATAACAGATATACGTTCCGATACGACCGCGATTCAACTCGTTAATATTATTGTTTTTTTATTTAAAAAAATATGTTCATGTGTGACATATGTGTGTACTATGTGTACTCGTATATAAACATAAAACGTATTATATGCTGTACGGTGCAGACAACGATATTCAAAATAGTTTTTTTTTAAAATACGCGATTTTGTTTTTTCAAGGAAAAAAACGGAATAAATAATTTTTTTAGAAAAAAAATAGAAAAAACGCCCGATGAAGACGCGTATACAACGTGTCCAAACGTTTTTACAGGAAAATATTCTATGTATAAACGCAAATTCAACGACGGCGGACAATAGTAATTATAATACACATCATTAAAATCGAATGAAAACGAACTATAATAAATTATAGAACGTGTTACCGCGTAATTATATGTGTCGCGGAGTGAACGTTTTTTAAAAAAAAAATTGTTTTTTTTTCCTTTTCCGTTGGAAGCCCGTTTTATATTGGGTCCTGCGCGTAAACGATCACATTTATTTTTCTCTTTCCGGTCGTGTTTACCGGCACGGCGTGTCGTTCCTGCGGCGGCTACTTTCCCCCCTCCCGGCCACGTCTTAAAACAATATATAAAAATACGTTCGCGCGCGATAATGAACTGCGGTGAGAATATAAATCGACCGATTTAAAGTGCGTTTAACTATCTTCATTTATTACCCTTAATGTTTCTGGATCTGGATTAGATTAAATAAATATATAAAAAAATATATACCTCGAGCGAAAAAAGAAATATATATATATAAACTAAATCCTCCGGGTAGTTATACGATCGAAGAAAATGATCTCTTTTATTTTTTCTCCCCGTTTTTTTTTCTTTCTTTTTTCGTCTCTGTTTTTGCTTCCCCCTATCCACTAGTTTTACTTCTTCGCGTCCGTATATTCGGACACGGCGGCGGCGAGGTGACAAAGAGTTAATTTCCGCTTTCGCCAGAACCATTTATTTAAATGGGACAAGATAATGCGCCTAACCTTTATAAAATGTATTGGCCGGAACCCCGACGGGCAACCGGAATTCGACGTTTTATTCATGACCGAAGTTTTCTATTTTTCCCCTCCTTCTATTATATATATATATATATATACTATACCGCCGTATAGGCCGAGACCGCCCGATCGTTTAACATATATAGGTTAAATGACCAAAAGTTTGTTTCCGACTTCTCTGCAGTCTGCGCACATATATATGAAAGCACACACACACACGCAAATAAAACTAAAAGTTTACTACACATTATATTATTTACTTCCCGTTCGATTCTCGTGGTAATACGATTTCGAAAACATTAGTATATTATACAATAGCTCCGTTGATTTATATAATATATATATATATTATATATTATTATACGTATCTGCGTATTATACTATTAGAATCCAAAAATAAAAAAAAAGATACAGAAATAACAGTTGTACGCGCTTATATTACATAATACACTCTATTCCACATAAGAATACTCGTATTAGCGCATGGTGGCTAAGAAGCCGCACATCGGTGTAGTTGCGAACTCGGCCACGGCGCGTCCGACGGCAGACGATTCGCTGTCACATCTCATTTGGCAGTGGCGCCGAGTACGTACTTTAGGTGGTTCATTTGAACCACCTAAATTTCATGGTGGGTGGTTGGTACCTATGTCTTGGTCGGTACTTTTTCGTTACGTAAAAGAAAAAAACAAAAATTATAAGATAATTAAATAAGAAATGTGTAAGAATTTAAATTAGTGTATTTGTAAATTTGTAATGAAAATATAAGAAATTAATATATTAATTAAATTAATATAAGAACCACAAATTCTTATGTGTTAGCTATTTGAGTACATATATAATATTGTGCGTAAAGCCGCGTCCAGACGGAGGCATCTTTTGCCGCGCGGCATAAATATTGTAATTTTATAGAGATCATTATTAAATAATGAGTATAAAAATAAGGATGAGCGAACCTTAAAAATTGGTTCATACTAAACACGATTTCAGAGTCACCTGGCATTGTTGAAGACCCGTCCACAACCTAAATTTTGGTCAATTTTTTTTTCTTTAATTCTTTAGAGAAATTTTATTTTGTTTCTATTGCCTATTTTAAATAATTTACGAAAAATATAAATACATTTGATGTATATGTTACATTTTGTAATTTAAAAAAAAGTTTCTACTTATGAATAGATTATAAATAATAATAGTTTATGCATTTAACTTTTTTCATTTTTGCTATTAATTTTATAGTAAACATTATATACATATTGTTTGTTGTACTAACGTATTAAAAATTATTATAAAAAAAAAAAAATTAAATCTCAAAAAAATGTCTACGATGTAGAGTTTTGTGAAGTTAGGTGGGTAGGTGGGTCGGTCTTGGTTAGAATTGAACCACCTCTTTTTACTGAACTTGGCGCCACTGTCATTTGGAACAGGGTATAGATAAAAGCCGCGGACGTTTTAATAACATATGCAAACGGCATCGCGTAGTGCGCGTTAAACACGCATTACAAAAAAAAAAAAAATTAACGGAAATATCAACGAATTATAATACAATCCTTATTTTCGCTAAAGGCTAAGCCTCGTCGCAGCAAAAACATACTTCCACTCTTTTCTCTTCAATGCCAGAGTCTCCACACGTGAATACCCGCTGTATCCGGCCGTTTCAATCATCTCTCCTACGAATGTCTTCCTCGGTCTTCCGTTGATTCTTCCTTCTATTATATCGATTACGAAGGG
The DNA here is from genome assembly GCA_032441835.1 of Slavum lentiscoides. Classification (NCBI taxonomy): domain Eukaryota; kingdom Metazoa; phylum Arthropoda; class Insecta; order Hemiptera; family Aphididae; genus Slavum; species Slavum lentiscoides. The sequence continues at coordinate 14,698,962 of CM063715.1, forward strand.
ATTGCAGTGTCTTATCGAGTGCCCAATAAGTTATCCGTTTCTTGATAAATAACAATACTCTCTTCTCCCCTGTTATTCGGAGAATTTCTGCATATCTGCATCCTTTCAGTCCAACCAATACATTGATTCTAGTATTATTATTATTATTTTGAACTCGTACTGTCAAGGTCCGAGTTTCATAACCGTACAAAAAAATATTCCTTGACGTATAGCTTTTGTCAAAGTAAAATTGTATTTAAAACTAACAATACAACGAGTATAGTGCGTAATAAGTATCATAATATATAAATACGTATGCGGTGTGCTCGTGCCGACGACGACCGAGTCCCGTCGAAACGTATATATATAGATATATTTATGCGTATTAAAGGAGGGTAGAAAAAATAGTGCACTTTTAGTGATTCGCGATAAATACACTAACCAGAAATATTAAAACCGTTTATACGCCGTACAGAAGCGGTTAGTGTATACGCGCGCAAAGGGCTGGGATAGGATGTAAAAACCGACGAGTTTAATTAAATTTCAACCACTTTGCACCGCGCACGACCCCGCGGGTTCCGGGCGCAGATTGACGTAATCGATACACGCGCGCGGGTCGTCGTCGTTCATTATACGCTAATATACGTTATCGCGTTCCCCTCCCGTCGCAACGGACGAGCAACGCGTTTTCGTTACAATCAGGCCGGACGATTATAATAAAATAATAAAATAAAATGCGCATATTTAATAACGACGCAGCAATAACAGCTAGTAATATAGTATAGTCGGTATAAAAAGCGCGGCGGCCGGAATTCGTCTTCCGGGTGTTACGAAAAGTTTACAACGAATTAGACGCGTATAATGTCGTCGCGCGAAAGGGGTGGACAAAGAGTGTCGATGGAGACGAAGAGGGGCAAGAAGAAAAAAAAAAGTCGACTCCACTGCGCTGTAACGCGTGTAAAGATATTATAATAGTAGGTACGTGATCCAGAATAATGTCGCCTAGATATTATGGCGTTATACTCGCGTGTATAAATATAATATATTGTGCGACAGATGTTACACGAGCGGGGTGAGTATTTATATATATAAATGGTCACCGCGCTTTTGTTACCGTCGACAAACAAATTTTCGTTTTTGTTATTCAAAACCGTCCTGTATATAAAATAATATATACTCGTATAATTTAATATAAGCTACGCCAGCGTATTATATTATATATAATAATAATATATACTCGTATACTATATGGGTGGACCCGAAGGGATTTCGTGCGTACACACCGTATGTGTGTAATAACGATGATACGACGATCGTATTATTTATAATGTTTTATCGGCTATAAGCGTTGAACATACGACGGCACAGGCAGAACCATCGCGGGGGCCGGCCATATAGACAGGGCCGAACTAGTCGACGGCGGCCCTGTCATAGGCGCAATTTGGGGGGGGGGACTTGGGTGTGCTTAGCACCCCCAGTCTTGAAATTAGCACCCCAATTTTTTTCGTATTTATTTAAGTTTTAGTAGTTATTATGTACACAATACATACATAACAACAGTTTTGTTCTATGATATTATTTAAATGAATAATCGTGTGATGACTGAGAAAATATGTTGTCTTACAGACTGGTCAAAAAAATCCAAAGAAAACAATTTAAATTCAAATGATTTTATACATTTATAATATAATAATATGTTATTGATAAAATATATCAATTTGATTAGTGTGGCGACTGGCGATAAAATCGTTCAGACTGTTCGACGTTCGGCGAATGCATCGCAGTGTGACAACATTCAAAGTACTATTTTAGTTTTATCACAGATTATTATCATCGTTATTGAAAAAGACCTTACCAATCAAATTGATATAAACGAAGTAACAAATATTTTTGCTCAAAGTGAAATGTGGATGTTGTTATTGTAATAAGTAATAAAGTGTAAACTCAAATTAAAATTTAAAATTGAAGTTGATTATGGTTTTATAATTCATATGTTACGTTTATCACGTGTAATTATTACTGTAATTAAATAATAATATACTTTACAAAGCGTCATAGCCATTACTCAAACATGTAATTGTTTAATGGTCATTGAAGGATTGCAGATATCGATAACTCTATAAAATAACATGAAAAATCGAGGGGCTTCAGCACCCCCCGTTTTTTCAGTGAAATTGCGCCCCTGACGCCCTGTACGGCAATTTTTTTCCAAAAGTCCGTGAGTTTGAAACGTTTTATATAATTCAAAATTTCAATAAAGTGTCTATTACAAAACACTCACGATCAAAAGTTAAACGAGTTATAAAATACAGCGACACAAATAATAAAAACACTTTATATACACGGGTATAATATGTACTTTTTCTCCTTTTTTTTTTTATACTTACTGATATTTGGCTTATACTATTCTTTGGTTATAATTTTATTTTACTTATAAGTATAAAAACGAAGATTTAAATTATAATTATTTATTTTTATTTCGATCCACACCGAAAAGTCTGACTTATATGAATTTGGATTTTCTACGTTATTAAAAAATATTGTATTTATCAAAGTCGATATTTTTTACGATACTCAAATTTTATTTTTTTGTATTACAGTTATTTAATAGGTAGAACCTGTATTATTTATACGGTTCAAGACTGCTGCGTTTCGGGGAGAAATTCATGTATTACAATTAAATTATCAGTAAATAATATTTTTATGACTAAAAAATTATTATTACACTTGGAGAACAAATAGTTTTACAACAATTTTACCTAACCGTTTTGATAGGGCGGCATTTATAATTTAGCCCAGGGCGACAAAATGACTATGGCCAGAGCTCTGCGTATTCGTGCGCACAAAAAATGGACAGAGTGACCGAGGAACGTCATAAAAAATACAGCTTGGTGGTGTGCAAAATCAACTGCCGGTCGGCTGAAATCAGAAACGACGAATTCTGGCTGATGCTACAAAGGTCTTTCTTGACGATTATTCACCCGATACTGGCGGACAAAAAGAGGACGACGAGTGATAACGCGGTCGAAAGAAGCTGACCCTGCAGGGATCAGATCACCGGAGAGACGATAAACAACGATCCTAAACCGTGAACACCTTGCGGGTTAACAAGAAAAAGTATGGCGTCGGAGGCAAATCAAAGTGTTAACAATCTGTTTTTTTTACTTTCGTCAATTGATAAATTGAAAATGAATAAAAGACTATTCTAGAATATAAAAGTTATAACTGCGCATTTCTTAAATTAGAGAGCAGCGCATTTTTTTCATTTAGAATTACGCACGCGTTAATAAATAAGCGCCGTTTTAGAGTGTGTATATTTTAATAACGCGGATTTTCCTTTTTTTGATGAAATATTTTTCCACGCGTGTACACTTTTCATCAGCAATATTACAAAGTACGGGATAGTATTATTTCCTTTACGGCTCTACCAACATCTGCTTAGGTTTCGGCGAAAAATCCGTCATTTCGCCACCGACTGTCACGCGCTACACAGCTATCGGAAGATAATGCGACCGGTCGTCTGCTGCAGTATCTGCTTTTACGTAAATCGTATAGCCGAGTCTGCAAAACGCGATGAACGAACTTTTGATCGCCATTGACGACGACACGAACGATTGCTTCGCAAGCAATACGCACGCGATAACGTAGTGTTAAAAATTATGTTCACACCTTTTGAAATCTTAGTCGAAAATTTCCATAACCCTTTCGGACCACACTATGTCCGAAAATCATATCCTGCAGATGACCTTTCGCGCGGTAGTAGAAGACCGGTAGTGCGCGCTTATAAATCCTCTGTAAAGGTGTAATATAGGAATTGGGTCGACAACCGTAATCGCGGTTAGATCAGGTCCGACGGACCGATAAAACTGTGCAAACACTATTCTGTTACACTGTTCGATACCAGTGGTTGACTTGGGGGGACGCGGGGGGACTGAGTATCCCTTCTATTTTTTCAGATATTTGAGCGTACCTCTACTATTTTTTTTTAAAGAAGAAAGTGAAGGACGGTCAGTGCTTGATTTCGGGGGGGGGGGGACCAAAATTTTTTGGATACTCTAGCGTACTCCTACTTTTTAAAAGGGAACGCGTGGAACGAGTTTTTATTTGATTTTATATTTTTATAAAATCGCCCATCTTACATTTTTGTATTAAATATATAAATCAGAAAAAATGTTCTAATATTTACAAAATGTATTGATATCAGATATCGCATACCTCATACGTGATAACTGTTAAGTAGCCATCAATCATTCATTATCCATGAATTCAGGTACTTGGATAATTATTATATTCCTTATTCCGTTTTGTTATGATACGTGTTTAACGGTTTTATACATTAATGTTTCTTGGGGGATCGTAAAAGGGGTAATGTGAGGGATATTAAAATGCTAGAGACGCCGCTATACTCTTTAAAAAGTAACTATAGAGTATCTCTATTAATTTTTTCCCGAGTCAAGCACTGTTCGATACGTTCGTAAACGACGAACCCGAAGAGAAGGTCAGCGCAGCCGACAAAGTGTCTATAATCTCCTCGGAAACTGAAGCCCGGGGAACAAAAAAAAAAAACAAAGATATTAGGTCGATCTAACCTGACGCGCGGCGTATATTTTGTAAAAATGTGTGTAAAAACAAAAACGATTTTACGAGACACGCGACCACCAAACGCGCGGTAAAGAGACGATCGGCGGCGGCGGTGTGTGCGTGTGTGATAGAATAGACACGACGATGCGACGGTGGCACGGCATACGTAGTAGAGGAGAACGGTGGTGGAGGTGACGGGAACGTAATGATGATTGATCATGTGACTTTTGACTGCTGCTGCTGCTGCTGGGCGATGAACGGGGGGAGGCGCTTCGCCAACGTTTTTACAACCCGATTTCGTGGGAATAGCCGTGGCGTCGGCGGCCATATTATTATTATTATTATTATAATAGTCTGGCGAAAATATTGTGATTACAACGAACGCGAACCGCGGCGGTGGCGACCGTCTCTCTCGCGCCGCGACTTTGCGCGGCGGGCGCGCGCGCGCGGACCGCAATTCGACACGCGACCCGATTATCTCCAGGTGTTTGTTGTGTGCGCGCAATATACGCGACCCCGTGTTTGTGTGTGTGTGTGTGTGTGTATTATAAGGATTTCGCCGTGATAATCCTATCAAATGTCGACCGTGCAAAGTACACCTAACTCATAACGTACACACACACACACACGCACGCGCGCACGCTATTATAATAATAAATATACGTTTTATGTGTATACCGTTTTTTTTTTTATTTTTATTTTTTCACTAGACGTCTATTGTGTGCGCGTGTACTCGTATGTGTATTCTGTTGTGCAGCACTTACGCGTGTGCGCGCACGAGGGAAAATAATACGCGCGTCATAAATTAGGTATTAAGCGCGCGTCTCGGATTTTTTTTTATTATTTTAATTCCGTCGGTTACGCGGGCTGTTTTTTTTTTTTGTATACGCACGTTTTTGCAACAGTACCCGTTGCCACACAGTACACGGTTAGGTTTTTTTTTTTTAATCGTTACAACACTAGCATAGCCGTCCCAAGGAAGAGGGGGGGGGCAAATGGGGCGAGTGCCCTAGGGCGTCCAAAGTACTATGAATGATGCAGGGGGCGTCAAAAAGAAAAAAAATTGTTGTTTTATTTTAGATATTAATTTCCCTTGTATCTGTATGATGATTTCGAGGACGAGTGTGTATTTACTATTAAAATATTTAAAATTGTGTAATTATAGATATTATACGTTAGTTGTAAAATTTTTTTTTGCGTGGGGCGTCATATATTATTGCCCTAGGGCGTTATTGGTGGTTAGGACGGCACTGAACACTAGGCTTGCAAAGGTCACGGACAGGACGATGGAAGGAAAAAAAATTATTGATTTTCTGTCTGTGTCGGTTTTACTGCGCTGTCTGATCTGTAGACAAACGGTTCGCGACCAGAGTTCGCGTGACGCGCGTCCAGCGGGCGACACAGTGTGTGTTTAGAAGTCTCTACTATATAGGGTTGCCAACCGTCCTACATTTATTTGATTCGTTCTGCGTCCAAAAACGCTTTAAACTTTTCGTAGGCCAATCCTACGTTTCAATACGTAGACCTTAGGGTTTATGAAAAAATAGCTTTTTAAAAAAGAAATTGACAAAAAAATACCACGGTCAGCAGAAGAGAGAAGGTCCGGGATTCAATTAGCAAATAAGTAAATCGATTGATCGTGGCCAAAATATATCTAGGTACGACAACAGATTGTCCAAATTGCGACTCGGTCTGCGCATCCATGGAAAAAACAATAATATCGTATTTTTTCCATGAAACTGGCACCCGGATTACTATTTTGCCATTTACGTAGATATTTAACCATGCACAACATTAACAAGTAAATATGATAAAGATTTTTTTCTTCTATGGAAGTGGTGGCAATTTCATAGAAGAAAAAACCGTACCTGCGTATCACAAATCCGTTGTCATACCTAGATATTTAGCCACGGGGTTGATGAATTTTTTTTCGCGTCCCATGAATCAGGGCTTCGGCGAACTTATAATACCGGCACCTACATTTTCCATTTTAATAGCCGACAACACGTCTTCGACGACAGTATGCGCTTGGACCCTAAACGTCTTTTGATCTCCTAAACGTCCCTTTTTTTTTTTTGTAGCGTTCCACAAAATGGACATTTCTCTACGATATTTCGATAAATCGGACGACACATAATGACGTTCGGTTCTGCAGGCACTGCGAGGATATTTCCTGTAGAAGGCCGAACGACAAGAAAGCAATGATGTTCGTGAAACCTATATCCACGATCCCGTATGACCAGAGATGTTAACATATTCTTCTGCGGTCGTAAACCGACGTCGTGGAATTGTTGCCGCGCGTCAATGTGGCGGAAATATAATCATATAATATACGGCGCGGAAAACAAATTTAACGCGCATTTTAAAACGCTGCGAATATTATTATTATTATTAGGACGAGGTGCTGCGCTCGAGCGAGCAATAAAAATGATATAAGGACTCGGTAAAGAAATAATAAAAACGAAATTGCTTCACCGCGGTCGCGGCCGTGATAAAAATATGCCGCGGTATATTATTATTACGCGCGCAAATGAAAAACGAACGAGGAAAATGGCGAGAAAACCGTCGGGTTTTATGATGATTTTTACCGATACAAATCGTATATAATATTATTATTATATACGAGTAGAAGTATACCTGCACCGCCGCACCGTATAATATATTATAGAAGCAGCCGTAATCGTAAATTCGCGCGAACGGAACGCCGCCGCAATAATAATCGCGAATAACGAAATTTCCGTTGATATATTACGACTTTCCAGCCGTTATGCGCTCTCGTGCGTTTAGTGATATCAATTTCAGGAGCAAAAAAAAAAAAACCGGGTTTTCGAGTAAAACGCTATACCGCCGTTGCTTGCGTTCAGTGCTGGAATCGGGAAAATTAAAGAGAAGGAGCTCTGTTAATGACAACAAAAATGAGCGTTCTACAAAGAAATTTACTTCGATACTCCGCAATACCGTAGCCAGGGGGAGTTTTAGAGTTCAACCCCCCCCCCACCCCCGAAATTGTTTTTTCAAATAAAATTTAATGATTTATATTCTATTATCAGTTTATTATTTTTATTTTATTTCGTATTTATACTCCCAGCCCCCACCCCCCAAAAAAAAAAAAAAAAATTTTTGCTGACTCCAGTTCCTAAAAAATAGGGTACGCGGATTAAAGTAAAAAATAGTAGAGGAGCTCCGTCCCTCTGCGCACCGTCCACCCCTCCCAATTCGAGCACTGCTCGTATTCGTATCGAATTTTATTTTACATATTATATAGTCTCAGACAAAAATCATAAAATATACATTAATGTGCACATTAGCCACATTGTACTTGGATAAAGCAGATGCTCGGACACTTCTATAAAAACATAGTTTCTTACATCAACTCGCAGTTGTATTCCGTATATTATAGCTGTCGATGGATAAATGACCGTTCGCGGTCAGCATTATTATTGTCAGTGGCGGCGGACTGACACTGAAAAAGACCCGGGGAGCAGGATAATTTTTCTGTGAAAGTTGAAAATATAATAAAATAATATAGACTCGTCTCTTTTTTCGACACAATTATCGTTACTATCTGGAAAAAAAAAATAGTCGTGTAACCAAATACAATAAAAAATTATCGCTTAAAATATATTTCATTATTCAATTATTTTAATTCATATTGATTTTATTGTAATAAATAAATGACGAATTTATTATTAATATTCTACATTAGTGTAGCCATAACGCGGTGTTTATACTCTACCCGGGTAATGCGTACGTCATTATTATCCGCTCTCTAATAGCTTTTCTTCGCGGCTAAAGACCGAAATTGGCTAATGTTCACATTAGCCGATTTCGGAATTTAGCCGTAACATATTATATAACTATGTTAACGGATTACTGGGCCCCTCCGCTGAGAGAACTCGTGTACGGATGCCCAGAGTTATCAACATTTTAAACAGATTTATACTGCAATATCTTAAGTGTATGCAGGAAAAAATATCCTTTTAATACTTAAAGGATGAGCTGTTGAATGAGCGTACCCGAAAGATAACGTGTTATTTTTAGTTGTCCGACGCGGTGTCGACTGTCGAAATGGATACGCGCGGCGACGAACAAATTTCGTTTTAAATCGTAATAAACGCTTTGCCTGACCTTGCGCGCATTTTTTAATGGTTTTTTTTGTCACGTTTTCCTGTTGGTTGCGACCAACATATGCCGAAACATAATATTTCTGTTTGAAGAAATTGCGCGACTCGGTGAACGGAGACCGATGAATGATTTTAGAATGATAGCTGCGGATGTTTGAACGATGTGTGGTCGAGTGAGAAAATAATACTGTGAAAACGGCCGATTGTGAAATATAGCTGCTGGTAACTATACGATAGATCACGTAGTCGCTCCTACTCTCCGCTGATATACGTGTTGCAGGCTTCGTCCGGCTGCTTTTTTTTTTCGTTTGTAAAACTGTAAACGCCATTTAAAAATGACACGTTTCGATCGAATCGAGACGCAATACAAAATAGACACTATACGCGTGTAAAGTGTTTTCACTTCGCGACAATTTCGACCGGCTTTGTGACCGCTGTATACGAACAGGATGGGAAGATTTTGAAAATATATTTCAATTTTTTCTAATTATAACGATCTCTTTGTTTCAGGGGCGTATTTATGGCGGCGGAATTATTGGGGCTCCAACCAACCTCTCGGAAATTTCAGGAATGTAACAATTTTTTGTTGTAAAAATTATTACGATAATAGGTTATCGTCGTTTACAAGACAACGTAAAGGCAATACCGCCGAAATGTATACTAAATTCCTGATAGTTGTTTTTAATAAGTTGAGAATTTAGTAATTTTTCTAATTTTACGGTTTAGTCTTGGATTAGAATTTAGAAATAACAGTGATATTACTCAGTACCTCAGCCCCTGCTCCCTTCAAAAAAATTTTATAAATACGCCCCTGCTTTGTTTTTCAAAAAAAAAAGCAAATTAATCTATCTCGTTATTTGATTGCACTACAGGCACTTATAGATATGGTTTTGACGTTGTTTTTTTTTTTTTTTTTTTTTACCAAATTTTTTCTTCTTTTTCAGTTTGCATACGTACCTAAGTTATGCGTTCTCAAACGGATTATGTAATTGATATATATATGTGATTAATTTTGACAAATCGTTTTTCTTCGAAAAAAAACACTGCGCGCCAACCATTTCTCTGTAATACATATAGGATCGTAAAAATCAATTTATTTTGTTTTATTAAAAACACATTTTATAGTTTATTTATGACGTACTTTTTTGATCGGGTATTTTTATTTTTTTTATTTTCATTAATAAAGTATATTTTTTACGAGACAGTCGCCACATTTTATTTTATAAGACGTTTACGGGGTTATTTTTATTTTGGTGCGCGTACATCGACGTGTACGAGGTCGTACACTATATTCATATTACTCGACTATTCGCATAAAATATCCGTTTTGATCAATCAATAAAACTCGAGTTCTACGATTTCACTAAAAACAACATCAGATTTTTTTTTTTTTTTTTATTCTTATTTCCAACTACACAATAATACAATATATTTAAAAGGAATTCAAATTAATCGTTTCGTGATTGTCTTTACCAAATAATTTCTATAAAATGTTTTCGCGTTAAGAAAAAAAGCCGTTTTCATACACGCTGTTCTCGTGAAGTCTTTGAATATGTTTTCAAAATACTTCTTACTGCAGTCTTTATACTTATTTTCTCGACCTTTCTCTAATGCTAAATGCATTTGTGTTTACAGTTTTCGAGTGAATAACACGGTAGTATTATATATATATAAGTTATATTTAAACTGTTCCCATTCTATACATACGAAGTTTAAAACTTTAAACAAGTCGTTAAGTGACTTTACACTCTTGCAGCGCATGTGAAACTATAGGCACACGCACACACACTTTCTGTGTAGTCACTGCTCTATATGCCGAGAGTTGTTTTTTTTGTAATTATTTTCAATTATACTCCGATGTTGTTGTTGAGCATATTCACAACTTTTTGTCTACCGTTTAAATATTTAAGTGCGAGTTAAAGTTAAATTCGTTTATTGCGAGTTGGAATCTGAAACGTTTTTTATCGCGACTTTTTCAAAATTATTACCAAATTTATCGTTGACATTTTACGTTTACAATAAAATGTTTGCTGTTTCGGTTCCGTTTTCGTCATTTGGCCGACGACGTAATAAAACATGAAAAAAAATAATAATGAAAACCCATTACATCGCGTTATTTCATCAAAAAAATGTTTTTCGCTTTATTTAAATAATAATAAAATAATTACTATACGACGTACTGAGTGGCGCACGCGAACTTTTAACAAAAGCGTTCCAATAATTTGTACCGACGAAACGAGTTGTTTAATTCAAAACCGCGTATCTAGCCGCTCTTGTTTCTTGTCTTCCCCGTTCATTTATATTGGTCTTTGCCAGGGGGAGGGGGCGTATCGCATCGTCGCCAGTGGCGGTTGTACAGGACGGGAAGCTATACCCGTACCAAAATGTTTGTCGTTCAACTTTTAAGAATTTCGTGTCGTTTTGATAAGTAAAGAATAAAAATATATTTAAATTTTTTTAGATTCTGAGCGGAGCGAGGGATCTAGTGGTTTTCCAATGATGTTTATTTTTTTTTTCTGTTCTGTGTACAGATTTTCGACCAGAAGGAGTGCTCCGATCTCTTCGGTCACAGGTTGTTTCCGACAGCAATTCGCACCTAGTCGGTACTTTAGAGAGATCATTTTTCGATTTTCTCAATAGTCTTTTAACGCGACGCGATAAATTACCGAAAAATTACGAAAAACCGCTAAAAATGAGATTTCGTCATTATAACGTATAGTTTTTTCGCTATAATTTCGAAAATAATCATTCTATTGTCTTGAAATTTCCAACAAAATTGTATACACGTGCGTGTATTTTTTTCCGACAAAGTGTATTACACCGAAGCTCCGCTCAGAATCGTTTTATCGAATGCAATAATTTATCAAGGCTTTCGAATTGTTAATAAAAAGAAAACCTTAAAATGTTTATCCGAGTGATTCACTTAAGCGATATCCACAACACCCCGCGGCTCGCTAACTTTTTTTTTTTTTTAAATATATTCGTATCGAAATTTGAGTCCTAAAACCGTGTCCATGATCATCGCCGGCCGATTACGACGAGAAGAGGAGACGTTTCTACGACCGCGCGACACGAAATCGCACAACCCGGTACTGCAGTCATAACGAAATTTACGTTTCAAAAATGTATTCACTCGGTTCCCGCGAGGCGGTGCCTCCGATTTAATATTTTCATCCCGGAGAAATCATCCTATGACTTATTATGCATATTACGACGCGTACGAGCAGGCAGAGTACCAACTCATTATACATGTATTATATAATGTGAGTGTGTGTGTGTGTGTGTGTGTGCTCTACCGGGTCGGGACCGCGTATCTTTGATCGGCGTACCGTAAACGCGTGTGTAAACAAGAGTTTAGATGCAAATATACACGGGGATTGTTTGTCGGTCTGAAGGACCGAATGAAAACACTGAGCACACGCAAGAGCATCTCGCTGTACACGCCGCGCGTATAAGCGCAGCCTCCAAAGGACTACAGAGTAATATATGTATATTTACGTAGACGACGACGACGATAGAATACCCTTTGATTCCGCGGGGATATACTTCAATCCGTCTATATAATATGACTTCAGCGACGAACTTCAGCAGCTACTGCGCCCTCTTCTCGCGTCCACCAATACCAAATGCGCGTATAGCAATAACGGGGGCGGATCTCGGCCCCGAAACGTTTTTAATTAACTCGGAGTCGGTCGCGGTAGCGGTGATAGAAACGCGTTCGACGAGCACGCAACCGTCTCTGCACACAACGTCGTCGCGACTGTTTAACGCACGTTTTCGTCTCGATCAGTCGACTACTATATTATATGATTTCGAGGCGAATATCGACAGCGGTTTCCATTTCATCCGCACACTGTGTGTGTGTGTGTGTGTTTAATTACTCGCAAAAGCGATTTTCACGGAGAAAAACGATTCATTTGTTATATTGTAAGGCAAACGTGATGGTGTAGTCGAAATAGGAAATCTGTCGGTTTCTCGTAACGACTCGCTCGGATTCCAACGATTTCGTAGTGTTTCTGCAGTTACCTCCGTTTTCAGGCAGCAAACTTTTATGACGAACGAGTTCGATATAACTCTCGCGTTCTAATTCCACTTGAAAAAATTGCGATGCTCGTTCGGGAAATCTCTCGCGATGACAATGCGATACGACGAGATAGTACAGACCTCCGTTCTGCTGATGAAACCACGAATTTTCGATAAACACGACCGGCAACGGAAAAGAGAAATTCGACTACGTTCGTCGAATGCCGGATTGCTACCCGTCAAAAAAACGGAGGAGCCGCTGCGAACTATAAGCTTTTTCGTCGTTAAAACGATTCTAAAAATATAACATCTCTCAACGCGATTTTTCAACGACACTAACGAGATTATCGTCGTTTATAAATTCCGGTACAAGTGTAAATCGTGTGATACGTTCCTATATAAATCGACCATCCGCTGACTTTGATCCTTATCCTAATTACAACAGCAGCTGTTGATGGATCTGCTTGAGTGATCGCGAACAGATATGTTTTGGTCGCGGATTGCAGATAACAAATCAAATCGATTTCATAAAAAATTTTCACGCCAAAATTACCGTATACGTCAAATTATTTTCATTCGACCGTGTTTATTTATTCGATCGCGTGGCGAATGTTTCGTTTCGTTTCCAAAATTGAAGTAGGTTTAAATAATTTCTCAAATCGCAGTGCTGGAATGCAGAAGATACGATAATAATTGAAATAAGAGAAGATAACACTTTTTTTTTCGTTTTATGACTGTTCGACCAACGTGTTCGGAAATGTAATAATAATAGAAAAAACAGAATGTTCATAAATTCTCGACAATCCGAGATCAACGCAGCAGTCTGGCCGATATGTGATTTTCTCGGTACACATTTCGAACTGGTAAAATATTGTCGAAAACGGTTATGCACAAATACCTGGACGGATATATCTGGATATAAAAAATACCTGGGTGTACGACAATCATACGCTACTATAAATTCATTATAATATAATAATCGATAAAGATTTACATATGCAAAAACATACATTACACACGTTTATATAGCTGGAATCGTATGCGTAATGTGGTGGTAAAAGATTCTTACGCGTATATGTAATTTCGAAAATTGCCGATTTGTTTGGACAGTATTATTATTTATCTGTTTTTATTGAACGCCGCGGCGATTGAATAAATATTTATTTCATACGTATATACATAGAATTAACGTGCGCGTGATGAGTAATATCGCTTTTAAAAACTCCGCGGAATTACATTATCATTGACATTAAATTTTATGGAGTTTTACTCCCCCATGCGTATAGATGCGAAATGATTGTCCCCGATGGTTATCACGTCCCATTCGGACGTTTCGCGCAACATCCAGTAATACCGAATATTCATACGGAATATTCAATAACAATAACAATCGATAATCGTATAACAGATTTTGTCGGTTTTCATTGTTTGTGAATAACAACACAATAATGGCATTCGGTAACATGCGTAATCCTACAGCTGCAGATGTTAATAGTAGTCCGAAATATCGTAAAAACTATACATAAGCCGCCTATAATTCATACGTATAATTTCGAGGCGGAGACATAAATTTTCGCGTCGTTTTCGCCGGTTTCCATATTACGAATCAATCAAATCGTTATTTGCACACAATTCCGGTAGGTTTTGGGCGCGTAACGTTCATAGGAAATATCGTCGAATTTTTATTTTTTCCGTTGAAATCGCCAGTACCTAAACTTTGGCTCGTTTTGTTGTAATATTTTAAATCGCGGTATATTATGAAGTAATTCGCTGAAAACCACATACAATTTTTTTTTTTTTTTTGTACTCGGTATGGAAATGTTTAAATGCGATTTACCGATCAACGGGTCTGCCCGGAGTTAGGTTTTTTTTTAATATAAAATATTAATTAAAACAATATAAACGTATTGTCAACGAATTTTATCGATAACAAAAATAATGTATCACGTTCACAGCTGCTATACAGGCAGAGCACACCGAGTTTAATAAGTTTTATTTTCTGTGGTTAAAGTGAATAAAAAGACTTTATAGGGACACGCAATAGGCGTGAAAAAAGAAAATACCGTTAATTAATAATTTTTTCTATCATATATAATAATAATATTTATTACGTATAAAATTAAAGGTTTATATATATACGTTTTATACGTGTAATTTATACTATACGTTACAACACTGTAAAGAAAAAACTATTTAAAACTGTACAAGAACAAATCTGTATAATGTAATACTCGCGTATGTCGTCGCCGGGTGTATATAATATACAGTAAAATTTATGTTATACTTCTGCGTTGCATTTAGTGTGTTGACGGACAAAACGATTCCAGTCAATAAATTTACTATACTCGCAGATTAAATCTCGAGAAACACATATTACACATTTATTATTGAAACCCGTTTATACACGAATATTGAAAATTACCGATTCTACACGAGCACTCGAACAAAACGACAAAAAAACCGAACGGCCCGTTACACTCACACGTCGGCGGATGCTGTGTGTGTATATCGTCCGAATCATCGTCGCCTGGACGTGTTTCGGTCCCCGTTCGTTCGAGTGCTGCACGAATAAATGCGTATAATATATGCATTTTTTTAGAATTTTTAATGCGAACAAAGGGGATTATAGAGTTTTTAAAAAGAATTTATATATGTTTTCTAAACTAAAAATATATTCCACTCGACGGAACGGCTTACAGGATCCGAAAACTGGGGAAAATTAAAATATTAACTAATTATTTTCACTCATCCCCGACCCAGTTCGAGAGAAACGTGTTTTTATTCTCATTTATAGATCGTTTTTACGGTACACTCCTTTGATTAATGTGTATTTAATACCTCCCTACATTTGTATATTTGTTTTATAAAATAAATCTATTAATATATACGTATAGCATATAATATGCTGCAAGTATGACATTAATAAGTTTGAAAATCGCGTTATATTTCAAAACCAGATAAACCCGATGTTGTATTAGTATAAAATTATACATTTTAATTTTGGGTGATTTTTGACAATTTTTATTTCGTAATTGTATTACTAGAAATAGATTTAAAATGATCTAAAAAAATTTTAAATGCCCTAAAACGTCAAAAACCTCGAAAAATACGACACAATGAAAAATTGTGTTGTTATAATAACGTGTACTTATTAAAACTCATTTGTATCGCGGAAAGCATCATCGTGTCAACCATTTCAGAAAAATGATACAAATACATCGAAATCCTAGCCCTACACTTGTATTATAAATAATTAAAATCCGACTATTTCTAATATTTTTTTCTATTACTCGCATCGTTCTTTTATTATATATATATACTTTAAACTGAATGATTTAAAAGTTTAAACGAGATGATACGCATCTACACTAAAAATAACACATTTTACTCTGGGAAAAGCAGTCGGTTCGGGACAATTATAGTATACTGCACGAGCGCAACAAGTGTCCTGAAACACAAGTCCTAGAAGTCATAAAATTAAAACCGTGCGGAGATTGATGTTTTAATGTCTTAGACAAAGCTAGCAAATTTGTTTCTGTAGCATAACATTTTTTGTTTTTACGTCATTTTTAAACATTTCGCTACTTTTACCTATTTACCAATGTACAAATCCTTGTAAGTACGGACTACGGACGATCGGCAATATCAGATGTCGTTTTAAATATTATAATAATCGCTTATAATATTTACCGGCGATTTTAGAATATTGTAATTTCACGTTTACACAAAACGTTTGCTGCGTATTGTTGTTGTTACTCGATAGTAAAAAACAAATAAAAAATACACAATTTAAGTATGATTTGTTTATAAATACTTTTTATTGGGGTTTTTTTTTCAAATGATATAAAAGTATTTTTGAGGGGTTTTTAGGAAATCGACAATAGAATATATATATAGGAGTTTGTACGGTTTTCAACGACCCCAACCCCCAACAAAAAAATACACGGTCCTTTTTGTAAAATCGAAAAAAATTCAAATCCGTAAAGGCAATATGTCACGTAAATAAGAATATACTTTTGAAAAATATGCGAAACTCTTAAGAGATTACAAACTATAGAAACGCCATAATATGTAATATCACGCGTATATATGGTGTGTTAACAGATAGACATGTAAATACTTCAGCCGGATAACGTTGGATTGAAATTGTATTAGTCGATATGTGATAAAAAATACACGTTTTGAGAAAAATGTCGAGTGTTTAACCACTTATTTTTAAATACCTAGGAAATCCAATTTTTTTCTACACGTTCGGATAGACCATATATTATGTACGCAACGAAATACAAAAATCGCGCACATCAAAGTGAATTTAGTAAAAGTACAAGCGAGTTAACGTTTACATTTATATTGTTTTTACGACAATACGAACTCAAAATGGCTGCCCTGTTCAGCATAATTCGTGCATACGAGCTGCTTTTTTTGTTTTACCGCCTTCGAGGCTATTTATTTTGTGGTGCACCTGCAGCAGGTGCAATAGTATACGCGCTAATCTAAATTCCGACATGTTGAAAACAGAAGAAATTACGGCTAATACGGTTTGAAAATAAACGCAGTGATCGGGCGAATTGGCTTACAGAAACCCGTAACTACGGAAGGGAAACTATATTTTGTATAGGGTCGTCAACGAATTGAAAACGTTTATGACTGTACCCGCACTTTGCAGTATAACGAGCTGTCCTTGCAGCCCCAACGAACACTTTCCGAAAACCGAGTTATCGCTTGGAGACGGCCTGCTTACGACTTTCGTCGAGCGAAAACTAGCGTGTAATACAAATACATTGAAGATGTAATCGGTAAACACTTTCAAAAGCCTTACACCGCCGTGTACTGCAGAAGGATGGAATTGTATACATTTATATATTTTTGAAGTTATAATAATTTTAATATTATTTAGTACGAGAATCTTTGGTTCAGACGTTTTTTTTTTTTTTAGATGTGTGACCGCCTCCCGGCGAACAAAGTGTCTGCGCACGTCTTGAGAACACCGAGAAGAGGGCCGCGGAGTTGTTGGGCTATAAAACCGTGTCTTTCGTAACGCGCCCTTTACAGCGACGACGGCAAAGTCGAACGCGCGCGGCGGCGATGGCAGAGCGGCGGACCTCGCGTCACGCACACTCGTAGCACACGTCCCCGTCATCGTAACGCGCGCAATAATTCAAACCGACTACGGCGTAATATATTATTATAAACGTGTGTTTTGACCGTTTGTCGTTAACGCTGCACAAACGACAAGCATTTGTCGTCGTGCGCGTGTGGAATTATTACACACACACACACACACACACAATACACGACCGTTGTATAATATTTATTATTTATTATTTATATATGTCGTCGTCGTCGTCGTCGTCACATCGCACACACCACCGCCGCCGTAGCGATGTGACACCGACCGGCGTGCGAGCCGTACGCCGTAACGGATTACGGACGGGGGCGCGCGTATTGTACGCGCGACAGAGGATTAACCGCCACCACCACGCGTGCCTACCATCACCGACCGACCGACCGCCGCCGCCGTTACCAAAGGTCGATCTTGTGGGAAATGTAAACATCCCGCGCGAACGTTTTGGACGCACACGCGCACCACCACTGCCGCCGTTTTATATTATATTATTACGATTGTGATACGCGCTCGACACACACACACACACACAAGTCCGGTAATAATCGGTCGCGACGAATCGTCGTCATCGCACGCCAGCCCGGATGGGGGGGGGGACCGCCGCCGATATTATTGTTATTAATATTATCGATACGGCTTTCCTCGATACGCTCGCGTCTCGCGCGCAACGGCCGCGTAACGAGCAAATATCAGATCCGGCTGGTGACACCAGGAGGTGCGTTGGGAGGGGATGATATGGGGGATGGACGGGCTTTATTTTTTACACAACACGTAATATTATGTAAAAGTTAATAAAAATCGATGAGTTTAGCGGGACCGTACAAATTAAATGCTTGGGTTCGACATTAACAGAAGAAAAAAAAAAATGAGATCGGTAGAGAAATAGTATATGTCAAGAATTCTGTCGGGAAACAGATGGGCTATGGAAAATACTGGGATCGCGATCTCTGTCGCAAGAGAAACGAAGATATAATACGTTACACTGATACGCCCAGTAACCGCATGTTATATACGATGATGCGGAGGCGTGGCCCTTATGGAAAACGTATAGGAAAAGAAACTCGTAGTACATGAAAGTAAAATTTTGTAGCAAGATTTTCGAAGGACGAAGAGAATGGGAAATGAAGACCCGAGGAAAAATAACGAAGATCACAGTGGGCTGGACACGCGCGGCGAAGCCATTTTTACAAGGAATTTTTAAGGCACGTTTCTCCGTCTGCATTAGCCGTTCCTTGCCGTTATTCTATCGTCCACTATTCTATTTCGCGTCCGTAACTACGCTCTGTCCTGCAGCCATCGTTGACGAGGCCTTTTTCCGGCTCTCGGTCGCTTTTCGATCTGGTCCTTTACCTGCAGTACGCATTTCGAATAAGACTTTCGCCGGCTCGCCTGCGTCCAGTCCACTCCAGTCGTTTCGCCTCAAGATTTGTTCGTTGAATCCGTGTTTTTTCTCTATTCTGCATTTAGATTTCTTACGAAAGGGTCCGTGTGTTTTTCACAAAACTTTCCCTTCGAACGTTATTGCATAGCTGGACGGTTAAACATGTACGCTTTCGTCCTTCTATCCGTATGTTATTTTCAATGTTGACACACGACAAGCAGGTATACATCGGCTAAGTAGCTAAAGAATAATTAATATTAATTATTTTTATACCGCGTCCTACACCCTTCAAACGCGTATGTTATTTTATTACTCGGGTTTTTAAGCGTTTTATGCGAGCAAAAGTAAAGGTTTACTTAACTCCCGTAGCGCGATTCGCGCAGGAAACGCGAGGACACCAATTTAGATATTAAAATTTTTTTTTATGGACCTCGTTCTTGAAACCCCGAGCGAAATAATAATAAAAAAAAAAAAATAACCACACTTCAATATTAAACGATAATTTCTCTACTACTTTTATTATTCCTCCAAAAAAAAATATTCTTGGAATAAAATGGAAAACTTATATCTTATAAATTAGTGTTTTCCAACATAACAAAAAGTATCTATAAATACGTGCAGATCGTTTAGTTAAGTTTATTTGAATTATAATTAAAATCACTCGTCTCAAAAATTGATGTTTTCAAACGTACACACTTACCTGGTTACATAACGGTTCAGCGCGAAAACCAGACCAAAGTCGTCAGCGCTACTTCTTGCAACTCGTAATATTTTATACCATACCAAAGTCCTACTCATTTACTCCGTAAACGATATAATCGGACTTGTCTCGTATAAACGTAAAGAAAAAAAAATCCCTAAAAGAAAGTATACACACGAGATACGTCCAGAAATTTAGAGTACTCATTTTGTGTATTAAAATAAATGTTTTTATTTGCTAGTTGTGTGTGTGTCAATTTTTTTTTTCGAAATAAAATCCACCTCTTTTAATGAAATCAAGTTCTTGATGTCGGCGTCGAAAAATTCTGCCACCACTTCCCTACTCCATCGTCGGTTGAAATCATTTTTCCACTCATGTGCATTTTCAGGAGATAATCCAGTAAGTACCAGGTCGGGGTAATGTGCTGGGCGGTTCCAAACATCCCATTCGAACGACTCCAAAAGTTACTACATACGCCGTATGTGACCGATCGTTATCATGCAACAAGCAGACTCTCTCCCACAACCTCCCTCTCCTTTTGTTCTAAATCGCCCTCTACAATTTTTTTTTAAGGTGTTACAGTATCTCTCCGCGTTGATGCGATCTCCTTTCGAAATGAAAATTCGATCGAAAACGATTCATTTACGGTCCCAAAAAGCCGGAAGCCATGAATTTTACCGAAATGACGGTTTTGAACTCGTTCGTCGACGATTCGGAAGTGGTGTGACGCGCCACTGTGACGAACCGTCTGTTCAAGAGTGTAATGGGTCATCACCCGAGTTTAATCTCCGGTAACAATGGAGTTGGAAAAAGCTTCACCGTCCAGTTCACAGCGCTTTGCAAGAAGCCGCGACTCTGTTCTCTTTGTGGGAGATCGTATAGACGTGTATTGCGCGTCAAGTACCTAAGGCCACGATTCCAGTCTCGTTTTGATAGTTGTTTCACTACGCGTCTCATTCGAACAACTCTACAACGTAGTGCCACCAGCAATTTCGTCAACAAAAAAACAAAAAAATTCTCTCCGCCCCGTAAGACCGCCACTTGACGTGCCTCGTACATCGAAAAGTGATTTTCTACAAAAATTACGCTTGTCGTCGTCTGTTCGCGTCGCACGGAACCCTTAAAGTCGTATAGACCTCTAAAAATATCACTGCGAATGTATACGTGTGCGTAAAAAATATAAATTTTTTTTTATTTCACCGCTCGTGATTATAAGAGGATGCTACGCGCATCTCAAATAAGAGACTATAAAAACTGGTTTACGCGAACATAAAACACCGCGGGGCTACAGTCGAAATAAAATGATCAGAGTTTGGTATCACATAAAGAGAACCTAATCTATGTCGTAGCGTTTTTTATTTTTTTTTATAAAGTCATTTTAAATTAAGTAATTAACTGTTAAACTATTATGATTTGTGTTTTTTTTTTTCTGTACATATATAATACGAAATCGAAAAAAGTTATGAACAAATTAAAAACGCTACGACACAGATTGAGTTCTCTTCTACGTAGTGTTCCAAAACGTAGTGTTTTTATTTTGATTGTAGACCCGGTGTTTTATGTTCGCGCAAACTAGTTATTAATTAGTAATTGCACGTGTTTTACTCTCAGTATAGCATCATCTTAAGAGGCGTTCTTTTTTTTTTTTCGCCTGAAAACAACGTCCCCGTGTCTATACGGGGAATAATATAATATGTTTTCTCTCTTCGTCGCGAATAAGTAGAAAAAAATTTTGAATAAAACACATTGTTATCGACGCGCGCGGCACAAAAGAATAAAAATATATACACGAAATTATTGTGTACGTACACGCGCAACTCGCATAATCGACTCGGCGCAAAGCGCAAAAAAAAAAAAAAATTAGAAAAAAAAAAATGAAAATGAAGTGTATTTCGCCCCCGAGTCACGGCCGTAATCAGCGCTGAGCGACCGCGGGGCTTCGCTACAGGAAACGGACACGGGCCGACGATGACGGCGGCGGCGGTGCGCGCGCGCGCCTCGCGTATACGCGAACTATAATGACGCGATGGTTTTCGCTTACGGTCGTGGTACCTTTGTACAGCGCGACGTCCTATAATATAATAATGTGCCAGGTTTTTTTTTTTTTTTTCTCTCTTTTTTTTAATGACGTCGTGTTCGCGACGTCCGGTCCGGCTAGACGGGACACGATACTTATGAAAAAAAAAACCAATAACTTCCAGCGACCCGAAAAGTCCCTCGGGCGTTGATATCATCGGTATACAAAATACAGTCGACTCTCGACAATTCGAAGTTGGAGGGACTGTTGAAAAATTTCGAATTACCGAGAGTTCGTATTGCTGAGTAGTTCGAAATATCGAGAGAGAGAGTAAAAAAAAAAAAAAATTCGAATTACTGAGAATTAAGAAAAAATTTTTGTTTTTTTTTATTATTATTGTACATAATTATTAAATATTTCAAGTAAAGAATTAAAACGACAAAATTCTTACGATAATAATTCTATGGTTATCGAAAATAATAATAGCTAAATCGCTACACGATTGTGTGGTGAATCGTTAACGAAAATATTATAAGAAATACATTTGGCACTTCGAATTACGAACGTTGAACGTATGAAACTTCGAATTGTCACGTGTTAGTGGCCAGTTTTTCCAAAATTTGATTTCGAATTACCGAGTGTACTTAAATGCGTTGTTTTTATTCGAATTACCGCGTGATTTTCAAGGGACCCAACATTTTTACTTCGAATTACCGAAGGTTTCGGAATTATCGAAGGTTTGAATTATCGAGCGTCGACTGTATAATAAAAAAATACGTACGAAATATCGTGTGAGTACTAATTATACTTTACAGAATACTTGAAAAAAAAAGCGGTTACACCGTTGTTGTATAGCACACGGGTAATGGTACAGTCCGCGGTCGAGTGATGCGAGACCTCGAAATTATTATTTCGAATTCACAAATTAGTAGAAAAAAAAAAATAGATCGGTTCGCAAGTATGACGTCTTTTTCTACACTCAATTTTGGGTGTGATTTCGTGTCTTTCGTCGGGCTCGAAACGACGATTTTGTATTTTCTCCATAATATTATTATCATCAGTGGCGTGCAGACGCTGTTTAAGTGGGACGTGTGTCCCACTTGAAAATAAGGTGGGTATAGTAACTTGAGCGGGTAGTAGGGTACAATAAGTACGGCCAAAGAACATTGTTGGTACAGTAAATTTATTAAAAATAGGTTATTTCAACGGGGCGGGTGGATAGGTGTGAAAATAATTTTGCCCCACTTGGTAAGAGAGCTCTGCACGCCACTGATTATTATTATCGATTAGACGTACTGTGCGAATTTAAACGTGGCGCAACGGCCTAATACCGCAAATGCAAATTTCTGCACGGACAATAGCTGATACTATTACGATGTGACAGAAAATTATTAATTTTTTTTTAATATTTTTAACATAACGCGCGTATACCGCGTAGCTATCGTGGTAGATTACCAAATATTATGATGAGATATATTGCCTGTATTAAATAATAGTTAGTGAGTTTTTCGAGATGCGAGATTTCGCCAGACCAAAAGCCGAACGAATAAATTTCTTCTAGGTTTGGTCGTTTAGAGAAAAAAAAAAATACCAGAACTAAAAGTCTATAAGCTTTTTCTCCCGGGTATTGAGCATTTATAGTAATCGCCAGTCGTTTAAAAATGACAACAATAACGGTAAACATCGATTTGGATTTACGATATATCAATCAGCTCGTCAAAAACGAGTATATACATATTTAAATTAATGATACAATTAAAACGGCGAGGGATATGTTGTTAATATACAAACACGATATATAGGAATACTTCATCGTTTATTGTTATACTAAAATAGCAATGAAATGATTCAACATGAAACGATTCGAGTGAGCAATTAAAGCGATGATCAGATTTCCAACAGTTTTTCACAAATTCACGAAATGATAAAAAAAATGTATTGAAATTTGGACAGGATAACGTCTGTCGTGGCAGCTAGTATAAAATAATAACATGTGTGTATTTAATGTACTAGTAGTAGCTAATATAATTAAGTAATAAAAATTGTTTTTTAGTTAACGTTTTTATATTGTAATTAAATACGAGATCAAAGCAAGGAAAAATTATCACACAATTGGTATACAATTTCGGACTTTCACCAACATCATCGATTGTTCATTCTAGGATTTATTAAATCTTATTTGTAAAAATCCGAACTACAAAAATCATTCGGGGTTTAACCAAACTGTTTTGTCGATCCTAAGTTTTACCGAAATCTTTCGGACATTTACCGTCAGCAATCGGTGAAAACTAGGATTTACCGGTAAATCCTAGGTTTTGTCGGTATTCGTACTTTTATTCAAATATAATATTTACGAATTCGAAAAATAAATTTAATTGTTTTCAATAATTTTACGTGACAATTATTTAATACACTGATCATAAAGAGAACCTGTAAACTCCAGGACCCTATATGATCACAATATGATCATACTTCATTTTAAGAAGTTTGAAATCCGAATGTTAAGAACTCAAAGTTAATATTTTGATTATAAAAGAATAAGTACATTATTATATCATTTATTTCCAATGCCCCCCCCCCCCAATACATACTATTCAATAGTAAAATGAACATTTTTAATCATTAACCATTAAACAATTGATAATATAATAATATACGAAACCGTATAATTACAATATATGTATATATTGTAAATATATCATGTAAATACGAAATATGCACAGTGCACAAATAAATATATATATATATATATATCTATGTAAATAATATTTATTACATTGAATTACATCAATTTTGTAGGATTAAAATATAAAATGTATCAAATAGTACTCCAATAATCATAATCATCATTAATATCAGCAGATAATATGTTTTCAATCATGGTTAGATGTTCTGCTGAAAAGTCATTTCTTTCCAAATGCGTTATAGTCATCATCTTATTAAATATAATCTTTTCATAGTCGTTATGTTCTGTAATTTTATCAATAAAATCATTGATTTTTTGCAAAAAATGTGTGTACCTAAAAACGATTTATACAAAATATTATAATAATTCTATCAATAATATTATTCATTACATATATGTACGTATAGGTGTGTCACGAAAAATATTGACTTTTAGCATTGAATTCGTATTAAAATACATTGTGTCAAATCATTCCAAGACACACCGACTATACAGTATAATATAATAAGTACGAGTATATGTTGACTTGCATACCTATCAAACACCTCTTTATTTAATTTTGGATTTTCCGCAAATATCTCAAGAATTTTAAAACCGTTTTCTTTAAATTCTGAAATTATCATTGGTATAAATAACTTGAAAAGTGATTTGAAAAACCTAAATATAGAATCAATTCCGATGTTATTTTCTGTTCTAAATTGTTCAAATCTCTGCAAAAAACTATCAAATGTGAAGCTTCCATTTTTTATACTTTCCAGTGATTGTAAAATTCCTTCATTCATAGTTCTACAGAATATTGGTGCAATGAACTTAGTTTCATCATCCACATCACCTAAATACGTAAAATAATTACGGATTACGATAACTGTTACCCTATATATATACGCAACTGATACAAGTGGTCGAAGTCGGGGAGGACAGCAACATTTAACATATTTTATTGAAATTATTTTCATCCTTTCAAACATATATATTTTATACGAAATAATGGTGTACCGTACTACGTCCTATTAAACATTTTTTTTATTTTAAAAAGGTTCAAATGAAATGCTTTTGATTTTAAGGTACTTATTTGAACTTGAAAGCAATAACAATTTATAAAAAAATTTCTTTTTATGTACCTATGTCAATCAAAACCAATTAG
Source organism: Slavum lentiscoides (assembly GCA_032441835.1). Classification (NCBI taxonomy): domain Eukaryota; kingdom Metazoa; phylum Arthropoda; class Insecta; order Hemiptera; family Aphididae; genus Slavum; species Slavum lentiscoides. The sequence goes on from CM063715.1 coordinate 14,724,722, forward strand.
TATTATAAAAACAGAATTACTAGTATTGAATCTATGTATATGTAATATATATATATACACACACATTATACACAAACATTTTATTAATATTAACTACGAGTATTAATTTATAATCATAATTATTTTTATATTTTCATTTTAATATATGAATTATCATTACATTCAAAAACGTTAAATGCTTCAGATTTATATTAAATATTTTATCTTTTATTAGGCAAAATATATAGGTAAGCATTTCAATTAATTTTTTTTTTTATATATATATAAAAGTAGTAATTTATAATAATAATAATACATTAGTAAGATCAAAATGATCAAAATAATGACGTACCTATTAAAAATGTTCATATTACACATTATATATAGGGCTGTATTTTCATCAATAAAAGAGGGGGATAAGCATAAAAACTCATCACTTATACACTTTTAACTACTTAGGTACCCCACTTACTTCGACCACGAGGTAGGTATATAAATAACAGTAATAATAATAATAATAATAATAATACATGCTTACTGCTTAAAAATACTTCAAGCATAAAGGCAACAGCCTCGCTCTGAAATTTGATAAACATATCAATGCCAGCCTCCAGATCCAGATTTCCGAACGAATCATTGGTCATCGATAAATCTTTGCCACAGGCTTTGTCGTTCGGCTCCGTCATATTTCTCGAATGTCTTCGTGCCTGTTAACAGTAAGTGGTATAGGTATTAGCGACGAAAAATATAATGTAATATATACATGCAGAAATTAGTTAACATATATATATAATTATACGAATATCGCAATAATCGTGAGTACCTGTAGTTTCAAAAACGAAAAACTCAATATATGTAATATAATATTATATATTGTGTCGAATAGTAAACGCGTTTAACAATATATTTCGGGTAATTAAACACGAATATAACGAAACGTTGATAAGTTTAGAAAAAGTGTATATCGTGTATTGCCATAGATACTACTGCATGTGGAAAGAACATAATATAAAATCTACAATAATTGTGGTCTACGACGCGACAGTGATCCGTGGACTTATCTCAGCTGACCCGCGGTATTAAATTTTTTTTTTCATTTACGTAATTTTATTATTATTATTATTATCATTATTTTTATTATTATAGGTACATTAGAATTTCACACATTAGTGCAATTAATTATACGCTATAGATAAAATAGTAACACATTTTTTAAATATTGAAAACTGCAATTGGTTTAATGTTTATTTTTTTTATATAATACAAAAAACAGAAATAATACGCGCAGGTATTACTAATTTCAATTTTTTTTTTCACTAATTTATAAAATATGCCAAAAATGTATAAAAAAGAGAAATATGACCAAAGGCAAAAAAGCCACAAAATACACATTTAGATATTTCATGTAAAATATAATTACATATGTCTCGACGTAAAATGTATTTGTTTCTTACTCGACTATTCTTGCGATTGTTATATGTTTGTAACATAATAATATTGTCCGATCATGTTTATTATTTTCTGTTCGAGTTCGTTTTATTATTACATTATATTATACTGCAGTGTATATGTAAAAACATATTAGACGTTTCACTGTCCTGAACGGTCGTTATGAAAACGTCGTTATATTATTATACCGTCGAACCTCTAATGCATAATGCATACACATATATATATATATATATATATATATAAACGTTTTCTGTCCATAAAAGCAAAAACGAGACAAACATTACATTTATATATATATATATATATATAAACATGTATCGTCTATATTGTCACGACGATTGCAGAAGAACTGTGTAGGATTTTTATTTAAACATTTTAAAACGATATTTAATAGAGAAAAATACGATTTATCTCGGTGATCTTTATATGCGTCTATAAATTTTTTTTCCAATAATTTTCCTATCCCACGCGTTAAGTAGCCATTTTCTTTTTGCCTATGAATGAAGTCAATATTATTTAATTTTTCAAGATATTATATTCATGTTTAACAGTTGATAGTCGTATATCTGTATGTGTATGATTTTTGTTTTTTATGAAAATTAAATAATATTAAGCGCTTGTTTGCATATTTTGGTTTTAAATCACAATAATATACAACCTATACAGTATTGGAACCGATGCATTAATAATTGTCGTGAACGCATTATTTGATACCCTCGTTTAAAATTTTTTTTTTTTTTAATTCTTTACACAGAGTTCTTTTCACCGCCAAATAACGGTGGACGAAATGGTTTAATTTTTTTTTTCCATTGCGACCCTTAATAAACGTACTCGATTAATCTTACAGCAGTCAACAAAAGACGTTCGTTATATAGAGGGTGCCAGTATACTAAATAGGTACAGTTGCACCTCATTTGGCCCTTGTTTTTTTTTTTTTTAACCACTATACTTATTTCGTTTTGTGAGAAATAAACACGACAAGTATTTCATTACGCGAAAAATTGCACGGTGTATCGTGAAAAACAATTTTTTTTATCTCTACACTTCTATAATTTAACGAATAATAAATAACCCGTCGAATACCGAATATCACAATACGTTTTGGTACACTATTACTATTTGTTGAAAGTTTTTAGACGTGATACACGGTACGTAGTACGCATAAAGTACATAGTACAATCGCAGCTGGTAAAAGAAATAATATATACCTTAACATTAGTCTAAACTATAATAAGCTCATCCGCAAAAAATATTTCAAACGTCCTCCTATTTGAATAAAATCAGAATATTTTTACGACGATAACTGTCGGATAAAGTCAATAGAACTTTTATTTTGTTAACAAATAATACAATTTATAATTAATGTAGGGATGATTTGCTTGAAACTCGATTTTGTACGCGCTGTTTTCGCAGCAATATGTTAGAAATCGTTTTTGTTCCGATTAACGAGAAAAACGTATCGCAAAGTGATGCTGCGTATGTGTATCGAAGAAAAAGAGATCGCAATAAATATTTGTGTTATATTACAACGATGACAGTGATGAATCGCGCCCGCGCAAACGGTGTACTCGTTTAAAACACACGGGTGTTTGCTTATACGCATAATATGTGTATAACTAGTACTTTACTAATATAAACCTACTATACTGGTGAAATTTTTATATTGCAAACTTCCATTTAACGAAAAATCTCTACTATTTTACAATATAGCCGCAATAATTTTACGACAATACAAATTTAAATACGCGTGTCGCAGACACGTCTCTACACAATGCACCACACAACTTTTCACTCGTTATTCTTTTCGATATGTCGAAACGTAAATATTTTGCATAGCAACGACGCGACATCCGAAACGATAGGAAAATTACGTTTCTCCGAAGCTGGATTTAAAAACAACGTTTTCTTAACTGATGTATAGAAAATGCAACCGCAAGAATGAGGGGGGAGGACAATTCAATGTAAAAGTGAAAAAGAACCAACAAATCTCGCCGTTGGAAAAGATAAATTAAACGCATTTTATGTGTAGTAACGAACGGATTGAGACAATACGAGTATAATAAAAACTTTTTTTTTTTTTCATAATAAAATTCGAAGAGTATTTTGTGTTATTTATGGACCGTGCAATAAGTGACGAAATCGAGTGATTATTGAAGAAACGGGATTTATGTCATATTTGGGACAGTATGCAGATATTGCGTTAAACTTAATGGAATAGAAAAAAAAATTTTAAACTACAATTTATAGAAATACATAATATAAACAATCGAAACCCGATAATTTATTTTAATTGAAACGTATAAAACGAGTATACCGAAGTAAAAAATACACTAATATCACGCATTAACATGTAATTATTACTTATTCTTCTTTTGGCCTTTAAAACTCTGAGAATTTTTGCCATCGACACAACACCACGTCATCGAGACGGTAGCAAAATTTCCTCGACTTTTTTTTTTGATTTGCGCCGTATGCTCGGAAAACTTTATAGTTCGCCCTCGTCGACGCTAAGGGCTATCCGCGTCATAAAACCCGATATATATCCTTTCTCTTATAACGAATCCAATATCTATTTTACACGTATATATTTATATATAAATATATATATATATATATACCGATATCCCGAAGGGAATACTGGATACACTATATTATACTCTCCAGTGTCGAACACGGACCCGTTAACACTCGGGTCACGTATTTAAGTATATATACTAAAGCACACCACACACACACACACGCGCGGGCGCGTATATATATTGGCCGATATATCTCATAAGACGCGCGTATGTGTATTTTATATTATCACGTATAGATTTCGGTCGTGCGGAGGAATTTACGATGGTCACCACATTGTCAAACGCGAGCGCCGCAGGACAGAATCGACCACACACACTATCATCGCCACTACGTACTCATAATATATCAACGTGTAAGAAACATAGAAGACATAATCAAAGCGGGAAGGAAAAGGTTTGAAGCATATCAAACATGGTGCTGGAGAAGAACACTGAAAATTCCTTGGACGGAGAGAGTTAAAGACCAAGAAGTATACATAAGAATTAACGAACGGAAAACAATCAGGAAAAGAAGGAAAAAATGGATCGGACGTATAATGAGAAACAATGAATAGATAACGACAATAATGGAAGAAAAAATAGAAGAGAAAAATGGCAGAGGTAGATCAATAACTCCGTTCATAAAACAGAACTCATAGAAGACAAAAAAAAACCACTTACGAAGAATTGAAAGTAACTGTGATGGATAGGGACGAATGGAGGACCATTAAAATCCAAATATATGTAAATATATGAGCTACTGTCTAACCTAAATAATTCTTTTTAGAATTTTAACTTAATTTCAAATAATAATATTCTGTTGTGTTGACCGTATTGGACTGAGGAACGGATGGCGAACCCCTGCAATGGTACGTAGAAATAAATTTGGTAATCTGAGTTTGATAACATATTGAACAGATTCGATGAGTGGTTAAAAATTTCGATATGAAATAAATTGAATTCCGATAGACAGCGTAAAATCGCGGGTAGTAATGAAAAAAATAAAAGGAAAAATGATTATTGTCGAGTAGAAAAGTCTTCCGTATGAAAAAATTCGTCTAATGCCTCTATGGAAAAACGTATTTAACGACAACGATTGTTTCTATAATTTCTACGTATGCGTGCGCAGCTATTTTCTTTCGTAAATTTTATTAAATCGTCTCTACAAGAATACGGAACAAATATATAAGTACGGAATAAAGGACTGATTCGTTAGTCCAGTAAAATTCAGCGACATATTTTAGATTATACGACACTTTCTGTAAACCGTATGACATGGACTACTAACGCTGCGCTCGCGGTATTAATGAAAATAAATTAGAAAGAACATTTTCTTATTCGACGACATCCGAGTTAAACAGAGATATTTTGGAATATTTTTGTTCTTTGGACACAATATACTGTAATATAAATTCAAAAATCCGTATATATTTAAGACCGTGTTTGGAATGACAAATGAATTTAATCTACGGCAATATACGCGTATTGTTGTATAAACGCGGACCTCTATAATTATTATTATTTTAAACGACGCATTTGCCCTATTATAATAATCCGAACGTTCGTTTTATTCGGTTATTACAGTAACGCCGTTATATTAAATGTACGTGTAATTGGACGATATTGTTATAGTGTGCAGACCAAACGGAATATACAGCGTGGGGCTGTGTACAATTCGGTCCGTTTTACGCTATTTTGCATATACACATATACACAGCGAGATTAACGTGCTTATATTATTCGATTTAAGAAACGTTTCGAAATCACGTAAATCGCACGCATAAAGCCTTTGATGGGGTAGTCTTGTCTTTTAACTTTTATTACGTATATACTCGTATATGGCTTTAAGCGGAACAAATTATATTGCTGTTCGGGTCTCTTGACATTCCCGAAACGGTACAATAGCACCGTTTTATAATGCGTGCGTATTGCTTACATATAATTATATAATTGCACGAAAAGATCGTCCTTATAATCGCGTTGAACACGATGTCAGTAACCGTAATCGTAGAAATATATTATGTAGAAAGGACTCGAGGGAAGGAAAGATTTTCTAGAATATACAGCGGCCTCGAATAAATCGCGAGATTATTCGATTAAATTTACAATTACAGTTCAGTACGTCTCGTTCGGTGGTCTTAAACAGGAAACGCTATACTATTGTTTTTGGTCAAAATACTTCACGCGGACAAGAACTCTATGAAGGCTACAACATTCATATTTTAGACATCAAATTTTTACACAAAATAAATTACATTATTGCCTATACGCAATAACACAGCTGTTTTTTAAATACCTTAAAAAGTTATAAGAATTTTAAAAATACAAATTTTACATTTTTTTTTAAACCTTTTAACATCTTAATAGAATTAAGGATATTTAAAAAAAACAGCTCTGTTATTGTATATTTATTTTGTATATAAATTCGGTGTGGTTCTTTCCCCTGTAAAACGGTTTTATCACTTAAACATTTGAACTTTTGAACATTTTCTGTGTTTTCGCGGTACACCTTCACAACGCGTTCTCTCGGGCGCTTTACGGTTTCATTTGTCTGTGTAGTATGTACTCTTAACGAAATATAATATTTGGTTTGACAGGCACTTCAGTGTAGATATTTATATGTCGCGTTTTGATTCGCGCGAGTTTGTGCTTAACAGCTACTATTCCGTAGATACTTCTTTTTATGTGTATATTTGCACTTTTAATAATCCGGAGTGTAGAATTGGTAAACAACGCGATTATATTTATTTGAAATCGTTTTTCTCTTTTTGACTAAATATTTTGAAACGCAGCTAGGTCTTGAACGTAATTTACCGTTGTTTCGCTTATATTAAACATTAAAATTTCAAATCTTCGCTTTTCGTTTAACATCGGATCGGTTTCGGTTTAGAACTAACTAAAATAATGTAAAACGCCTTCGAATTGCCGGTGGTAAAGACGAAAGAATTCCTCCTGAGGTCGAACGAAATGTTTTGAATGTGAATGCGTCATCGAGATGAGAACAACGCATTTACAAACATACGACATTTTTTTTCCTAGCAAATAAATGCGCTTCTCTATCACTTTAATAATAATAATGAGAAGAGTCGAGCAGTTTATACTTATGTTGAACGACACCATAAACTTGGTATAATAACTCATACCGATCGGTCGAACCTCGGGATTTCTATAGATTATAATTATTCCATATTATGAGAATTTAAATGGTCGCCGTGGTAATAATAACTGCTGTTCTGCACATAGAATCCTGAAATTTTTCCATATTAGCAGTGCTTGGTGCTGAGGCGATCACACGCGAAATTTCGTGACTTACAGGACGAGGATACGTAGTGGATTTGTATAGAATACGTACGAGAAGTTCTTATACGCGTATAAGAAATAACGCAATAATCACAATATACAAAAATAAAATCGGCAAAAGTGCCTCTTCACTTGACGTTTTGCTTTCTTATATAATAGAACCTATGAACGCCGACGACGTTTTTTAACTTAAACGAGAATTAACGAATAGAATTTTTTTTTCAATCCTTAAATTTGACTTTGATGGTACTCCACTCGTCCCTATCCGCCATATTTTAGTTCTTTGCACGCGGTTTTTTCTTATATTATTTCTTCTATGCTCTGTTTAAATAAACGGAGTACTTGGTCTGCCTCTTCCAGATTTTTTTCCCTCTATATTTCCTTCTATTATTGTCGTTACGTCCATTCATTATTTCTCATAATACGCGTCCGATCCATTTTTTCCTCCTTTCTCCGATTGTTTTCCATATTTTTTTTTTTTTCCGTTCGTTCATTCTTAAACATACTTTTTGGTTTTTAACTCTCCCTGTCCAAGGAATTTTCAGTGTTCTTCTCCGGCACCTCGTACGTGTTTTGAAATGTTTCAGTTCTTTTCCTTTCCGCTTTGAGTATGGTCCGTCGATGAAATTCAATTTAAAAAAGCGATTGAACGCCGATCGTTTTACAGTTGCATTTGGCGAAAAACATAAAAACCGTGTTATTATTGTCGTAAATTATAGTAGTAACGACGGTAGTGTAACAATACAACTGGCGGCGGCGGCGCGCGCGCGCGCGGTCCATCAACAGCCGCTGCTGCAGCGGCAGGAAAGAGCGGACGCGTTTTCGGTCCGCGTGACTTATGTGACGACGACGACGTTACGCGCATTATTACAATATTAAACGGGCGACTGTCCGTGAGCCTCAGGGTCGGAGGAAGAGGACGAGGAGAAACGGTTTACACTTTTCAACCCCTTTCGTCGGGCGCGTTGAATTTTCAAGTTTAATTTTTTTTTTTTTAACACACGGCAACAGCTGCGAGAGACGCGCGCGCGAGCTGGCCGTGTAAAAAGGGTGCGAAACGTCGTCGTGGCAATCGTCTATAACTACTGCACACACACACACACACACACACACACACGTGTATAATAACAATAACACACGTACTACTATTACGCTTTACAGAAAACAAGTGGCCCGACAAAAAAAAAAAAAGGCAATCCGAAAATATTATCATATTATTATTATTATTATTATATATTCGCCATTCGCGCGACTCTTATACGAACACACGCGTCACACACACACACACACACGTCGTTATTAAAAACGACGACGTCTTGCACGTGACTCCTCCTACTCTTCCCCTCCAATCACTCCAATCCCTTCATCCCGCACACGTCGTATACGAGTATTATAAACAATAATAAATACACGGCCGGCCTTTACAATACCCTTTTCTCGTGGCCGCCGCAGAGCCTTTCGAAACCGCGTTCTCGTCTACGTGACTCACGTTGCGCCCGTAGTATATAACCACTGAACTCAATACACATATGGAACGCGTATATCAATCGAAATATGACCACAGATAGGAGGCCGCCATATGCATTCTATTAATAGGTATCAAAGTCATGGAGGACACGATGAAATACAATTTTTATTATTTACTTTGAGATAACAGGACAAAAAAACGACGTGTTCGTATTATAGTATCAATGTTAGCGTCAAAATCGGTTATTTTTACATAATGAAGTTGGTAACAAAAACAGAAAAATAGAAACGGAATGCATATGGCGGCTCACTACAGCTACGGGTCCATATTTCGTATACGAGAATCATATACAGAAAGCGCGTTCCGTGTATTGATGGTTCAGTGATCTGTACTAACACGAGAAAGGATTCAAATTTCCCCAGCCCTTTCGAAATTTCCAGAAAAACGTATAATTTTTTTATATGTTATGAACGAGTCGATGATTTTAATCGGGGGAAAAAACGAATAACTAGGACGTCATTTTTGAAAAAAATATTTATTTTCTGCTTGCGAAAAAGCAATGCTTGAAGGTAATATGTTGTACGGAATTTCACGAGACGATTCAACCGATTCATTCATCAGAACGATTATATTATAAACGCGATAGAAATTGTTGAATCTTTTTATTGTTGAATTAAACGAAATTTTTTTTTCTAAACGTCATTTCCATTTCTACAATCATTTATTCCAAAATTTAAAACACTGGAAAGGTCGCGCACTTTTTTACAAACCTTTATTGCCAGAAAACCTGGCAAAAAATGGCAAAATGAACGTTATCGTTCTTTATACCGACGCGTTACGGCCACTGAAAATACTTATTTGCGAAATGATAACATAGTGGGGTACATTGATGGATTTATTAACAAAAATTTGCAAGACTACCTGAAAAACTTGATCTTGTTTTGTAAAAATGTTCGTTGATATACATATAAATATGTTTGCTTGCATAAGTATAAAAGTGTACAATCTTAAACCCCCACAAAAAAAAAATTATTTTTTATTTACGCGCCTGCAGGGCGTACGAGTAAATTTGACGAGAAAAGCGCCAATTATTATGCGCGCCTCGCAATTTTTCTTCGTCATAAAAATTATAATTCGCAAATTTCTAAACCACATTTACAATTATTTTTCGCACTATACGAGATTATCGAAATACTGGTGCCCCCTCCCCCCTGTCTATTCGTATATTGGTGAGATTGCACGCCTACATAATAAAATCCGTATGATTTTTATTTTTCATATGTTTTCTCGTGCATAATCGACAGTTGAGTGGATTTTTGGTAGGTTTGTCTTATAATTATTAATTTTTTTTTTTTACTTCGACGTCACTGAATTTCCAAATAATAAATACACTTTTCTATACGCTTTAAACGCCTGAAATGGCGTTTCATAGCGTTTACACGGCCGTTTCTCCGTCGAATTAACAGGTTTTCTTATATTGCGTATATATCGCCGTTTCCATTTCGGCACGTTTTTAACGGTTGAACGTTTATACTCGTATAGCGCATATAATACTATAAATATGTATTTTTTTTCTGAGAACCATCATTATTTTTATATCAGTGTTCATTTTTTATCATTTTTTCCTGTTTTTTTTTTTCGTTTGTCGAGCTTACCGCGTACGAATAAGCGCGCCAGTTGTTATTTTTCAATTACACTCATCCCGCCGACGGCGAGAGACAACGCCTAACGATATAAACATTTAGTCTCGTATGACTATATCTCTGAAACCCTAAAATTAAATCTATATACATATATATATTAACTGATGTATCATATGATCAGCGTACGTTTTTTAAAGCGCCGTGACGTCTGACTATATATTCCGAATATATACGAGTTTAGGCAGATTCCGAAGTGGTAAACTCTGAAATTCAATCGGTCGAACTCGGCTATCTAAAAAATTTAATACGCCACGCGCACTTAATACACATGATGTTATATATTATCACTGGTTTGAACAATAACCTCCCCGTGTTTTAGTAATTGACTACAATTAAACAGGTTATTAATAAAAGTTAAAATAATTTTCAAAACTAAAAACAATACAAATCGATTTTTTTTAATTAAATTAATCGCTAAAAAAAAATGTAATATATAAAGTGGTAAAAAATTACGTTACGATCAAATATTAAAAATAAATCGTTATTACAATAGTGCGAAAAACGGATAACGAGAAATTACACTCACTGTGAAAACGTAAAAAAAAAATCCGTTTATATTATTGTCATATCGCATAAATATAAAACTATATAATTTATTCAGATGTTTTTTTTTTAATTCCAAATAACTTTCTCGAAATTAAATATTTATCTTAAAAATAAATCGACCCCGCCTCTGCCTTCAACACATGCATTTGCAACTTTTTTCCATATTCGTTTGAATTTGTTGTCGAGCGAGTTTTAATTTCGTTTCGTACCAAGTGAAATAAAAACCTTTAGCGCAACTTTTTCTGGTCATTTTTCAATTTCGTTGATGTATATACATATATATATATATATAATTATACAATTTATTGCTGATTTTCAACGCGTTTCCACGTTGTTAGTACTTTCAAAAATTGAAAGTATTGATAAATGTATAAAAACGTTATTATTATACCAGCTTATTCATTCGTGTGTGTTTTTTTAACTTTCAGTAAATAACACTGCCAATATAAGACGTCACTGTACACCAAGCGAAATTTCGTTGTTTTTTTTTTTTAGCGCATTTATTACATTTTTTTAGTGCGTACTTTTTCGGAGATTTTTTTTTTAGTGCGATTAATTTCAATACTTTTTTACTGCAAAATAACACGCGAGACCTCCTGATAATTGTAATAGTATACGGACTAGATCTAATATATAATTATAATCGCGACCGTTCCACTGGAACGCAATGCATTGCATACAACGTTCACTGTTCTTGTCATAAATCTACACGATATGTACCACACAAACTTATATAAGTCAGACTGCGATATAATATGTATTGGCAATGGCGATATAAATCATTTGATGATTCTACAACAAACCGGATCACTGTAGGAAGTTCCATTTCCGACTTCCGTTCGCCCCGGGGACATCGTGTCGCCAACGTATGCGCCGGTGACTTGAATGCAAAGCACATAATAATATTATTTAATAATAATATATAGTCAATACACACACACACACATTTTTTCCAATCGCAAACACACCGTTATAGTCGCGCAACACTTACCAGCTATTTTTAACGGCCAACATGGCGATGAATATATTATAATGTGAAGATCTCTCACGAAACATTGTGCACATTCGTTGGCATGTAAAGCCCAAAAACCTAACCGGCGAAAATAAAAAAACGTGTGCCTAAATCTCGCATAAATTGGTTTTATTCGCTTCGAGAAACGTTTAAAATTGCATTAAAATATTGTGCTTTTTTTTTATTGAAATTCTACGTTAATCCTTTTTAAAAATGCTACATTTAATGTTACAAAATAAATTTAAATTTGCTCGCAATATCATTCTTTATCTTCTTTTTTGTTTCGTTTTTCCATTTAAATTTACGTTGTTGTCTCTCCCCCTTTTGAGACGCTTACCGATGATGTCTGCGCATTCTCATTTACGGCACTGTGAACGTCATATCTTCTGAACTAGGGAAAAAGCTGTACATATTCGTGTAAGCAAAAACACTTTACCTCCGAGGCTCCGACGAGGCCACCACATGGTCTAGATCATGATTTAGTATACCAGCCGAATTTCGTGGCCGCGGATGAAGCTTATGTCGTTGCTGAGTTCGTATATTTGTTAGAGTCACTTATTTCTTTCATTTCATTCGGACCGCGACGCAGAAATTGTATTTTCATCCCCGTGGCCGCATCGATCCGTGCACGTACATCGATCCGCAACAGCGACGTTTTCAATTTCCTTATATATTCAACTAATTTACTGCTGCCGTAGTAGACACTACCGACTAAGTACGGATAATATTATTTAATAATCTAGTTTAATACAGGTAGTATGTTCACATGTTCTCTGTAATTTCTATGTCTATAAAACGATTATTGTCCTACGGTACTATTTATTATACGATTGTTGTAATTTTTTAATTTTTTAATATGTGTACACTGTATTTGTAAATATATTTAATAAGAAAAAAAATGTGTTTATTTTATCTCACTTATACAGTTAATTATTTCTCATTCTTATATACCTAATATATAATACATTATTCACAAATTCCGTTCGACGAAAACTTTTATTCGAGTTTGTATTAAAAGGTCGTTAAGATTATAAAACACCGATACCGAATTAAAAGTTGACAGGTTTTTTTTTTTCTTCTCGTTGCCGTCGAACACATTTTGAACGTTTGTGAAACTAAAAAAAGAGGAAGGGACGAAAATTTAAGATCTTTTGAATGTTTTATGCTCGAATGAACGGAGAGGCATAAAATGCTCCCTTTTTTTTTTTTTTTGCAATTAAAGAGAGAAAAAAAAGCGAAGGAGAAAGAAGTCGACAATTTTACGCTGACGCTTGTTTAATCGGATACGTTTTAAATTCAATGGACAAAATCCATTACCGAATTCGAACTTAATAAAACATTTCAACGTTGATAATGTTTTTTTTTTTTTTCAAGTATATTTTGCTAGCACTTAACTCACAAAACACTTTTTATTTTCTTTACCCCATAATGGTCGGAAGATAAATACTGAACGTTTTTAATATGATACAGTCCTCGACGATTATACGACTTTTGTAACTCGACTGGTATATTATCACTTCATCGTAAAACTAAACATTTATATAAATTTATACGATAGAAAAACGTACGTTTTAAAATGTGTTTCGAATATTTGGAATACAATATGATTATAATAACGATGATCTTGTCGATTTTGATATTCCATCGGATCTCGTATGTACGCGGAAACTGCACCGTTGTCACTTCGAATATGTTGTCACTCAAATTCTATGAATTTCAAAAGTACGTTTGATGGTCGAAACGTAACTGCACTATCGTTATTCGATATAACATTATAATATTTAATAAAATACTGTTTTAGCAATTTGATTGCGGAAAATCGAGTCATTCCAATTTTTTTGTTTTTTCACGCGAGTTCCAAAATAAAAAATAAAATAAAAATGTAAAAAAAAAAAAGCGTTTAATTCATCATCTAAAAACACACATATTGAATGGAGGAAACAGTAAACATTTAACGCGTTCGTTACAGTAAACTACTAACGTATATATTTATATAATTTTATTCTTTCATAGTACTATACAACTTTTCAGCATATTTGTTTTTTCTTGATATAAACTATTTAAAATATTATTACCACGATGCTCGTCCGTAAAAGGACGCTACACTCCTATTATTTTCATCAAAATAATTGCTTCGCGCGGAAAGGAACTCTAAACGCTACAACAATGATACAAAATGAATTACAGTACATATTACCTATACAACAACATAGCCATTTCCTAAAGTATCTTTAATTTTCTTAAAAATTCATACGCATTTTAAAAATACAATTTTTACCTATTTTTTTTTTTCTTTTTAAATCTCATAGGCCAAGAAAATGATAAAAAAAAAAACATTTCTTTTGTAATACATTTCAACCGTATCTGTAGGTATGTCGCTTCGTCCTAACTGCCTGTTCGTGACTCTATGAGCCTGTTGTAGTGATTCTGAACCCATGAGCGCTTTGGTGTCTGCGATAATTCTCTAATATTCCTCATCGTTCCGAAACTCTTCGAACGTCTTTCTTTTAGAATTCACATATTTACGCGTTTCAATCAAATGTTAGTTTTGGGCCTTTCGATAGTCCAACGACCTTCTAGAAACAGCGATTGGAATTCATATGAATTTATACGTTTTCCCGAGCGCTGATTTCGACAAAAAATTTTATTGATTCAGTCGGACTTACACTGCAAAAAATAATAATACACGTGATTATTCAATATTATATATTTTAATCGGAATAAATAACTATATGTGTGTGTGTGTGTGTATAGAAACGCGGATTTAGCGTCTGTGTTTATAACTCGGGCGATTGTACGCGGTAAAACGAATGTTTCGGTAGAGTTCTCAGAGAATAATAATAAGAAAAAAATTGTTTTTCTCTCTTAAATGCTCGTTGTACTGCGGTTATAATACCGCGGACGACAACGACGAATACACAGCGAATACGTGCGCGGCGCACGAACCAGAAGGAACCCGCCGTGCAGTGCGCGCGTGTGACCCTCTCCGTTAGTGAGTGTTACGGCTTTTGAGGATTTTTGACACAATGGAATAATAAATTCACGGAAACGTGTGTTCGGATCTAATCTACAACAGCGCGCGACAACGTTAGGTGTCCCGGTTATGTGTGTATATATAATAAATAAAAAAAAAAAATTGAAAAAATTTTTTTTTCTGCTTTTTTCCCATTCCTACGCGACGCGCACAGGTCAAAAAGAAAAAAAACGTACACTCGTCGCGTATGATAACAATAACGTCGTGCGAAGTCGTGTATTTATACGTCGTCGCGGATATCGCGTTCTCTCGCCCGCGGCGGCCGCCACTCGCGCAGCGCACACTCGCCCGTGCGGCGCGCGCGTACACACGTATTTTACAAAAACGGTCGCTGGTGCAAAGCCACTAAAAAATATCGCTAAGAGCTGGGAGTAGGCGATTATTATTTTTATTATTGTCGGTTTTTTTTTTTTTTTTTTGTATATTTTACGCTTATTCGCGCGCCCGCGCACTACACCTGTAAATATTTACACATAATATACGTACGCGTGTACGGAGAAATATTTATGCGAACATATTTCGGTAGCCGAAAACGATAAATCTCGAGTCGCGCGGTAGCAGCCCGTGCGCGTTCGCTAGTCTTTTTTTTTTTTGTGGTACTCTCTCTGTCTTGTCTTTTGTCGCCGCGCAAATACGCATATTAAAAAATATGCGTACGAAACGATTCGAACGGACGCAGCATAATTATCGATTCCAGACGTCGCTGCTGCACACGTGTCCTAACCATAGGCGTGCGCACAGGGTGTGCCGGGTGTGTCGTGGCACACTCCGTGGCCCGTGGCTTTTTGTACAACTTTCATTCATTCGGGGACTTTGTTTGAATTTTAAGCTATAAATAAAAAAAATTAGAGAAAATAAATTAGGCGCTCTAGCAAAAATGGCAATTGGTAATACGCTAAGTCTAATGTATGATGTTACGAACACTATGAACAACTTTAGGTAACCAATAATAAATCAAACTTATCAAACCAACCAGTTATCAGTTAGTATATTACTTATCATTTATTAATCGTTTATCATTTTTAGGTTGAGAGTTAGGTTAGATTTGCTTAGGCTCATATAAGGGAAAGCGGCCCAATTTTCTTCATGGCACACCCCATACAAAATTCCTGCGCACGCCTATGGTCCTAACTGCAATGACGTTGTATTTTATTTTTTTATTTACGTATAATTTGCAAAAAAAAAATACCGTTTTAGCCCCTGTGCGTACAACTGCAGAATTCTTCTTCTTCACGCTAAAAACAGTTTTTCGAGTTAAATATTATTTCCGACATAAAAAAGTCGACGTCGTCGACTTTGTTTTTAATTTTCGTTTTTCGCGGTTTAATTAAACCGTTATAAACTACATAGGTACCGCACAGACGTTTAACAACAGCGCCTTCACGCGTGGCCACCGACGAAAACACATTTTTTTTTTTCCCCAACAATATCTCGCGGTGTCACAAACGCGTTTAGCGACCGTATAAGCGTGTAGTCTCCGCTATAAGAGCGGCATCACTTTTTGAAACGCCACAAATTAGCAGCAATACGTTTGAAACGCGTCAGCGTTTTGTCCTGCACACGCACCGCGACATATAAACGACCACATAATGTATACTGCGCTTACGGTTACGGTTACGCGATAACGATCCAGTCGTCGTTATCACCGAGTGTTTGTGATTAAGTCTTTTATCTACAGAATAAAATACAGTTACCGTCAATACGATTTATTATCACTTTTACGATATTAAAAACTGTTTTTTTTTTTGTTTTTTTTTGAAAGGCAAAACTAGGAAGTCATAAATTAGCTGAATAAATCATTATTATTTTACGTGGATATATATATATATATATATATATGCATTTATACGCATCAATAGAGTTAAGAGAAATTAAGAGGACACCGCCTGCAGTGAGTCGAATACTTCATTAATGGAGGCGTCCATCTATGCGCTGACTGCAGGGCGTCCGACCGGAAAGTACCTTAAAAAAAATCTGCTACGACGCGTGAATCATATAAATATTATAGACGTCTTAATGCGTATGTGTGTGTGTGTGTGTTTTCCTATATACCAGCTGTTGTAATATATAGTTATAGCGTGTTTCGCGTGTTTCTACTTCTACAAGCTTTAATTTACGGGTAAAGAACAGCGTGCCCGGGCCGGGGCGGGGGATGATGAGCGGCGTCGCGGTGTCCGAGTGGAAAATAATGTCTCGCGTATAAATCCCAAAGAGAAAACATTTGTATGATTCACGATTGGCGTAAAAACGTTTGGAGTGTATATATATATATTGTCGGGCGATTGAATAAAAAAAAAATATATATATATGAACACGTGGTAGTAAAATGGGGCCCGCCGATATAACAATAATACACGGGCAGTTTTTGAATAGGGAGCGCGTGTTTTGATTGAAACATTTCCGATATTAAAAAGAAAACGGTCGATTTGACAAAAAAAAAAAAGTGAAAAATGAAAAAAGTACTCGGACGTGCGGTAGTATATAATATACGGTCCGAAATAATAATAATAATACGAGAAATAGAGAGTGCGAAAGTATTGAAAACGATATCCCGCCAAACGGCATATATATATATATATAACAACAATAATACGAGTAAAATATAAAATCTTTTATATATATATATATGTATAAGGTCGCTGTAATAAAAAGCAGCTTTTTGTAGACGATAAAAATAAATTCGGTCTTATATATTGTGTGTGTGTGTAAAAAACGGTCGAGATTTTTCGCCTGCGAACTGGCCCCGGCCGCGGAATAAACACTACACACCGTCCGCGTGGCGCAGTGGAAACCGGAGGATCGCGGACAATATTTGCCCTCGTAAAAAACCCACACTCTCTAAAAGCTGTGGCGACCTTAATCGCCGGACAATATGTTATTGTCGGACCTCACTTGTGTCCTTCTCCACTGGCCGTTCCACGTCCCTCCCTCCAGCCGATCACACGATCCGGTATATATATATATATACACTGCGCAATCTCTTTTCCGAGGGTAAAAATAACACGCATTTTATGACGGACTTTGGCATTCAAAAGCCGCGCTCAGCAAACTATACTATAAGTATAATCTTTCTCGATTTTCACACACACACACACACACACACACACTGTAGTATTGTCATACGCATGCGGTGTATCCTCCCAGCGAGTATTTCACACACGGTGCTCTTCATTTTTTTTTCTCCTATTTTATGCCTATAAAATACGTATATAATATGATGATACCTCCGAATGATTTTGATTTTTTTTTTTTTGCATCGTCGTAAGCCACGTTCCCGTTATACATTTTTACAAAGGTTTTCCACGCGTATTGATATATTGCCATACGTGTCGGCTTTTGATTTTTACATTTAAAATTCTTAAAAAGAAAACAGATTTTTATTCGATGAATGTTTCCCGAGTAAATAATTGTATAACGATACACCGCAACTATTGCACTGAATCCGTCACTTCCGAGCGTGACGTCGCTTTTTACACGTGTATAGGCAAAACACAGTGACCTTGCGGAGCACGAGACCGTACGAGGCTTTTTTATTATTATATTCATACATTTATCGAGCGGAGAGTTCGGTTCTGACAAAACTAGTGAAAACAATTATAAGCCTATTAAATATAATATTTTATATTAATTACGCATATCGTGCAGTGGCGTAATTACGAATGTTATATGGGAGGGGATAGAAAATTTAGCATTATTGGATAATCCATAATAACTGTAACGACTAACGACCCTTTAAACGTTAATCAATCGAAATTAATAAAGTAATTGCGATACTCGTATTTTTATTATTTTCTTTAATAAAAATGACATATTTTATAATAAAATTTCTAATTTTCTTCGTTTTTTTTTTTTAGCTAATTTATTGAGTACTTCATCCAATTTTACTTAAAAATCTGAATATGGATAGACCTTTCTTCAGTGACCTAACCTAACCGTATCATACTAGTAACTAGTCAATAAAGTGAGGAATCCTATGAATTATGATAAATACTAACAAATTTTGTTAACGCAAAAAAAGTATTATTTTTAATTATTACATTTTTTTGTACATTAGACGATATGTTATGTAAAAAAAGAAAGCCCATGGGAGGGGATCCATCCCCATATCCCCCCCCCCGTAATTACGCCCCTGATATCGTGTATCGTCTGTATAGGTGAAAAACCCCCGCTTTATGTAGAAGCCGTTTCAATCTTTTTAACAATCATAAATCTGCAATCACTGCGCATGACTCGCGATCCGCTTCGCCTGCAACGGAATTAAGGGACATACCGCCAACGTCGAAGTCACTCGGTTGATAGAGTATTTGTTTATTTATTATATTTGTTCGAATAAACTACTATGACCGTTTGTTGCAAAGATCGTGTTCGCTATTGCGCACGTGAAAAAAACGCGGACTAAATCTAAATTAGAAAACTTTATTTGTACCGTTCAAAAGACCCGGTTACTATAGTGGAAAATAGCCAGCCGACTGCTCCTTAACCGGATAGGTATAAATATCGACCACCCTCTCGGAACGCCAAAGTGCGGAGACGAGAAAGGCGCGTTGCATGACGAACCAATTTCCACAGTTCGGACACCGATAACAACATTTGTTCTTAAGAACATTATTCCAAGTCCATAGATTAAATGTGTGAAATCCGTATGAAATGAGCGCATATCCTTTGTGCCGTATTCGATTGAAAAATATAAAAATGTCTGTATATAACAATTTATTTTTAAAAATTTATATATATATATGTGTGTGTGGGGAGGGGCGAAACGGTGTGAAATGAACGTAAATTATTTATACTTCTCGAGAAATGTAAAATTATTTTATTCTTAATAACTCAATAGTCGCGTTATTACTCGTATTATCCTATACGATATACAAACATCATACGACTGCAATGATTTTTCAACAAAATATAAAGCGAAACGAGCAATTTTATCAAAACCTTAACTCCCCCTTTTTGCCCCCACGTTCCCCTATATTTAAAACACGGTGAAACGGAACGAGGTAGTAGTGCAAGATATATTGAAAACGATTTGTAACGGACATTTTTAAGATCGGTAGCGAAATTTTAATTAAAATATTATTGTAACGATTTGTTCAGAAGCGAGCAATGTTGAAAACAAAAATCGAAAAAGCATTTATTTATTTTGAATAGTCGTGTACACGAAAAAATATAAGTCGCCTTTGAAAATCAAAATTCTACCTCTGTTTAAGGTGTATAAAGATCAGTGAGGGAGATATATCGTTCTGAAAACGCTCTATAAATTATATCCGTAAATGAATTAAAAATGAATAAAAATGTTTAAAAACCACGTTTTACATTCGTTTGAAATCTTGCAGACAGATATTCGCGCAGCTGGCTCGTATGATGCGATAATCATAATAATAATAATAATAATAATCACACCGTTCATACAAAACCCGACATATATTTTCTTCGGAAAACGTTCCCTCATTGAAACCCTATATACACACATAATACGAGCATATACAAATCCAGCAGCTCACCACACGATACGTACCGCGTATATTTCAAATGTTTTCAACCGAAACCGAAGCTACAGCATACGTTAGTTTCCGTGTACAAAACCGAAATCCAATCGAAAACGATGCCAAAAAAAAAAAAGAAAAATAAATAAACTACTTACTGTACGTTACCCCCGGTAATTTGGTGCGCCAATCCGTGTGCGGTTTCGTATTTTTGACGGTGTTCCAATTGACTCGTGAGGGTTTCCTCGGTAATCGAGATCACACATATATATATATAAAACAGAGGTTTTTTTTCTGTTTTGTTTCGTATATAAGCAATCGCTGCTGCAGTGAAGGGTCAGAGACATTTGTGTAGGATTCGATTTGAAAAAAGTTTAATCTCCGTCGAGTAATCCGCACCGAACACGACCGACCGAATTACTTAACACGAGTTTAAAACCGTACCGTATACGTATATACATTATTTATCTGCAGCCGCAGAATCCACAGGACCTATATGTATATATATATATACGTACATAAATGGTAACTCGCAACAGCAGGGCACGGGTCGTACTCGGTGATGAATGAATTGGGAAAAAAATGTGTAGAGGGACGGAAAAGTATATTAAAAATGTGCGTTTCAAAACAAATGTCTTGTAAACTCGTGATATAATTTTCGCTTCGATAAAAACAAATATGCAAGGACTGAATGTTTTCAAATTTAATTCCGCCCGATCGTGCAGTCGAAAATCTCTGTCGTACTCCGTTTTGCCGATACAGAGTTACAAAAAAAAAAAAAACACTATTTCCATTAGCAAAGACGCGCGAGTAAATAAAATATTATAAGCAAAGTCGAAATGTATTTTTTAGGCATTTTTTTTTTTGTTTTTCGATGCAATCAATACGGACAATTTCAAATAAACACAATGTATCTAAAAAAAACTGGCAATTTTACGGTCCGGTTTGATTTTTTTTTTTGCTAGGAACGGGGAACCCGAATCCGTTCCGTCACTCCGTTGTCGATTACTCTGAAGTATTTACGTGAAATTCGATTCCGAAGTAAAAAAATCTGCGAAAAAAAAATGCGCGGCGTAAGAAATTTGCGGAATTCAGATAATACTTCATTATATACATATATATATATATATATATATAATACACAGCTAATTTTATACGAGCGCAAGAGTACAAGAGACGTCGTACTGCCTTGTCGACGTGTACGTATATTTCTATGGTCCGCATTATTCGCGTTTAATTCGTACATGCCCTGCAGTGTATAGAGTACTGCAAGTATCTGATTACTCGACACGATAAACGGATAATGCAAACAGGATTGGAGGACGGTGATGATGATGAGCGTATGTATACAACACGCAACTAAATACGTATATGCGCAATAAAACATGTAATAAATACTAATAATGTGTGTATAAATATAATCGCATAAAACACACGCACTGTCTCGCTATGAAAATACGAGAAATTCTCTACGCGCGACAATGTGTTTCTGTTGCACCGCGTATCGATCGCACGCGACGGTTTGTACGAGGCTCGCGAAAATATCGAAAAATATTGAATTTTTTTTTTTTTTATTATTATTATTATTCCTGAACGATTCGATAACGTGGACAATACAATCTCCCGCGTGATATAGGAAAATGAAAACAAAAAAATTCCAATCGAGTCGACGCCGCGGCACACGACTACAGCGAGATTTCAGCGTCCTTCTTCTAGTTTTTCTAAAAAAACAGAACCCTGGAACTCAGAAACTCGCATTTTTAATCCTTATTTTTATCACGCGGTTATATCGAAGCGAAAACGATGTGACATTTTATATTACGGACGGTTTTATATAGCTGAGAAAAATAATACATGTATCACGTCTAAAAAAACCCCGTTTCGATTTCCCATAAAATAATATAAATACGTATATCAATCGAGTGAATATGATTCTGTTCGATTATTATTTACGCCGGGTTAATGTGGAAACAGAGATGCCGTCTAAAACGAGACTGCAACAGCGATCGTTCGGCATAATCGTTTACGCGCACGTGTTTAATCGATATAAAATATTATACGTTTGAACAAAAAAAAAAAAAAATTAATAAATTATTTTTGGCTGCGTTAAGAAAATTATGACGTCGGTTGTGGAATATTGCGAGGGGGTGACCAAAGCGTTCCGCGCGTGTCGTATCTTTCTACAACGGCATTTCGATGTTTTAAAAAGCAATTTTTTTTTTTTTTTTACTATACTTTTACGTCCCACTGGTGATTTTTTTTTCCCAATTCTCAAACGATTGTTGCCGCGGTACCGAGTAAACGGACACTATTCGGTGGTAAACTGCATTCCCGCGAGACGGAGCCGGGGGTCGGCCAGCGGTGGGAATCACCGTCGGGGCATCGCGTTTTGTCTATAACGTGTGTGCTCCTGCGGCTATCGGTCTATACGCGCGCAAGCAAAACGGTCGCGTCGCGGTATAACATTACACATAGCGTTGCAACCAGCTCTTATAATGCTCGTAGGTATTATATTATTGTCGTGTTTATACGACGTTAAACAAAAAAAAAAAAGAAGAAAAGAGACGATGTTTTACGCAGCCTCAAGTATATATGCGTATTATTGTTACGAGTACAAAACGGCGTGTATATATTATAATGAAATAACGTGCACGCGAAGACTGCAGTACACTATTTAGACTAGAATATTTATTGCCACCGCGGTCGGTCGTCGTCGTTACAAACGGGTTAGGTCTCACACACACACACACACACACAAAATGCGAAAATTCCACGAGCGGTAATTATTATATATTAACACTTTGTTTTCTTTTTTTTTCTGGCCTTCTGAAGGTCGCGGTAGTGGTGTTCTGACGAGCCATTGCTGTTACGTATATACGTTCTGAAATAGATAACATTAGCGCACCGGATCTAAGCAGAGTGGATGGTCACCCTGCACTATAAGATTATTTTATTTCAGATTTTTTTTCATTCGTTTTTTCTTAATTAAAAATTTTATTCGAAATTTTCTCGCAAAATCCAAAACAACCGTTTTAGGAATTGCCGATTTTAAATGTCAATAATTTCGTTCCGAAAAACGACTCTCTCGTCACCCGCGGCATCAGAATTTGCAGCCGCGGGTTCTTTGGAAAATCTTAGACGAACTGCAGCGGCTGATTTTCAATAAACTTCCACCGGCACTGAAATCGTTTTATTTTTTTCTAATCGTTTCGTAAAATGGACATTTTAGATTTTGTTAAAAAAAAGTCAAAAATCTGCTCCGCGCGACAAACCGTATATAATTTCGACGGACGAAAATCTACCGACAGATGATCCATTGACCGCCGCCCGGCTCAAGGAGACTGCAGGAGAGGCGTATTTAAGAGTTTTCAAAGGGCAGGGAGATGAGATAGTTTTTCTGTATTTGAGTCATGGGTGGGGGCTTCTCGAGTGTGTGTGTGTGTGAGACAAAATGATCGTCGTTTTGAGCAACTTCTCGACTAAAAAACTGTTCGTTTGCAACTTTATTTTTATTCCTCTTGAAAATTGTTATTTGTGTTTTTTTTAAATTTAATTACTGAAGAATTTTATGTTACGCTGTTCTTCTTTGAAATTTGCTGCTGGATCAATTGTTCAAAGAGAAAACTAAAATGTCTGCCTTATACTTGAGAATCGGACCACGGTCGAAAGGAACTTTATTTGTTGCATTTAAGGTGTATACAATAACCACCTCCCGCGGAATTCGTACACTTTAATCGACCGCAGTCGCAGAAAATATGATACAAATTTAAGCTTGAAACAATAAACGGTATAGCCCCTGCAGCGTAGTTCAATGTGTCAGATGTAATTTCACAAACGGCAGACGCGACCGTTTAAAAAAAAAAAATTTTATGAGTCATTGGGAGGAAGGGAGTTTAAGCCAGATCGACCCCCTCGTCATATAAATACGCCACTGGATTCGAGAAGTCGCCGCAGACGAGCTCGTCGTCAAACCAACACGCTGTGGTACACGACCGCGCGGACCACCGTGGGACGGAGAGAAAAAAAACAAGTGTTTATATTGTTCTCGACGTAATCAGTATTATCTTCCAGTCCAATATATACCTACTTGACGATGATTGTAATTCTTTCACGACCGCGCACGAAGACCGGCACTGCTACAAGAAGCGTTTACGGTTTTACGTGTAGAAAAAGACTAATATATAGGTATATAGTGATGCGCGCGATCGCGCGTCTACAGCTGCAGCTAATATAGCGGCGTGTGTTCTCTAACTGAATCAAAAATCGATCAGATAAGAATTAAAAATCGTTACGGATTTTTATGTAATCGAGTTTTTTTTTTCTACCGTCATTATTATCCTACTCAATACGTGCGTGTGCTGTGTGTATGCGATTTTTATTTAGCGACCGTTTTGTAAGACACGGGAGAAAAATGCGGAAAAAAAAATTCAAACGTTCGTTGTACAGCTGCAGTTATGGCTATAATATACGTATAGCAGTACGTCGTTATCACTGTTCGCCGATCGGCAATTAACGTGTTCTCGGTGCAGGTGACCGACCGACGGGGGACGGGGAAAGACGTCGAGTAGCTGGTAATGACGTCGCGCGCGGAGAATATTTAATTTATAATTTATAATTTTTTTTTTTTGTGCGTTAAAATCGTTTGGTCCAGATGACGGTCGGAGAAAAACAATCGGAACGATTCGACGACGGCCCCTGTATATAGGTATTCCTTTTCGGCGTGCCGACCGACGAAATCCTGTATTGCAGGTATGAAAAACACTGCGCGCCCGAACTGAGACCATATGATTATCACCTAAGCAAGACGAGTTATTATGCGAGTTAAAAGTTTTAAAAAAAAGAAATCGACTCGACTTTTTCACTTGACGGAATACACGCTCGTCGGTTTAACATAACAATTTATTTTCCGTCGTTTTTTTTTTCGTTAAACCGATTGATTTAATTTTGAATTTTCGTTGTCGAATGTGTTTATAAGTGCCAACGGTATTTTATCAAAACGTATTCGAGACAAATATAGAGAATTTCGTATGAATTTAAAAAAATTCATTAAAAAAAAAAAATTTGACTAGAGTTGGTATAATTGTATTTTACGATACATTCGACTTGACCCGAAATTTTAACTAGATTAAAAAAAAATTCGGTCGACTCGATTCTACAGCGAATTACAACAAAAATTGCATGGCCATGCAGCATTGTACCTATATACGTTATATGAGATTATATCCATATGTGTATATATTGTTATATTATAATATAATATCAATATTGTGAATCTATAATTTACTGTCCATACATAGATGATGAAAACGCTGACGTGTTATAATAGATACTATATGACCTTATTCAAGGCCAACCGCATCACAGAATTATACTGGTTGCTGTTGTAGGGAATTTTTAGTATTTAGCGCGTTATTAATGCATTTAAAATTTATTTCAAAAGAAGAAAACATTTAAATTTTCTATTCGTTTATGAATTTGTAATACGCCGACGATAAGAGCACAAAACGGTGCAAACTTTTTTTCATCTCGGTGTCAAAGAACACTCTGTTATAACGAAAATAATTATTAATAAAAATGAAACGAGGAAATAACTCGTTCGTATAGATAAACGTTATTTACAATTATTATATGGAAAAACGATAATTTATTATCACTAGTATTATATAACGTCAGAATGCAATCTAATATAAATATAACGTAACAAATTAATGTGACTGACTCGTTGCCGCACATATTAATTTGAAATCGGTACACGCGTTAAGCCGTTACACGTGTCACAAAAGTATACAAAACGTTTTGTTGTATTTTTTACAATAATCTTTTTTTTTTTTTCGGGAGCGACTCGCCAAAAGTTTGTTGACTTACAAAATTTCAGTTCAGATTCGAGACGGCGAGAAAAAAGTTACGACCGGCTCACAATGCTACGTGCTCGTAACCGGTTTCCAGTACTATAATTAATGTATGTACACGCTTCTCCAGCAGGTCGTATTATACGATATATCAAAGCGCGTAAATTCGATATATTTTGTCATTTTTTTTTTTGCCGAGTCGAGACGCTCACAGTCAAAATCCCAAAAATCTACAGAAACTACTCTTTTTACAATACGATTACGATAAAAACGCACATTCGAAACAAAAATATGCGTACAAACCGAAAAATGTTTAAAACAATCTAATGTATTGTGCAGTTCAATATATAGCGCGTATATATTCTGCTGCAATACGCTGCGATAATCGATAACGACATAATATAATAGTAATCATATATTCGGTTAAAATTAATTAGTGCGGTACAATATTTTTTTAAATCGTTTTCTATATAGTATTCGAAGAATTTTTAGTTTGTATACAGAATAGACGTTGAAAATATTATTTTAAAAATAGATTTAACTTTGGCGTTATGATATTGAACGCTTAAGGATTCAATCTATGCGGATTCAACTGCACTTTACCGGTAACGTACTACATACTACTACTATTATAGGACGAGTAGAGGAAAAGCGTACGAATATATTTCTCTGCACAAATTGACTCGGGTACAAATAACGTCAGCCGAGTACTGAACACACGCTCACGCGCTACATGGAAAAATGTACGACGATTCATCCTTCCCTACCCACCATCACCAGTAATCTCCCACCACTCCGCGCAACTTCAATCCTCGTCCGCGAAATCTGTCCCCTCTTCCTTTATTCGGCGAATAAAACGAATACACACCACCATGAACGGCAACATTTTCGCATTGTGCAGTGTATAAACGCCACTGACGAATGTGTGCGTGAGTGTGTGTAAAAGGGAGCAAAAATCTCGTGTTTGTACTCTGCTGATAACGAAGTTTGGTGTCCCCTTTGCGGGTTATCTCGTGTACGCGCGAGCGTATATACTCGCCTATTATACTGCAGCAATACCGCGTATATATATATATATATACACAAATATACTAGTAAAACATTCGTGTTTAGACTTCAGATGGATTTTCACAGTGTCGACGGGAGAAAAAAAATAAATCCCAATCACAATTCCGTTCCATTTTTACCGCTCACGCGACGTTTACACCAGGGACTAGAACCTTAATGATTTTATCGGTTCTGGTTTCGGTTCGGTTTTTGAAAGAAATAAAATTTCGGTTCCGGTTCATGAAAATTGTGAATTTCGGTTTCGGTTCCGGTTCCGGTTAATATCGGTACTATCCCGTACTTAAAATATGGAAATTATGATTAAAAAGTAATAATATATTAATTTATAATGTGGAGCAAATATTATTAAGGATTTAATAATTTTTTTTAGCATACCACTTTTTTGTTCAGTATATTTTTTCACTTTCATCATACGAGTATATAACCACCAGTATTAGTAGCCAGATTAATTATTTAAATTTCCTACATTTTTTTTTTGAGAAATTTATTAGACTTTTACATAATTTCTTGTTATAATACTTTTCTTAATATCTTATCAATGTTGATAATTTTATTTTGCATATTTTAAATTCTGAAGAAAGTGGAGAATGTGTTAGTTTTACAATAATGTGTTTTTTTGTATGTCTATACCTAAAAGTTGTACCTATTAAAATTTCGTTCCTATCATTTATAGCAGCTATCCTAGAAAATATAGGTGTTGCTGAAGACAGACACATAAAACTACCCACCCACCCAGGCACTACAAACTACATTCGTAAAATTTTATATTATCTCGTTCTTGTCTGTGGTCTTTACGATTATCAAAGTTATTTATAAATAATTTTCTATTTTTACTCCGTACGATTACCGTATGAGAATACCCATATTTTCCGTGTGGTTTTTATATTCGAATATGTACGTACAAAAATCATGGATCATTGTGGTAAAATCCCGGACGTGTGAATTGCACCACTATAGTCGCTATGTAGGTAATGAAACGTCGTATTTATGATATTTTGACTTTGCGTTATCCGAGTAATTTTTGGCTCGTCCGGACTCGCAAGGTGATGAACACGCGTGTGTCGAGCAATTAGTTCATGAATAAAAGCACTCGCAATTACGATAACGCAGCGCTCCCGCACATCAAAAAATCGCACGTGTACCGGGCCTAAATGGCAAACATTTATTTTTGTCATACATACAAAATTTCATTACGAGAAAATATTATTTTATACTTTGTGCAAAATATTTTAGTTTTAATATATTTGTACCGAAAATAACCGATAAAACCTGTATTTCCAAATATCGGTTCCGGTTTCGGTTCCGGTTTTGAAAAAAATAAAATTAGGGTTACGGTTAGGTTTCGGTTCCAATCTTTTCAAAGGGTTTCGGTTCTATACCGGTTCTTTTCGGTTCGGTTCCAGTTCGGTTCCAGTCCCTGGTTTACACATCAATGTCTCGAGTACTAGCAGACTCGTTTATATATATATTTTTTTAAGCACTATTGCGTGAGAAAATTGAAAATTTTCTCTTCTTTTATTAGAAAAATATTGGCGGTAAAAATTTTCTTAATATACATTTCCAGGTTATTTCTGCGATTTAGTATCGAGTTTGTGAAAGTCAACCATATAAATATAAATATACTACATACTCGCGACGATGAAAATATGTAATCGTTTAGTATATAATAATAACGTGTAATTCCGCATAAACTTCGACAAAAAAAAATCAAGCCTGTTGTAGAATTTCTGCAACCGCGCCCGACACGAAATCCTACGCGCCCCCGCGGTACAGCAAAAGATCTCCCCCTCCTCCGCACATCACACACACGTATATATATATATATTAATATCGTTTCTCCTTTCGCGTTTCGGACCGTTCCATATGTAATCGTGACCGGTCCTCGCGGCAACAGTATCAACGAGTGCGCATTATATATACTCGTAACATATTTATAATAAGCGCGGAGATTTCACTTCACTGGACCGTCGTTCTCGTTAAACGCTCGCGTATTATAATAAATTGCCATAAAAACATATACGGAGAATGCCGTCGTTTGTTGTATATGCAGGCTACGGTAGTTTTTCGCCCGTCCGTTATTCTCTGCAGTATATACAGAAATAATTAATAGCGAAATCACGCCGGTGCTGCGGTGATAGACTACTGCTGCTGCTGCTGCTGCTGCTGCTGCTGCTGCTGTAGAAAAGTCCGAGAGCCGGTCCAGCGGTGGCAGCATCGTCGTCACCGGCGGCCGCGCACGTTATTACCATAAGAATGTGTCGGATGGAAGTGCAAAACGTACTCTACTCTCGTTAGAGGTGACCGCCGCGACCGAGAGATTCACACGCGCGTCGGAGTCTGCGACCACCGATGACCGGGAGAGGGCGAGAGGGATCCGCCGATAAATCTGACTTTTAATTAAACGGCCCCACCGCCGTGTGTTTACTACAGCTGCATATAATTCGCCGCATCTATGCAGTCCGTCGTCTACGCCCCCGCATCGCCTATAGATGACCGGCTTCGTTAAAGGCAATCGCTATTTATATTTCTGTACGTTCTGCTATAAACCCCCCGAAAGAACTTAATGATATACTTGGTGTCAGTCGGTGATGTGAGGAGGGGGGGGGGAGTGTCGTTCGACATTAAAGTCATTCGAAAATCGTGTTTGTGTAATAAAACTGAAATGAGATCAATTATATTCGGAATGAAAAAATATAATATAGCTACTCGGTGGTAATCTCGTCATTTATTAATTTATATAACAAATCGCAATAGATACTTTACAATAAACTGGTAATCTACCTGGATTTTGAGGGTCCAGGATAGCTCTAAAAATCATGATGACAACTCCTGCAATAACGGCTGCGAGGCCGTGAGAGAAGTTTTAGTTAGTAAAAACGTACACAACGACTACGAAAAAAATATACTAGTAATATAATAAATGTGCATTGAAAACGATTCATTCTTTCCAAGTCGGAAGGAAAAAATGTATAAAACGGAATAAATATAATTTGATAATCGCATGTCCAAATAATAGACACAAACGGTGTGACGTCATATACTCATATTTCACGGTTCAATTCGTAAGAAATACACGTGTAAAATATAAATTATTAAGCATATAATTAATTTGTCATTTAGATTGATTTTCTCATATTTTTAGAAATTACCAGCAAATAAAAAAACATTGGAAAAAAATGTAAAAAATTGTTTTGGAGGTGCTGGGATTTGAACCCAGGACTTTCAGCATGCGAAGCAGACACTCTACCACTGAGTTACACCCCCAGTTATAAATAACTGCGGTTTCTTTCGTATTTTACTTGAAACACTATTACATCGTTCTTTATTTATTTTTTAGTTTTTAAGAATTTTAAAACTCGAAAACCGCAATGTATGTTATTTCGACTGCAATTACGAATCATCCGTTCGTGAATAACATATAATATTTTCCGTGTTCGTATTGTATGGTTAATATATTAATTATATTGATCACCGGCGTATTTTTGTCGTCGCTTTTGTTAAAAATTTATATAAAAAAAAGCCCCATGGCGATTTCTTCGTTTGCCACAAACGGAAAAATCTCCTAAAATCATTTGTAAAAAAATTCAATCGCGTTTCGTAGACCGATAATAATAATTGACGATTGTAAAGTTATCGCGGACAAGTATAATAAACCGGGGGACGTCGAAAACTGATAGCCACTGCCGTTTGGGCCAATGCAATACATAATTATTTCCATGACGAAAAAGAATCTTTTTCGTCATGATTATTTCTATCTGAGCGATATAGGGACTTTGATATTGTGATAATCGCGGAACGTATTACACAGACGAGGTATTATCACCTTATTTTCAGTGGAATAAAAAAATTATTGAATGAACGTTAGAAGTCGAATTAAAATGTATTTTTTGTTGATTAATATTCGATCGAAGTGAGGCGATTTAAATTCTAATGAATATTATGTATCGTGATAAC
The DNA here is from genome assembly GCA_032441835.1 of Slavum lentiscoides. Lineage (NCBI taxonomy): Eukaryota > Metazoa > Arthropoda > Insecta > Hemiptera > Aphididae > Slavum > Slavum lentiscoides. The sequence continues at coordinate 14,756,128 of CM063715.1, forward strand.
ACGAACTTGCCATTGTCTGGGGGTGTAACTCAGTGGTAGAGTGTCTGCTTCGCATGCTGAAAGTCCAGGGTTCAAATCCCTGCACCTCCAACCCAAACTTTTTGCCAAATTTTTTGCTGTTTATTTTTTTTACATTCCAATTGTATGAAATTAGTGAAAGTAAAGTGTAGAAATATTGGGCGATATAGTGTTGTTCATAATTTACGTGATGACGTGCGAAGTGCGGGCCGTGCAGTGCAAACTATACGCGCGAATAAATGAATAAAAAAAGTAAGGTTTTTATTTACCCGGTGAATTATTTAATTATATGTATATAAAAAAAAAAAGAAAATCCGAAAATCCTTTGGCCGCGCGACGGAACACAAATAATAATAACATTTTTTAATAATAATCCGAATCAACCCGCGCGAAAAGTTTGAAAATATTACCATCATCCGGCCCTCTACAAAATGCGAACGCGTTTGAAAACACTGCTGTGTTGGCCAAAGAAGAAAAAAATTAAAATTGCATTTAATAAGATTTACCCGTGCGGGGAGAGGGGGTAGGAAAAAAACACTGTCGACCCCACCGCCGGTTGGACGATATAATATATAATAAACGATATTATAATAATTAAAAGGATTATATTTATTCTTGCGCAGTGCGCGGGACGAGATTATTCGGATGATGGCCGAGTGAAAATCTCGGGTTATCCTGCTGTATATAAACCACGAGAAGAGGGGATGAAGAGCGATGTGAAAATTAAAAAGAAAAAATCTCTTTCTCCTCCATCCACTTCACTATGTACACACATTATAATTTATATGCCCTTTCGAAACCCTTCGAATCGGTTTTTAACGGGTATACTAATTATTATAATTGACTTGTACCGATGCGATATGACGACCGAAGGCGGTCGTGCATTTTAATTCGCGTATAAAGAGAACTCCGCGGTTTTAATTTGTTAGGCATTTTTTCATTTATTTATTTATTTTTTTTTTTTTAGTTATACGGACGACCTATGATATTTCAATAATTTACTATTCCCATTTCTGGCTAATAAATGTGTATCGTTGTAAGTATCTGATACTTCTTCGAATTTTATGCTCTTTAAACACTAAACACGTTATACGACAATATTGACAGCTATAATACAATATGAATGTCTATAAAATGAAATCCACAAATTTTTTCGAAATTAAACGTAACCGCTTAGGAAGAGCTTATTTTTATAGTTCTTAGCTATTGTGTTTAATTTATCCTCGTATGATTAGTCTCGAGCGAGTTTTCACACAAAGTACGACCGCTGTTTGTACGGTTTGTTATTTTACAATATTGATAGTGACACCGAGTATAGTACACGAGTAGGTATGCGGTGAAAACGATAAACCAGCGAATTTTTTATCAATACAATACTCCACATCTACATAAATATTCAACTGGCGCGAGGACTTGAAAAAAACCTGTAGGAACTGAGACGATTTGTTCGAATGCGGATTTTGCCGGGACGAAAAACGGACCGACGTCGGCGGGGTCTGGCAAATCGTTTTCACACGAGTGCGGGTATAAACATCGTCGGGTTTGAGGTACAGAAAATCCATCACGCGCTGCTATTCATGCGGCATCCGCAAAGAACGACCCCCCGTCTGATGCGGTACGGGTTTCGGGCTGGAGGTGTGTGACTTGCTTCATTTCTGCTTTGAAAACGACGATATACGTATATGTCGAACGATCTCGGATTCGGCGATTTTTAGGATCGATTTTTTTTTTTTTTTTGTTTTTTTGTCTTTCCTGTTGGCAACCGCGCGGTACACGTTTATTGTACTTTTTACAGGCGATAGCGATTTTTTTTTGATTTTTTTTTCCTCCCCCCGGTTTTTTCTGCTGTGGTATTTCGTCGGCAACCAAACGGCGGCACAGCGAGAGGATGCGCCGGCCGCGGCGTATGTATAGGACGCGAAAGGCTTTTTCGGGATCGTTTTTAGATTTATGTGAACGCGACCGGCCGAAGACTCAGCCCTTGGCCCTCGTCCCATCTACTCCATCGCCGAGAGTACGCGGGCGCGCGTATATTGTATAGGACGAGTGCAAGCGCGAGGAAAAGAGAAAGGAGAGAGAAAAAGAGCTCGAAATCGAATTATCCGCGAGCTGCGCACACACACACACACACACACGCACGCGCGTCTTGACCCTTTTTCCTGTTTCCGGTGTTTTCGGTCCATTTGTTTTCCCCATATATACGCAACGCGCAAACGGACAAACGTTTTTAAAAACCGCAGCACCGTCGCCGTGCGAGCGCACACACACACACACACACACGTATACATATTATATACACACGACACGGACTGTCCCCGGCGGGCGCTTTTAAAATTTTCATTACGACGTATCCGGTGCGGCGGCGGCGGCGGCGGCGACGGCTTGTACGTGCAAACCGGGGACTTGTGTTTGTCGCTCTCTCGCGCTCCGCCGCCCGCCTGTACCGCCGCCGCAGTCGTCGTGTCACAGCGCCCCCCACTGCTGTCTTCTGTTATATATACACAACCGCCGCGCTTATGATTTACGCCGTACGGATATAAGCGTATATTTCTATTTCCTACACCGTATACAAACGCGCAACTGCAGAAACGAAAAATATAACAAATATCGGCGTCCACATCACGTTATAATACATAAAAGGACGAATAAGGATCGATATTTTGTTTTTACGGTCGTTATAGCTGCAGGTCGCACGTGCGTATTATATATTTTACACTGTATAATATAGTGTTATTATAGTGCAGTGTAGCAATCGAAATTTGTTGCCAGTGGGGCGCCGAATCAGCCGCGCGCGTATATATATATATATATACAATCTAACAGTCGCCTCTATATACCTCAAAACGGGTTCAGGTCGGTGGGGTCTGAGAATTTATAAAAACTATAATAGTTAAGATGTCGGGAAATGATGAGACGGGAGTATTTACTTCACAAAGTAAAAATAAAAAAATTATGTACTTTTTCCGAACTTTAAAAAATACTACACTTATTGTATATGAATTTTTTACCCGATTTATTAAATATAATACTGTATAAACTCTATCGACTAAAGTATTGAGTTTTTACACGACATCGATATGAAAATTTGTACGAGAAAAGAAAATTGCTGAACGAAATTCACAATATTTGTTATACGTATAGGTATATATATACAACATCAGCGCATGTAATTTAATATTAGGTATATGTAAAATATATAATATATACACGGATATAAGTGATATGTTCGGTATGTATTGAATATAGTTACTCTACTGCGCAGGACTCGTTATTGACTTTTTTTGGGGGGGGGGAGGGGGATTTTTGTGCGTGAATCGCGGTAATTATAACGTGTTTTTTTTCTTTTTTATATGTGTCGGCATACGGCAGCGGTCTAGTTTATCGCTGTAAATAATAAATAGAAAGTAATAAATAATACTTGTTTAGAAATGGAGGAAAAAACAAATCACTTAACGAAACCTGCACGACGCAACAACAGCTCGGTAACGCTGCAAAATATATTATATTGTAAGTCTGTAAACAATACTTGTATATATAATATAAACGTCGCGATTTAATCACAGCACGAAAAACATATTAAAATATACAGTCGTTTTCACGTTTATGACCGCAGGTATATATAAATATATAATATAATATATAAATATGCGCCGAGTGAGAAGAAAATTGCTTCGAACTTTTCTATCTATAGTATAGATAGAAATAGATAGATTAGTATAGATCAGCTATAGTGTAGTCTGACGTATAGATTCTATACGTCAGAAAAATAAAAATAAACTATAATAATATTATACAACAGGTTTCGGATAACGCGGGAATATTATATACGAGTATACGAAATTTGATTTTGAGACAGTGGCGGTTACACATGATGTTCAAGGGGAGGGCGGAAATGGAGCTAACCCCCTCTGCCAATGAAATATCCACATCGACGAGTAATAACCAAGAAGAAAGATTTATTAATGTACTTAGACCGAAATACAGATGTAGAAAAAGAAAGAACAACATGCATGGAACGTAAACGAAATAGCAATAAAACGGGAAAAGAAAGTAGTCACCAGATAGCGATACGACACAACACTGAGGGCGTGGCAGAAAGGCGCATATAAATAGCGGTGATAAACAACGGACCGCTCAGTGTAGTTGCAGCAGTCAGACGCGAATGACTACCGGACGCGCGCGCACACACACACACACACACACACACACACACCACACACACACACCGCCGTCAGACCGTTGTTCATATCTGAACTACACTGAGCAGTTCGATGGTTTCGGACCGCTATTTATAAACTTCTTTCTGCCACGCCCTCTATGTTATGTCGTAGCGCTATCTGGTGACTACTTTCTATTCCCGTTTTCTTGCGGTCGGCTGATGCGCGATGTCAGTATATGCTGGTATTTAGTTTGACGCTGACCGAGCGACCGTTCGTACGTACATGTGCAATCTTTATTATTATTATTATTATTATTATTATTATTATTATTATTATTATTATTATTATTATTATTATTATTATTATTTTGCGTATTTCAAATGAAATGAAAGTAAGGATTCATCTTTCCTCGTTGTGCACTCGTTTATTTTACGCGTTTACTATTTATTTAACGTTTACTCGCATTTACACGCTTACAATGTGCACGATCGACCGAGTTTGTCGTCTGCTAAACACTAAACACTCGATCACGACCGATGATCAGAGTGTACCGTACGCGCTAATCGTTGGTCGAGCACTAATTCCAGCCATATACATGATGTTCAAAGGGGGGGGGGCGAAAATGGAATATTTAACCATAACATAATTGGACCAACTTACATGACAAGTCGATGCTGTTAGGTCAGAGATACACTAAATTTTAAAATATCAAATCCCACGGGGGAGAGTGATCCACCTATCTCCCCCCTTATAACCGCCACTGTTTTGAGAATAAAAATAAATCAAGTCTTATATGTAGACAGACTCAGCTGAAACAAAGTTTATTTTTTGAGATTACCGCACAACTCTGCAGGGCTATAATTGTACGTGTTTTAGATTTTTTTACAACTAAAATATTTAAATAATAAAAATTTGTTTGTGAAATCTAAAATATCCGCGTCTTATAACGTATGAATGCATCGAAAACTATGTATTTTTTTTTTTTTAATATTATTTTAGACTTTTTTTTTTTAATCATCGAGGGCCAGAAATACCAGTTAAGCAATTCGCCAGCTCCTTGACATCGTTTATTTAACAAAAAACACATCGCAATTGATTAACAATTATGTGATTGATCTACATCATTGAGGAGCTCTATCCCCTCTATTCTGGCTATTCCGCCCACATTATTATTCTTAAATAAAATTTGTTAATGTGGCCTTCTTCTACGTGCGCCATTCAGCCTCCTCCTTGGCGCTCAACACCGTCTTGCAGAATTGAGCCGCTAGCTCCCATTTTCTTGGGTCCGTGACCATTCCCTCGACCAGCTTCCGCTCGAGTGGTAATCCTAATGCCCGGCTCAGCGTGTCGCGTTCTTCATTCCAAGCTGGACACTCTAGCAGCGCGTGGGCGGCATCATCGACAATCGCATGACAGTGATGACTGGCGTCGGATGGTTCTTTGCCGATCTTATATTATTTTAGACTTAAAGCTAGACGAAAATTCGACCATTCAAAGTGCATCGAATTTAATATTGAAATATTGATTTCAACTGATTATAGCGTCTCTTTTCTAGGTTATTACGAAAATAGATTTTTTTTTTGAAATTCTAATAAAATATTTCAATAAATAGGTATTAAACGTTTTAATATACTTACTAAAAAAAAAAAAACATTTAAATCATTTAATCGAAACTGCCTGCACAATAACACAGAAAAAAGCGTGATGAATTCAAATCGTTAGCTCAGATTGTTGCATTTTATTCGCTCCAAGTGTCACTCACTGCACTAAAAATACACTAAAAATTTACGAAAATCGTCCATCCAATATGTACTCTTTAGAAAATCAGTCGTCGATTTTCAAAAATGTTATTGAAGTATTTGTACAAATAATATCGATTTATATAATATTCCGCGGTCAGCAACGAATCCAATCGTACGTATCGTTTTACTAGACGCCTGCAAGTATATATAATATACCAACGCGAGAAATTGGCATTTTTTTTTTTACATAAAATTCAACAAATCGTAGACATTTCTTTAACGAAAATTCCGAGCATCTAATATTGTTTTTTAAAAATATACATTCGATCATTTCAATTCTTTTTTTCTTTTACTTGTAAAAAATACTCGAAAGAGAAAAAAAATCCAATAATTATTATATGAAATATAAAAAGAAACTTTAAAATATGCGTACTTATCGCAAAACGGAACAAAAATGATTGCATATTCGTCACATCTCGGTGACTGGGACTGCAGCACTCTCGGGATATTATATACCGCGGTAACATCTGCGGCGTGGATAGAAACGCGCACGCGCGCACTATAATATATTTTAATGTTTTTAATATAAAAGTACCTATACCGCGTGGAAGTGCGTTTCAGCAAAGGTACGTGTATATTTACAGCGAGAAAATTATAAATCAGTAAACCGACGACGACACCCGCGTACAAATATATATATATGTATAAAATATTCGTCGAAATATTATAAATATTTTAATTAATATTTCCGACGAGACCTGTACACACAGGTGTCGTCGTCGTCTTCTTCGGTGTCGCCCGCCCCGCGCGCGAAACATCTGCACCACTACGCGTTGTTCAGTGTAATAATACTTTATATTCGGGACGAGTAAACAGATGAGGCGGCGAGCCAAACAAAAATGTTATAAGACTCCGCTATGCTTCCGAATATATAATAAATAATGTCAGGTGGCGTTGCAGGGAGATGGCAGTGCGACGGGCGGTTCGACGCAAAACTTAAAATGAGAAAAATCCGACAGTCTGTCGACGAATTTACAAACGCGCGAGCACTGTAAACGTTCCTCCGACAACGCACGCGTTCGCTCCTATACCTCAACTATACTGCAGTACCTTTAGTACCGGATTCAGGCTCCGTTAATAATTCACGTTATACCTATATAATTACAATCTCTGCAGTCAGTGGCGTGCGGAACATTTTTCAATCCTGAGGCAAACTAGATAATTTGACTAACCTACCCACATATATAATATAAATAATGTACAAAAATTATGTATACTATATATGTATTTAACCACTGAACCTACCTACACACCCACCCACCCAAAAAATTACCGTGAGGCAACTGCCTCAAAAAATGTCTCTTCGGCACGCCACTGTCTGCAGTCATAATGCACCAGCGTACATCACACATTTTTGCTGGCATTCCCTGAGCACATTTTGCTCTTCATTATAACGTATTTCAACGTTTAACCACCAATTTGTACGACGGCGAAGACTGTGAAAAATAAAATCTGGACGATTTTGGTACTTATTATATTTGAATAAACGTATTTTCTCAGAAAAAGTCGTACAAAAAAAAAAAAAATCATAGCCCGACAATTTTTTTTACTTTTCAGTCATATATATATATATATATATATATATATATATATATATATATATATAATTGTTATTTCATCGACGCTAAACACTGTACGCAGGTAAAAATTGTATTTATCAAAAAAAACCCCAAGAATGGCTCGGCAGAGTTTAAAAAATAATAAATAAATAAACAAACGATGATATAAAAAAAAGGTTATCGTCACAGAAATAATTATAGACACTTGAACAGGCATGCGTTTGATATTATTGCTACCACTTATTATTTAGGTACAATGATCTTTGATAATAGGAATACGATATTATATCTTTATTTTCATAATTACAAGTTTCGAGACTTATCGCAGTAAGAATTCTTAACGTATGCTTAGAAACATATACTTAAAAGTTAAAATTACCTACGTATCACATATAATATTTATATATATATAAGTAGATACCTGATTGCAAGAGAAAATTTCTATATTTTTTTTTTTAAATTTGAATATAACATACATTAATGTATTGATAATATTAGACATTATGTACTTTGCGATTTGACTTTACGAAAGTCAGTAGTATATAAATATATTATTATTTATCGTAGAATAACAATGTTATTGTAACTTTTATCAATTGACTAGGTGTGTGGTACTTAATTTAAAAACAATTTAAAATTAATTGCCTGGGAAGTAGCATTTTGAATTTTGGCGGTAGATAGTGACAACACTCGAGACTGCGGTTACTGCGCGGCGTGATTAATAAATTAGATATTTATATGTCAACTTAACTCGTATCGACGAATTTCACCCAATCATGGAAAAATAAGACGAAAAAATTATTATTCCATGAAATTATGACGTCGCCGTGCGCCAAATTGCCGCTATAATCACTCTTTTAAATTTTAATTATTATTAATCGAGTTGGCTATGGTGTGCAGTCTACAGTCACAACTCACAATTAGGTTTTGCTAATATACTGATGATTGATAAATCATTTAAATTATTCTGTGTGAAATCATAAGTGTGTAAAAAGTAAATTACAATTCATAACGTTTGAAAATTTCAAAAAAAACTTGTATTTTTCCCGCTCTTTTTTTTCATTAACTCTACGCGTTTGGGGCACGGTTGACATCATATAGAACGAGTATCACACAACTGGCAACTGCTGACATGCCTATAATTTATTAATCGTGTTGCGCGATACTTTACCAGCTATACGTGATAAAGAATCGAAACAGCTGTTCCGTATGACACCAATTTTAATTATGTGCGAAGATAAATTTATTGCCTACACCCTACAGCCTACGAAAAATCGCCGGTGGAGTCATCTAGTTACTAGATTCTAGTACGTTTAGGATTCGGTTTTCTAAGGTTTATTTTTAATGACATTTAACGGAATCACGTCCTTAAAATACACGCACTTGTCAACGTATACATTTATATAGTAATCACGCCGACGTAAAATAATTTTTTTACCGACGAAAATGTAGATGTATACTTTGCGATTGACAAAAATTCATAAAAACACAAAAGTCCGTGTATATTATTATCAGAGAACATTATTATTTAAATGTTATTATTTATAGTGGAATAACAATATTATTGTCATTTTAATCAATCGATGAGGACAAAATTCGTTCATTTTCTTACGACCCCCTCACTAGACACCACGCACACACCACTTTGTTACCAATGTTTATTACCATAGAACATTATTTGATAATGCGGCCCACTATGGGCACAGAACAGTTGTTGCGTTCGTTTTGGTATATGTACTCTACAATCGTGACCTAACCATACAATTACCTTAACCTTGGTCCTGATAAAGTAATGAAAAAACAAAATGATAACAACTAACGATAATAAATTGATAAAGTCATCGTCAACAACAACAACAACACGTGGACGTGTTCACGTTTTTGACACCGAGATCCGAGTGTTTTTCGTTTAAATATCGTTAGTAATTGCTTGTAATTTGTGTTATAATAATATTATTTATAATACAGTGAATGGTCTTTAAATTATAATGGGGAAAAAACGTAGACGCACCGACGAAGATACTGAATTTGATTTGACCAGGAAAGCCAAGGAAGTGAAGGATGACAATGAAAAACGATTAATTGTCATTTTAGAAAACGCTCAGTTAGAAACTGTTAAAGTAACGAATTTATTGATTATTTTATTATTACGTGTAATTATTGTCATTCCTATATTCCATTTAGGTTGGCAAAGCTTTTGAACTATTAAATCCTGATGAACACGGGCACATATTACGGAAACACGGACGAGAGTTGGGTAATTGTAGACCTGACATTGCTCATCAGTGTTTATTGATGTTATTTGACAGTCCGTTAAATCGAGCCGGATTACTTCAAGTATACATTCACACAGAAAACAATGTTCTTATTGAAATTAATCCACAGACAAGAATACCTAGAACGTTTAAACGTTTTGCCGGATTAATGGGTATATACTTACACGTTTATATAATATGTATTGTCCAAAAGTTCTGTATAATGCGATTATTTTTCAATAATTTGTTAATTGTGTTTAGTTCAATTATTACATAAATTCAGTGTAAGAGCGGCTGAAACATCGGCTAAATTGATGAAAGTAATTAAAAATCCAGTCACCGATCACCTGCCAGCAGGTTGTTGCAAAATCGCTACATCATTTTCAGCCGGAAAACCAATTAAGCCATCTAGTCTTGTTACTCAAGACGCTCCAATTGCTTTTGTTGTCGGCGCCATGGCTCATGGACAGGTATAAACAATTTTTTTGTACTAAATGTGTAACAGATTTTGAACAGTGAATTTTTAACTATTTAACAGATTAAAGCTGATTACGTTGAAGATACGGTGTCAATAAGTAACTATCCACTATCAGCAGCACTCACATGCACAAAAATATGTACAGCTTTCGAAGATGGCTGGGGTATATTATAAAAAAATCAACATATTTTTATTTCTGTTGTTTTGTAAAAATGTGACCTACCAACTCTTAAGCAAGAACTTTAATAAATTGATTAGTTGTCAACAAATAAAATATTGTTTTAAAAAATAAAAACTGCATTAAATATAATGATTAACAAATATTTTTAATTATTTAAATAATGATGATAATTATTTAGACTTTTTCCCATCTTCAAATCTGGCATATCCTTTTCCCCGCCATCTTTAACTGGTCTCTGTTCACTGAGACACATCTTTTTTCACTTTTATCCTGTCTAGATTACCTCTCTTCAGATCCCAATTTCTTCCTTTTATATATATATATATATATGTTGTTCTTTTAATTAATTGCCTTACTGTAATATTCTCAACAAAAGTATAATAGTAATTAAAACAGTGTACTTTATCTGTACTCACCATATATACCAGTTGCAAAGGATTTTGATTATTTTTATAAAAAAAAAAAAAAAAAATATTATTACTCATATGTATTATCTTGTGCATATTTTTTTTATTAGAAATGAAAATAGTAGTATGATCCTAGATTTGTCAGTAATCACTTATTACCAACACAATTACTACACTTACTTGTTGCAGTCATCATATAACGATACAACTTTCCAAATTTACTCTAATCGATTTCGACATTTATTACTTTAATTTTGTATCGAGTAATCAAAACATTACTCATTGAAATTAGGTTGGACAGAGTAGATACGATCATTTTAAATATGACCAAATGCCCAACTGTTGTTAAAAACTGGTGTCATAATACTTTTTAAATGTTTTTTTTTTTTATTATGACTGCAAGTTTTCTTTGTTTATGGATAGGTTGCATGAAAATTTTAAAATGTTCGACATTTCAACAACTAGCCAAGTCCCAAATATATGTATATTAAAATATATTCATTAGAAAAAAAATGCTGTGTGTAAACAATATATTTTCATTGACAAAAAAAAAACGATCCTAAGGAGCTCAGTTTAGTGTTTAATATTATTTAAGATTTTCTGTCAATATATATATCAATATAAAATATTATTAAATAAAAATTGTTCAAATATTTATCAAGTAAATGTTGCAGATCATTCTACGTTATGCATAATTAATTATAATTGTAGCACATTCTGTCAGTTAAAATTAATTAGTAAGCATTAATTTTTATATTATTGTTACCAAACTCAGAATGAATTAATAATTTGTAAGTATATATAATTTAACATACGTCATTACACATCTGTTAATAATTGTTAAATTATTAATAGTTTGCTCTGAATGTGTACTCAATATGGACTCGAACATAACAATTGTCGACGAAAATATTAAACACACCTTTTTGAAAATGTTTATGATTTAACATTTTTCTAAGCTTTTAAAACAAATTATACCATGTTATTGAATTTGATAATTAATTAATTTAGTAATTAATTAATAGTTTTCTTCACGTTTTATGGAATTATTATTATTGACAGGAATAGTCAATACAAATTATTTTTAATTGCTTGAAGGTTATTTTCAAAAAAAAAAATGTACTCTTGTAAAGTACCCAAGGAATAGGAAGTGGTACAATGTGAGATGTATTAATATTGGAAATTAATTTAGGGTGAATTGAATAATGTATTGAGAACACGTTTTGGCCTAAAGATGTTTATTACAAAAAAAAAAAAAAAAAAAATAATAATTATAATAAAAAGAAAACATACAATTTATACATCTTTCAGGGGGAGGGGAAATATACATTTTTCTTTCTTACATAATCTGGTGACACAAATAACAGTCTCCATAGTAACTATAGTTGCTTACTACACTTACACAGCGCTATGAATACTCGTGTGTCAACATTAATAATTATAATTTCATAACTATTTACATTTCACCACAGAATCCATGTTGTTCGTGTATAGGTTATTAATTCTTTTTTTATGATGATAATAATGTGAATAACGCAGTGCATTGTGTAGTAAAGTAACACTTATGAACATAGTAACAATTCGTAAACTTTTCATACTTCACGCTTAAATATCTAAACAATGCTAACAAAAGATAGAGAAAAAAAAACCAAAAATTGTACATAGCACTCGGTATTAGCATGTAAGTATAGACGTAATAAGCTCCTATGAACATATCTCCGCATTGCTGCGGTTTATTAGTTTTGAAAGACATCACGTTCATACATAAATAATTCCAAATTTATTTGCACTCTTACAATATATAAATATTAAATAATATATTTGTTTTACAATTACAAATTTACATGTAAATTAAAATTTAATTATAAAAATGACTAGGAACACAGTGGGCTTTGACGCTCGCGATTTAAATTTTGACGCCACAGTTCTTTAATATTTTTTTTTCATTGCATTTTGTGGCAGTGAAGATTTAACTACATAAGTGGAACATATGTTTCCTTGCACAAATATTTTAATATATTCATTATGTATGTATGTATGTATGTATGAAAACAAAAATATATGTTTACCGCGGGACCAACAGGTTTTCTTCCGAGTTGAATGATTAATCCGTCTTCTAATATTAAGATATTTTCAATTGTACGAATAAATAAAAAAAAAAATGATGTAAATACTTAAAAAAAAAATTGACAGCTTCATAAAAAATCGCTGTATAGTTCTCTTAATTATATGATTTTTTTCCCCTTCAAAACTGGCATAGAGAATTTTTTTTTAATTTTGTATTGTTTTTTCAAAACTAATTATATTATTAATTTAAAAACTTTGTTTAATTTACTTTTTCTATATATAAGTATGATTGTTTTAGATTTAAGAAAAAAAAATCGTCGAAAAAAGACGATCCTCAAAATTTTTTTGTTTTTGGTATTTTTTGTATTTTTTTTTTTATATATTTTATTATTTTTTATTATTTTTTTTTTATATATATATATATAATTTAAGTTATCATTTACTTTGTCTCGTTATTATTTTTAAGTTTAGGATTAGAAGATTGGACATGCGTTTTATCTTACATCTTGCGTTTGCTTTTTTCGTTTTTGTTGTTTATGTGATGACAAGAAATTACCAAAGTGTGGTTGGTAATTGCCTGTATACTGATGTTTATTTCCAGCAGTTGGCCGGTAGTTTTGATGGTGGTTATAATTATTATTATAATTGTTGTTTGTAAAACCACGGTTTTGATAACTATTACCTGGACTAGTACATATTATCCTTTGAGTGCGTGTAGATGTATGATTACCTAAAACATTTAAAATAATAAATAAATAATTATCAACTATTTGATAATATTTGTCAAATCATCACTACCCATTTACCAGGATTAATCATTTGATAATGTTGTTGATTATTATTCCAACTATTATGTCTATGATAATGTGAATATTTGCGTCTAAGTTGTTGGCAATTGCTATTCTGATCATTGTGATCACCATGGTCACTTAATTTTTCTATACTACTCTCAGAGTCCTAAAACATACGTTATACATGATTTCATTGACAATTCAGAAAATAAAAAAATAATTTTAATAAAATCCTTACAGATTCGGCTGATCCTGAACCGGAAGACACCGTAGAAGCTCTACTGCTAGTATTTGTGGACACACTAACGTTGTTACTAATATTACTAGTTGTCAAATAATTATTAATTATCATTCTTTGAGTGTTTTGTAAAGCATACGTATCTCTAACCCACTGTCTGTATAGTATGACTTTGTCATTAACTCGTACTATCCGTCCAAGTACACTAAAAGAAAATAGTTGTTTTCCAATGAATAATAGTGCAAATTAATTTCACAAACATCAATGTTCAAAAACACAAAACAACAAACCTATAACTAGGGGAAACAATTTGAGGATCGAGGGCAGCTTTCAAAGTGGTAAATGCATATTCAAATACGCTCTTCACCTGAAGTGCACCATACGAACCACGGCCAATGTCATTTCCAGGAGTTAATGGATCCTCTATACACAAAATACTGGGTCTATGGCCATCTACCATGTCTTTTTGGACCTATAAATTACAAAACAATTAAAGCGTATATTACAGGAAAACTTCAAATCACCATTTTTACTTCGTCTTTAGATATGTATTGGCCACCATCTTTTACTCGTATAGCCGTAAGCATATAATTGAACTTTTTGCCATAAAGTTCAAAGAATTCTATTAACAGTACACCTAGATTGGCAGTGGAGTAATTTAAATCTCCTCTAGGATGTAACTACACATGAAAATAACCATTAGTTTTGTTATTTATGTATTAACCTTTTATCAACATACCTGCAAAAAACTGACAACCATAAGGATTAAACTGTAAGAAGATATACCTCCATAGAACACTTCATTCATGTCCCTTTGAGCTAAAAATTGTTTTAGCACTAACACAAGTTTAGGAAGCATTGGAAAGACATCCATATAGTGTTTTATCATTTCAGCCGATTTAACACCATTATTCATATTGAAACTAATGTCCACTCTAACATCAGTAATCTTATCTGTCATTTTGACAATTGGAACCTAAAAAAAAAAAAAAAAAAATGTTAACACAAAAGTACAGGATTTAGAGAAGAATAAAATGTAAATATTAAATTATAATATCACGATATTATATTAACTAAATACAGAAACTTACAGATGCTTTATCAAGAACTTGAATGTTTTCATTACAGACACCATTTTTAAGTAGAGCTTGGGCAAGCGAATGCAATGGTAATGTATCCCATTCGCCTATTACTACCAGATCCATATCACTAAAAAAAAAAAAAAATGTATATAACTATATAATAAACAATATATACATTATTTTTTATCCTGTAAAAAGGGATTATTTTCAATTCTATAAAAGGTAATGTATACGCGCCGAACGATCAATAGTTGTTTAACTCTGAAGATGAAAACATTGTTTTTGAAATACATATTTGTTAAAATAAAACAAATTATTTTATAGAAATTGGTTTTATTTTTATATAAAATACATACATTATAACAAATATAGTAATATTATACCTGGTGGGCAAATAAAGTCCAGTTCGAAAACTACCAAACACTTCAACTTTGGCTTTAGGCCATTCAGCGTGTATAACGTTAGTCATGCGTTCCAGTACATCAAGTCTCATGCTGTGCTCTTCTGGTGTGGCTGACATATATGCAAAAAAGTCTTCTATCTCTTTATGAAGGCTACATCATTAAAAATAATAAAGAATACAACCCACTACATATATTTTATTATTACTTCAGACTCACGTGCAAATTGGCTGGCGGTCATAACTTTTCCCATGTCTCCATGGACACCCACCAAATTTGCCAATGTAATGCGACTGCATTTTGTTCATATCGTATGTACTTGCTATGTTTGTGAACAAGCCGTGCTCATAAAGATTACCAGTTTTGACTTCTTGATCGTCTATAGAGAAATCAAATTTCCAATCCAATGGCAACGAATAATATTCGTCTTCTTCCTCTTGAACAGTTTCAGTACTGTACTTATCGTCGTTACTATCTGTATTTTCAGAGGAATCCAAAATTCTGGACCAAAATTCTTGAGCAGGACCTACTTGTTCTGGTTGCAGCCAACCTATCTGAGGATCCATTTAATTCATCACTGCTGCAATATCGTACACTACAAAAAATACAAATTCAGATGTAATTACAGAAATTTAATATTTATCTACACTAAGAAAAGCAACCAATTTTAACAACTAAAAATATACTTTAAATAAAGTTTCATTTTATTTATGTGAAATTTTAGTAACGTACAATTTTTAAACAGATATTTTGAAAGTCATTTGAAGTGAAAATACTTTTTACATTTAACTTTTACAAAGCAAATTGAGATATTCTGTCGAACAATTTAAGCATTTCTGTTCAATCAAAATGTTTCGAATAAAGCCATGGCTACGATATTTTAACATAAAAAAATAAGTTCTATGTTATAAATTTCGTATGCAATTAAGACAAAAATCAATTCTCATATTGTAGAAAAATATTAATAAAAATTATACGTTAATTCTCTTAAATCTCAAATTTCGTTAGTATTATACATGCAAAATTATTTATGCGACAAGATGAAATTCAGTAATAAATTAGGTATGTTGACTTAACAAACATCATATGACCCTTATAAATTGTATTAAAGCAACCAATTCAAATATTATAAATAAGAAAATAGATAAACAAGCTTGTGCTGAAATAAGTCTTTTTCATTAAAAATATACACGAAAGAAATAACATAACAATTAAATAATAATAATAATAATAATAAGTAACAACTACAAAATACAGGTAAAGTGGCAGGCAGTAAGTATAGAAGACTTGAAAATATATACTTAAATATAAACATGATTCAAATACCTAGAAATATAAACAGCAGGATTCATTGCGCCTGAAGAAACAATTCTTATTTTCTGAATATGAATCACCTTAAACCCAAACGATTACACTATTAACCAAATAATTTAAATATACCATCTATTTAAAATGTACTTCACACGGGTGTGGCGTTTATCGAACAATTTCATTTTGTTATATTCAAATTGTAACGCAATTTGTTTCATTTAAATGTATGCACACACGTTGGTCTTTAAGTTATTTAGTTCATAGAAATAAACATAAAACGTATACAACCCCGCCCTATTCGTTTGTGGTTTCCACAACTCTTATGAATTAAATAAAATATAAATAAAAATGATGAGTACAATACCTATTTTCCATTTACATACAAATTATATTGTATGTCCTACACACTTCCTTCATAACATATTTATTTTGAAATTCATTGTTATCGAACAAAGTGGCCGTATGATATTGTAAACGTTTTTCAAAAATCCAACCACCTGCAACAGTTTGCAAGAAGTATATATTATGCACGTTAAGTAAGACATTGTAGCAAACACACTAAACTCTGTTTTGTAACGATGTAAAATAATAACTGGAAAACCATTAAAGCCAATAGAACAAAATAAATGTACACATACATATATATATATATGTGTGTGTGTATATATCGAAACAGTCGGCCAAATCTCAGTCTTACAACAGTCTTTGAACATCAATTTTCGATTGTCGGTCAACGTTCTGCATAATATTGCTCGAGTGCAATACGAATAGTCGGCGGACGAAACCATTTCGTTACGAAAAATCGTAACTCAGACATATATATTTGGAAAATGGTAATTTTTTTTTTTCTCCAAATTTTCAATGTACCTACTCGAAGGAGAGGGAGGGAAAACCGAATGTCTCGGTCGCATTATAACGGGGCGGAAGGAACGAAAAAAGCGCGTGCCGCCCGCACCGCTAGTGTATCCGCGACGAGGATGGCCACCGTGGTGCACGCAGGGACAACAACGGGTCGCGCGGCCACTAAAACGGCCATTTTGTAACCGGAATACTTACTGATAATGCACGCGTACGACAAATCCGACATGAACGCCGAGTGGTGCGGCATGCGATTCGCTTATGGCCGTGTCGTGTAACGACGGGACGGCGTATTCGAGGTGGCCAGCGTGAAACTTAATACGCCGTTTGGACGTTTATCGGTTTTAAAATAAATAGATAAAAAAAAAAAAAAGTAAAAATATACACGCGTACGAGACGAAAAAAAAAATTTTTTTATAATATTACGCGTACGATATATACATGTTTATTTTTCTTTTTATTTTCTGGAAAATCAGAGTATGAAAAAAAATAAAAATTGATTGCCCGTTTTCGGACAGTGCCAAAAAAGAAACACCGAAAAGGTCTTCTTGGAAACGAAAAACAAAAGCTCTCTCATGATAAGACGGCAAACATCGGCGGCGATTTTGCCGCGCGCTCTCGCGCGTGTGCGTGTCCCCGTACGGGTTTTCGCGAAATTTTCATCCAAAAATCAGCTATTTCCGCGTTCCGCGTGCACGATACGTATACGACGAGTCTGGCGGTCGGTGCGCGCTGGTCATCGGTAGGAAACGAGCGAGAAATAAGCCATTTACACGCGTTAATAACGTTTTTACAGCGAGCGGTTAATACGATTTTTTCCACTCGTCATTTCGCTCGAATCGTATTGGCGGCGCGTCAGACTGGTTTCTCATTCCCACCACAGAAATGATAAATAGTACGATTCCCACCACCACCGCTACCGCGGTTATCGATGTAGCGTGGTCGCGATGGTCGTCGCGCCGGCGCGTCCGCCCGTACGTTGCACGTTCCGTGTCAGTGGCGGGACGGTCGACCTTCCATCTCCCACACCACCCGCGACGACAACTCGCTCCCACCCTCACGTTGAGCGGGGCGTTATCATCGAAAATCGTTCTCTTTATATTATCATCATTATAATAAAACCGTATCGGTAAATTGCAATTTGCCGAGTATTGTGCCCACGGGAATACATTAGACGTGTACCTGCTCCGTTCACCTGCGACGTACGGCCCTCTTCTAAACACATTTTTTTATCTGTTTCACTTGTCTCCGTTCGCCGCATTCACTTGCCGTTCGACCGCGACTCGCAGTACACGCACTCGGTTCGCAGAGGAGAAGGTGCGCGCGACCGGTCCACCGAGAACAACAATAATCAGCCGGGAAAATGTCTGGAAAAGTACTGTTGACCGACGATCCGGCGTACAAAACGCTGGCCGAACATTATGCTCGTGCCGGTTCGTCACTGAACATGAGGGATCTGTTTGCGGACGACGGGAAACGTTTTGACAAGTTCAGGTGAGAGAGACGGAGAGGAGACTATTCTTGACCTTGTGACGATAACAGCGTTTTGACATTCTGCGTTGACCTTTAAACGGTTAAAAAAATTGTTTCGCTTATTCGCATGGCATATGATACTTTTTCCACAGACTCGCTTTTCGTACATAAATAGTTTCGTTAAACGTTCAGTTAGGTACTGTCGATTTATGCTTGTTCACCAGACTTAAGAACTATGAAATACAATAGCTATTTTAAAATGCATTATTATTACACAGCGATGATACCGATTTTAAATATAATTTGATCCTGAACGAAATTGCCTAGTACATAAGTTGCTTTTCTTAATCGTCTCAATGTCATTTGTTTCAATATGATTTGGTACAATAACAATTTATGTATATATGGTTTACTGTAAAAAAAAGTATGAAAGTTAAATTAGAGTCAATGCCGTAAAGAAATTAACAATACAATATGTATTTTCCCCAAGGTTTTTCTTTTCTAAAATCCTGTTTAACCTTGTACCATTATGTAACAGAATATATTTATTAACTATTTCTTTTAAATATTTTATTTTTAAAAATATATATATATATATATATATATATATTTTAATCTTAGGTATAGGGTAACAGATATGTCCGTGTTTATCGTAAATATTACAAATATTGTAAATCGGATAGATTTAATTTAATGCAATAATATATGTAGTGAAAAGTCAAATTTCTGTTGTTTGCAGTTTATACTGTTAAACATTTTGGTATTAAGAATTCATATAGAGAAGTAAGACATGCATCGAAATATAATAATGTTATACTTAAAAATTAGAAACTACATTTTTCGTTGTATCCACTGTTTATAACATATTTTGTTATTATTTATTTATATTTCTAATATATATTTTTTTTTGTTTATATATTTATTTTAGTTTACGAATAACTACACCTAATGATGGAGATGTATTACTTGATTATTCAAAAAATCGTGTGGATGAAAAAACATTAAGTTTATTGTTCAACTTGGTAAGCAAAAAAGTTTTATTTTCGAAATTTTATTTTTTATTGACCTTAA
Organism: Slavum lentiscoides; assembly: GCA_032441835.1. Classification (NCBI taxonomy): domain Eukaryota; kingdom Metazoa; phylum Arthropoda; class Insecta; order Hemiptera; family Aphididae; genus Slavum; species Slavum lentiscoides. The sequence continues at coordinate 14,776,280 of CM063715.1, forward strand.
AAAATTGTAAATGCCCTTGAATGAACATTAGTGTGCCTGCATGCTTGTTACGAGGAAAGGGGAAATAAATTTTTTTCAATAAATTTTCAAACAAGAATCATTTTTTTTTTTTTTGTACCTTTCTTCTTATTATCATATAATACATTTAAGAAATTGTCTTAGACAATTTTTATTTCTTCTGAATACCCTTCTTTATTTTGCGTTTAATTTTGAATTACTTTTTAAACTTAATATGATCTTTTTTTAAAATCTAATAGTATATTTGCAATATTGATTTTAAGGCAAAAGCTAGAAAAGTCGAAGAGGCCAAAGCTGCTATGTTTGGTGGTGAACGCATTAATATAACTGAAAAACGACCTGTGTTGCATATAGCTTTACGTAATCGTTCTAATAAGCCAATAGTAGTCGACGGTCAAGATGTCATGCCAGAAGTTAATAGTGTCCTGAACCATATGAAAGAATTCACCGAACAAGTAATTTCCATTAAATATATCGAATAATGCAAATATTGATTACAGTTTTAATTGTTTAGGTCATATCAAAAAAGTGGTTAGGATATACAGGAAAACCTATTGAAGATGTTGTCAACATTGGTATTGGAGGATCAGATTTGGTAAGTATTTTTGGGTTCTGAATTTGAATTTTCAAACATAAAGTTATTGTGGACATAGAATGTTTATTTTTCACTTGTACAAACATATTACTTTAGTGTTTTCTTTTCTAAAAAAAAAAAAATTTCAAATGAAATTGTCATAAGAAATTTAAATGTTGTTTATCTCTGTGAAAAGTCATTTTCAACTATGGCTGATATTTAACTAAAGCACCTTTCCAAAATTGAGTCATAACTGTAGGTATTATGGCAGTTATAAAGGGTTATTAAAAAGAATGGGGAGGATTTGGAATAGCACAGTCAATATAATTAATAGCATTGATTATGTGATGTAATAATAATATATTATATAATTAATGTTAGTAATAATAGGTCGCCGTATGGTAGAGGTTAGAAAAACCTATACGAGTTGAATAAACAATAATAAATAGATGAAAAACATTATGGTAATCGCATACTTAATTAGGAACACGTATTAATTTTCTTAAAATTAATTTGAAATTTTTCTTATCTTAACCCTTTAGTGTCACTGATACACAGGTGCGTCCTTGACAAAACGTTCACAGGCCAGTGAAGCAGATACGTGTTTTTGACTTTATCACGTATTACAAATTAATTTATATTATTACCAATTATTGCAACATATTAAAAACAATAGGCCATAGTTTAAAAAATTTAATTGCTTAAAAAAAACAAATTATTTTAATTTTTTTATACAGGTTATAGATACGATTTAGATTTTTATTATTTTGGAAGTACGGAATAAAAATGTACTTGATTTGCAGGTAATTCAGTGTAAAATAAACCTGAGTATTGAAAGGGTTAAGATGATGTTATCCATCCTTAAACTATGAGGAAAAATATGTTTTTCGTGAATGAAAATAGTGAAATTCTCTAATTTTTACAATAATTAGAGGAGATTATTATCTGAGTATTGTCAATTTTTCAATATCACAAATACTTTTATTGTTATGAGTTTATAAAGTATTATTTTTGTGTACTTTTTAAAAACATAAAATCAGTAAATTAAGTTACTAAAAAATAAAAACACTTGCACGTAGAAAGAATTCTTTTTTTTATTGATTTTGAAAACTCAGTTTTTGCGCTGTTATCCATGCAAAACAATAGTTTAACTGAAAACCGAAAAATTTAATTTTTGTACACTTGCTCCAACTACCTGAACTACAGTGTTCACTATTTACACATTGTTCATTATATTTTTAGTTTTATTTATTCGTTAAAACGGGTAGTGGCAAAACGCTTAACATCACGTTCTCTCTGGTATTGCACGCGATTTCTCTTGCCTAGGTAATATCCTATTAAGGTATTTCTCATGGTAATTAATTTAAATTTAAATTTACATTTATTATTTTACTTTATCCCTGATCTTTGAATCTAATAATTCTATTAAAATATGCCCATTAATTATTATTTGTTTTAGACAATTTCTATTAAAATATTAATAAAGAAACATTTTAATGAGTAATCGTTAAAAAAAAAAAAAAAAAAAAATTGAAATATTCGCTTAATTTGTGGCGTTAAATTAATTCCAATCTATGTCTTTGCATAGAATTTGTGCTAATAAATTAATATATTGTTTCTTTTTAGGGTCCATTAATGGTAACAGAAGCATTAAAACCATTTGCTATTGGTCCGCGTGTTCATTTTGTGTCCAACATCGATGGAACACATTTACAAGAAGTATTAAAAAAGGTTAACCCTGAAACCGTGTTGTTTATAATTGCTAGTAAAACGTTTACTACTCAAGAAACAATAACGAATGCATCGTCCGCTAAGAAATGGTTTTTGGAAACCACTAAAGACGTAAGATCATTTTATAAAATGAATTTATGTTTTGTTTAATTATATAAAAAAATAATTCTGTCGTTTTATATTATGCAGAAGTTTAGCGTTTCCAAACATTTTGTAGCACTGTCTACCAATAAAGAGAAAGTGACCGAATTTGGAATCGATGAGCGCAATATGTTCGGTTTTTGGGATTGGGTTGGTGGACGTTATTCACTTTGGTCAGCTATTGGTCTTTCAATATGTTTATCAATTGGTTTCGAGAATTTTGAATCTCTGTTGAGCGGTGCACATTTTATGGATCAACATTTCGTTAACACTCCATTGGAGCAAAATGTTAGTGTTTATTAATTTTTTTAATAATAATAATACATAATCAATGTTTCTTTCAGGCACCCATTATTCTGGCTTTGTTGGGCATTTGGTACCATAACTTCCACGGTGCAGAAACACACGTACTTCTTCCGTATGATCAGTATTTGCATAGATTTGCTGCATACTTCCAACAAGGTGATATGGAATCAAACGGAAAATCAGTTACTTTAAATGGTACCCCGATTAAATCATATTCAACTGGACCAATCGTCTGGGGTGAACCTGGTACAAATGGCCAGCACGCATTTTACCAACTTATTCATCAAGGAACTCGTCTCATACCCGCCGACTTCATTGCTCCAGCTGTTACTCACAATTGTATTAGTGGAGGGATTCATCACAAGGTAAAATTTAGTTTGTTGAAATTAGATTTATTCTGCATCAAAATGATGTTTATTTAATTTGTAGATTTTGATGGCTAATTTTTTGGCACAAACTGAAGCGCTTATGAAAGGTAAAACACCAGATGAAGCTCGCAAAGAACTTGAAGGGTCTAATTTAGATACAGCAGAACTTGAAAAACTGGTCGCTCACAAGACATTTTCTGGAAATCGTCCAACTAACTCGATTGTATTGAAAAAGATTACTCCATTTACATTAGGATTATTGATTGGTGGGTAAAAATCATTATTGTTTTTAATTTTTCAAAAGTTAAATATTGTTTGTTTATAATTGTAGCTTTGTATGAACAAAAAATATTTGTCCAAGGTGTTATTTGGGATATTAACTCATTTGATCAATGGGGGTAAGTTTATTATTATTATTTTTTTTAATAAAACAATATATTTTTATATATACTAATAATATATTTTAATTTTAATTTTTTTTTTTTTTTTTTTTAGCGTGGAACTAGGCAAACAGTTAGCCAAAAAGATTGAACCTGAACTTCAAACATCCGACAATATTACAAGCCATGATTCGTCCACCAACGGTCTCATTAACTTCATTAAATCTAATTGGTCTTAAACCATATAAAATTAGCTTATTTTTCTTGTTGTTGCCATTGATTATTATTTTTTAAACAATTTCTTGTTTAAAACCCTGTAGTTTTATCTCTAAAAACCAACAAATTATATTTTTATCGTTCTGTTATTTAATATTGTGCAATAAATTATTAGAACACTGTTATTTGTAATAATTTTACAAACCAAGTATTATTTGTTTTTAATTTGCGATGTAAAGGCTAACCGTTTTCATTTGGACAAAATTCTATATATTTGTTTTATATTAAAACCGATTTTTTTTTTTTTTTTTTTTAATGATAAAATAAGTAATTATTATCTAATATTTTTCAAACAAAATACTAACTTATATGAAAATAAGTGTTCAAATTCCATGGTAATAATTTAATAGATATAAATGAAGTAATCTTACGCATTATCAAATAAAATTAAAAAAAAAATCTAAAAGATTTTATTAAATGTATATTAAAGTTAAGATTTAAGATTATTATATAGAATATTTAAATTAACTAATAATACTAGTTATTAAATAGTAGAATGAATAATTTATAGTAAATTTTTTAGAGTGAAAGTGTTTATCCTTTAACAGTTTCAGTTTTACAAGTCCTACTATTTGTGGACTTGTAGTTAGTATCCTTAAGGGTAACGATCAATTACTGGAAACCAATACAAAATATTAACAAAACTATTTTTATAAACAAAATATTTTATATTTTTCAAAAGTGTTTTAATATAAATCATTTAAACCAAAATACAATTACATAACATATAATATTTTCAATTTTAAAGCCATCAGCATAATACAACCTAATTTTTCTAATTCGTTTAATTTAACAGTCTTAATGAAACTAACTGAATTATAATGTTTTCAAGTATTCCGCAAAAGAATTTTTTAACAAAGATTTTTTGTCCACTTTACCTAAAGCATTTCTAGGCACTTCTTCTACAATTTTAATTACTGAAGGTATACTGTACGAGGGCAATAAGATTTCAGCCCAAGATCTTAATTCCTTTTTCAATTTCTTTGGTTCAACATTATTTTGATTTTGTTCGTTCATTACAATCAACGCACCGATTCTCTGTCCCCATGTACTATCTGGTAACCCAACTACAGCAATATCTTTAATCGCTTTGTTTTGTAACATGATCGTTTCAACAAACAAAGCACTAACTTTATAACCTCCAGTTTTAATTATGTCTATCGATGTGCGACCTAATATTTTAAAACTATTATCTACATACTCTACTGTGTCACCTGCAAAAAAAAAAAAAAAAATTATAACTATGAAACACAATATACTTTTGTACATGATTTTTACCAGTTTTAAACCACCCGTCTTCGGTAAATTCTTTTTTTGTTGATTCGGGTTTACGCCAATATTCTTTAAAGACATTTTCTCCTTTAATTTGCAAATTACCAATTAAACATTCGCCTTTGTCTAAGTTTGATGGATTGACAATTTTTATATTTTTGTCGTTCCCTTCCACTAAAATAATATCGTCTTTAACAATTCGAACATTTACGCCAGGTAGAGGATGCCCAACAAATCCTAGAATAATAGTTTATAATATCGTTCCAATAAAATATTTTTACTATATAATATTAACCAGGTTTTCTCTCGCCATTCAAAGGATTGGAAAGAGCCATTCCAATTTCACTCATACCGTATCGTTCTAATAATTTATGACCAGTGATTTGTTCCCAGCGGTTAAACAGAGTATTGGGTAAAGGTGCAGAGCCACTAACCATCAATCTAAAACAAAAATTACTGTAATAAATCTATGTAACAATAATTAAATGAACTTGCCTAATTTTCTGAGAACAAACAGCTTTTACATATTCTACCATTCTGTCATTTTTTTCATACGTTTTTTCATAATTTTCAATAAGTTTCACATACATAGTCGGTACACCCATAAACATGTTAACTCTGTACCCGTAGTATTGTTCTACAGCTAAAAGCCATGTCCACACATCAGCAGCGTTAAACTTGGGTAGCATCACACATCTGAAAAACACTCGTACAAATAAAAACTCTTGGGTACCCATACGACTTTAAAAAAAATATTATTATACTTTGCACCCGAGTATAGTGGACACATAAGTGCATTAACAATTCCATGGATATGATTTAAGGGTAAAGCGTGAAGAATTACATCCTTATTGGTCCAACCCCAAGCCATTTTCAAACAATTGATTTGAGAGTTTAAATTCTTATGAGTCAATAAAACACCTAAAATTATAAAATATGCTTTCAATATTTTACACATTTTTTACATAGTCAATAATATGACTATTATTTCGATATCTTCCCTAATAAAGAATAAAAAACAAACTTTATTATTATTGTCTTCTTCGCGGCAGCGAGACTAGAACTACCTACTACGATGATGAAACCTGCAATGGTTCTGAAACATCAGTACACAACTAAAAACGCGGATATTTCCAAAGAAGACAATAATAATATTTTAATCCATGAAAGCTTAATTCAAAACTTTAACTTATAATTAAATACATTGTCAAATTAATATTGCAATGAATACACAATTAAATAATACTCTACTAGACACAAAACGCATACCTACAGTACTCTTTTATTTAAATTACGATTACCTTTAGGAGGCCCTGTTGACCCAGACGTATAAATGATCATGGCATTTGAATTAAAGTACTGATCATCATTTATGTTGCTATTGATACTGAGCATTTCCACTTCATCATTTTCTTCGAATGATGTTTTACCAAGAGGTTTAAAATTCAAAGTAATATGGTCCTCAAGTAAAAGATACTTTTGTTCGAGGTTTTCGGCCAAAGGACGTACAACATCTTCAAATTGAGATGTTGTTAGTATGACTTTAGAATCGCTATCGTTTAGGAAATATGTAAGCATGGATGCCGGATGATGCGGACTTAAAGGTACAACTACATACAAAAAAAAAAAACTGTTATAATTATTTGAAAACCAAATAAATAAACATATGACGTTAAATTACCAATTTGTCCACTCATCCAAGATGCCCATTGCGCAATAACATAAGACGCATCGTTTGGACATAAAATAGCAACACGTTCTTGGACTTCGCCGTGTAAAGATCTGTCTAATATTTTGGACAATGCGACGCTGCTGTTGAATATTGAGGAATAAGTATGTTCTCCGGATTTATCTACAACTGCAATTTTATTTGGCCATTGGTAAGCCAATCTATAATAATTAAATAAAAAGGTATTACAACAAATATTTAATTAACTAGTTACGAAATAAATAACCTAAATATTGGACGATTCATGTTTGAGAAATTTAAAAAATGTTCAAGAATGACAAATATTTTATTTTATTTTTTAATATTAACTGACCTATTGATAAGGTATGTTTTTTATTTAATGAATTATTCATTAAGTAATTACCAGCTATTGTCTTTAAAACATTTTCTTATTACTATTATTATTTATTCATTAAACATGCTGAAAAATATTTAAATTACAATTGCCTGTTATGTAAAATAACATAATACTTTCAAATATTTTAGTACCTATCAAACTATAATAGAGTAAAAAAAAACTACACAAAGTAAATATTACGATATCTATACTTATATATAGGCGCTAGAGAAAGCTCTTTCTCTGGGATATTTCTGATCGCTTTGTAACACAATTGTCGTATGCAGCAACTGTAAAAAGGTCTATACATGAACCTCTTGTACAAAGCCATTTTCTAAACGTTTTAAATTACGAAATAAATTAGTACAGGTGTATAAGGTGTAATTTAAACATCATTGTAAACAATTTTTTTTTTTTTTTACTTGAACCTGTTTATTCAGACGAATGTCAATCACAATCACGGGATACTAAACTTTAATGGCTAGATTAAGCAGTACACTGTTGGCCGTTCGATACATAAGAGAAATACAAGTGATTACGTGTTTAACAAAACATTCGAATACGAAAAATAATATCGAATTTTATCGGCCATCAGAATAACATTTATGATTCACAGTTCACACCGTACGTTAAGTTAATATATAAATACATATATATTACTTCAAACAGCAAGCAAAAAAAAAAAAACAAAAGTAAAGCAATTAGATTTTTACTAGGAAAATGTATAGAAATTAGAAATTAATATAATTATATTTATGAGAAAAATATAACGAGACGGAAAAGTGTAATAATCTAATGACTAATAACTACAATAAGAACATAGAAAACTATTCAGATTTCAGACGATGAGTCGCACAGACAACGATCGTTATCTATGGTGAGTCCCATCATAGAAAAGATAAATAGTCTCATACAAGTGAATGATAATTGACGAACAACGAGATATATTCATTTTTCTATGGATATAACGCTTGATAAGCTCAAATCAAAATTGATAAAGTGATCAGTTCGGAAACCAAAAAGGCGTAGTGGATGGTGAAAAACGATTTTGGTAATTTTCGAAATAAAATATTATCGAAGAACCTGAACAACCCTTTTAAGTCTTAGACATTGTTATATTGATTATAATTTACAAGTGCGTGAACGACCAAACATTAAAATTTATTTATATTAAAGAGGATGTTATACACCACGATTAAAGATCTTTCTTTAAATCGTGTTTTACACCTTAGCAGTTTCATCAGAACCGTGCTGTGGGAGGGGCCTGAGCCCCGGGTGCAAATTTTATGGGTGCGCAAGAAATAAACAGAATTATTTAAATTGCTGTAACCGAATTAAAAAAAAAAAAAAAAAAATGTATACGAAATTATTTCCTAAGACATTTGAATAAAAATCAACCGAGGTTTTAAAAAAAAAAAATTTTTAATTTTTAATAATATATTTGGTGTAAGAACAAAATAATTTTTGCGTTTTGGCGGTTCGTTAAAAATATAGTTTAATTTTTTTCCGCCATGAAACTGATAAACCGTCTTTCTATATGATACAAACCACAGTGCACGGTCTTGTACGAAACTTCAAACCGTATTTTTTTTTCGTTTGGTTTGGTTAATTTTGTTGTATTACAATCTGCGACGATCCGAATTTATAACCGAAACTCGACATATGAATTACCGAGTGGCAATTGGCGAATTCCACCGACTTTAGTTTCAACGTTTTCGAGTTAGAAATTACATTCTTAATTTGCTATTTATTATTTAATATTATAGCTGATATTTCATCGAGTCAAACATGAGTTTCAATTTTGGAACCGCAAAAACCACTGGTCAGTCTTCCATGTTTACCATGAGTACTCCGGCCAACACTACAAGTAAGAATATAGTAATAAACTATTGTAAAAATTAATACAATTTTTCACTTTACCTTAAATCTAATAGTGTAGATTCGTGGAATCCGACGCTTACTGAATATTCGTTGTAATCCACTGGTAACGATTGTTTTAATCCATCCGGAAGGTATTTTTAAAATTTTCGTATTTAAATGTCTACGATGACTTCCGATCAATTCTTCATTTCGTAAACGTGTTTAACACCTAAACGTACATGTATAATTACTATTTCCTTTTAATTAAATGTGTAATGTTGAAGTACAGTAGAACCTCCGTTATAATATGAACTTTCAATTATCCAAGCTGCAATTGGCATATCTGAACATCAAAATTACCGTCCGGTTTACCGATTTTATCATTATCTTAATTTATTATTAACACATTACATACATATATGGTGTATGAATATTTTGTAGGTAACCGAGACGCGATGGGTTTATCTAAACGACGTCCTCATGCTCTACTTGTCAGTCTGGTTTGGTTTTCTACAGTGTACACATCTTTATATATACATACATTATGTGTACACTGTACAGTACATATTTATTAAAACAATTTCCAATATCCAAACTTTTGCGTATCCGAACTAGGTGCGGCCCCAATTAGTTCGGATAATCGAGGTACTACTGTAGTTGCAAATAAGCAATTGATTTTTAAGGTTCAGTGTATCTTTATTTTTTTTTAAATACATTTTGAATTAACAGTATATGTACATTTACAAGTCGATAAATTTAATTAAACATACTTAACTTCAAATATAATATATGTATGTGTATCGCCATAATAGTATTTGTTACTAATTGTATAATACTGTTTATAGTAAAAATCATTCTGATACACTAATTTACTTTAGGTGGACAACCTCAGTTGGGATTATTTGGAAGTACTACTCAAACGCCAGGTATTTGTTTTGCAGTGAATTTATAATGAAATAAATTTTTTAGTTATATTAATATTTGTAATTTTTAATTGTATATTTTTTGTTCGGTTCTTTAGCACCTGCCTTTTCATTACCAACTAGTGCGCCTACATTTGGCGTTTCTCCTTCATTGCCTTCGAATACGCCTATTTTGAGCAATACAACAGCAACAACAAAACCAGCATTTAATTTAGGAACCATGAACACGCCATCTTTTTCTCTTGGTGCAACACCGACTTTTGGGCAAACAGCAAGTTCTACAACTAATATGCAGCCAAGTAATACAGCAGTAGCTGCTAAAATTACTTCAGCACCGACTGGTTTTAATTTGTCGTCGGCGTCTGCTTCTCAAGCACCAGCAACTCAAGCTTCTACAGGTTTTTCATTGGGCACAACTCCAGCGTCTACTGGTTTCTCTCTAGGGGGGACCACTCAAGCATCTACTGGCTTCTCTCTAGGGGGAACCACTCAAGCATCTACTGGTTTCTCTCTAGGAGGCACCAGTCAAGCTCCGACTGGTTTCTCTTTAGGAGGTACCAGTCAAGCTCCGACTGGTTTATCTTTAGGAAGTACTACTCAGGCATCTACCGGTTTCTCTTTAGGAAGTACGACTCAAGCATCTACTGGTTTCTCCTTGGGAAGTACAACTCAAGCGTCTACTGGTTTCTCTTTAGGGGGTACGTCTCAGGCGACTACAGGTTTCTCTTTAGGGGGTACCACTCAGGCATCTACTGGTTTTTCGTTAGGCACAACAAGCACTGCACAAACTACTACGACTACAACATCAGTTACTACTCAAGCTCCGCCTGTTACATCTCAGTAGGTGTACAGCTTAATAATACTAATAAAACATAATCAATTTTTAAAAATTTTCACAGATCAGATAGTCAGTCTAGTTCGACCCAACCGACCAATTTTCAACAGCTCGTTGATTTAATTAACAATTGGACGGTCAGCTTAGAAAATCAAGAAAAACAGTTCCTGAATCAAGCGAATGAAATTACGGCATGGGATAATATGTTAACAAATCAATCTTCCAAAGTAATTTTTATTAATTATTTTATTTTAAAATTTTTTGTAATATTATGAAAACATATTTATAGTTGGTAAAACTTTACGACATGCTGGAGCGTAAAGAAAAAGAACAAATAGATATTGAAAACGAACTTGACTTCTTGTTATCGCAGCAAAAAGAACTTGAAGATTGTTTAGTTCCTCTTGAACACGAATTGCAATCTGCTGAAGTATTAAGTAGCTTGAATAATGAAAGAGAACCGATGTATGTTAATAAAATACTATTAAAAATAAATTTATATTTTCAAATACCTAACATAGTATTTTTTTTTTTTTCTATGTAGATACAAAGCTGCTCAAGAAATTGATAACCAAGTAAAACAAATGTCTGGAGATATTAAAGAGATAGTAAATAATTTAAATAAGGCTAACTCTAAAAAAGATTCTGATGATGATGTAAATATAAATAATAATGTTAAATCGTATTTGTCAAATAATTTATTTAAAATTGTTATTTCAGTTGGATACCATTTGTCGAATTTTAAACTGTCACATGACAGCATTACAATACATAGAACACAATGCGGAACATCTTAGTTCAATAGTAGCTGAAGTAAATGAAGAACATTCTCGTTTCTTAACATCTGCCAACGATTCCATGTCGTCTTTTAGAAAATAATTAATGTTACACATTTATGTGTCTTAATGGAAAAACAAATATAATATTGTTTTAATTTAAAAATGTTGAATATTACAATCTTTTGATAATACGGATAGATATTATTTGCTGAAGTTTTGTGCATTAATAAATTTGTATTTATTATTTATTTTTAGAGCGTTAGCTCATAATTTTATGTAAAATATAAAAAGAAGTAATATTGTATAAATAAATATAATTATAAATACAAAAGATATTAATATGTATTTGCGTGAATTCAATTTTATTTGTAGTATTTTCATAAAAATTCAATTCATGACACAGATGTCAGTTAATTAATTTATAATTTGACATCCAATTGGATTTCGAAAAACAATTGTGTATATTCTAGCCCAGATCGATTATTATCATATAATGTACATTTATAAAGTTATTATTGATGTTAATTTAATGGAAATAAAAATATGAGGGGTAGAACCTAGTATTCCCTTGACTAGGGGTACAGCATAAATATATACATTGATTAAAATGTATACAAGTCGGTTGTATTTTTTTCTTTAATGGTTATTACTTATTAGTTATTTGTCTACTAGGTTAGAATCAGCATTTATAGATTCTGTAAATTATATTTATAAAATTAATTTTTGAATTCTGACCATCATGATGACGAGGAAATATTTTTGTTTAGTTTATAATAAAAAGACAAATCCGAAGTAAAACAGTAGACTTTGCTGGATTTTATTGCTCCTAATTTGTGTAACTGGGATTTCAGAGTTAATTTTCTTTTGAAGTTGAGGTTAAATAAAATATTTAATCGTAAAAATGTAGTAACAGTAACAAGTTCAATAATTCTTTTATATATTTTTGTTTTTAATCTTGCATTTGGGTCTGTACATGCTACAATTTTTTGTTAATTGTTTGATATTTATTTTAGTACGTGAAAAATTGTGAACTATATCGGCGAGGAGAAAAAAATCTGAAGTTATACATTAATTTCTGAGTCGAAATTATAATTAATATAATAATAATACTGAATTTACAAATTTAGTTATTTGATGTGTTTAATCAAAAAAAGTTTGTTGGGTAAATGTGGGATAAAAAAATTATAGTAACTGACTTTATTTATGTGAGGATTATTAGAATATTAAGTACGTATACACAAATAATAAATAAATCGTTTAATAATTACTTTCACTATATTTATCAACATGATGTGTCTCATTATAATCGTAAATTATTTGGAAAATTAAAATACTAATTTAATTACTTGTTGCTATAATTACCTTCAACAAAATCTACCAAAATGTCAGATTCGAGACGTATCTGATACGACATATTTTTATTGTTATTCTTATTATCTAAATTTGTGTTTCGCATAAGAATTATAACCAATTCAAATCTCAGATAACTAATATGACGTAATCTGGAGTCATTTAGATTCATTGATATTTTTATATCAATGTCAAACATATATATCATTCAATATAGATGTAAAAAAGTATGTATTACTCATTACCTACTTCAGTCATAGGCTTAATAATTCTTGTGGATCCTGGAAGTTTTTAATTTTTTTATAACATAAAGTCAGGGCATCATCTTTAGAATTTTGAATGGGACAGAAAGTATTTTTTGCTTATAAACAACATTTACATAACGTAACAAAATTTTAACTATATTAATCGTGTTTTTTTTTTTTACAAAATAATGCAAAACAATTGAAATATTTACCAGTTATTATTTATAATACACAAATAAAATTTCTTTGATTTTTCGAATTTCTATTTATTTAAATTGAAATTGAAGTTAAATTTTGCGCTTAACATGTTAACATTTTGGAAATTTCTGGAGTTTTTTAATACATATTTTTAATTTAAAGAATTAACGCAAGAAAATAAAATACAATGTCATTTTGTGTTATATATGATATTTTATAAAAATATTTTAATTTCAAACACCATGTTTTCAAAGTTAAGAGAATCTTAAACCGGGATACAATTTTTTTGTATCAGAAAAAGTTTCCATTCTCTACTTGTATCATTTACTATATATTACTAATAATAAATATAAAATAATATGTGTGTGTGTGTATACACATATATATATATATATACATACACACACGACACACATATACATACATACATAATACACACACACACGTGTGCGCTCGCCCAGGTATAAGCGAGCATTTTTTTTTTTTTTTTTACTGGTATTCAAATACATACAATATAACATAAAAAATGAAAAATAAAAATGAGGAGCTAATACAAACTACGGGGAATAATGAAAATCAACACGTATATTATTATTTTAAAATTTTTGTTTAATAGATATATATATATATATATATATATATAAACGTACACACATACACACGCACACTTTTGCGAGCACACGAAAAGGTACAACAACCAAAGTTTCAATTATATATTATATAATTATAATAATAATAATAATAATATTATTATTATTATTATTATTATTATAGGTAGGTAATCAAAAAATTATGAGCACTAATACACAATTTGGCATCTATTATAATAATTCTGTGTACAAAGTATAAGTCTAAAATTATAAATAAAACAAAAAGCATATTCATACACATATGTATATATTAATATATTATATATATATATGTGTGTGTGTATATTAAAATTTATTGTATGTACAAAAAACGTCGAAACATGGTGAGGTGAATACACACGTACACCACTACACAAGTTACATATATATATATATATATATATATATATATTAATTATCAATTAAGATTGCACGATAATCATAAATATAATACGTATTTATAATACAGAATAAGAAGCTACGCGATGTTGTTAAAATGGTTAGGATTATGTCTTTTTTTTTTTTTTTTAAAGTTTTTATCATACGAACGACTAGGAGTAGCTATATAAAAGAAAAAAAAACAGAAAATGATGATATGAGGGACAGGAGAAAATGGTGATTTGAAAATTTATCACGACGACCATCAAAAACACACAATATGGCAACTTAAAATAACAAAAATAAAATATCGTCTATCAAAATATTTATTAATATATAGTCTACTGTGTTCTGTAGTCTACTTGTTTTCAACTTTTTAATTAAGATTTCTATTTAACGCATATTGTTATAATAATAATTATAATAATGTGTATATAAATATATATATATATATATATATATATGTATATATAAAGAGTAATAATAATAATAATAATAATCATAATAATTATTTTTTATATCACAACTATAAATTTATCTAAAAACAAATCTCGGCCCATATTTTTATGGAGATCACATATTGTATGCTACATAAATGGGGTCAAGTTGGTCAGCTAAGAAGCCATCACGTAAATGCATACGTTGTTTTTCACCGCGAGAGTTGATTGGCACTACGCCCGGATCAACTACCACTGCAACGCCAACAATTAAATGATGTTCTTCAAGCACAACGTTGGTTACTAATGGTACTAAATCGAGCGCTTCGCTTTCGTTGCCATCCAGCTCAACCACGACTACTAGAAGATTGGTCCAAGCAAACACAGCACTGAAAATCATGCAACAGTTTAATCAAAGTTATATTTTACATAATAAAATATTTTGACCCAACACAAACTAAATTAACTAGCAAGTATAGTAAGTATATATAAGTGTCTTACCATTCTGCAATCTTGCGATGACATCGCATGACACTATTCTCAATATCGATTGGATGATAACGCATGCCTCGTAAAATAATTGTTTCATCGAGTGCACCGACCACAAAAACGGCATCATGGAGCTCTAAATAAACATAATAATACACATAAGATTCTATACTACAAACTACGTGTGTCACAATTAAAATAATATAAATATTATGAAGTTATATTATTTATATTTTCAGTCGAGTTAAAACGTTTACTTCTGTCCCCTTAACAAGATACCTATCACATAAAAGAAATACGAATAATTTACTTTATTAAGATTGGTGCTTGGGAAAAATGAGTTAAATCTGTGGTTGTATAGAAACTGGATTGTCAAAACTAAGTTAAAAAAAAAAAAAACTAATTAATTTTTTTGTATAAAACAATCCTAAAATGTACCATTACACGATCATTTATATAAGAATAATAAATTGTTTAGTAAAACTAAAGTTAGAATTTTTATTTTAATACGTTTTCATATTTTGTGCTACACATGCTTTTTCCCAACACTAAAACACATATTTATTTCAATGAGTTATTAATACTATTAAAACAATATACCTGGCATATTAGCAGGAGTAGCAGTATTGCTGCTTAGAGTGGACTGGTTAGAAGAGGCGAGTGATAAATCACTGAGAGACATTATATCGATAGTGTCTGTTGAGTGTAATGCAACACTCGATGGAGTCGATGTTGATTCAGTACGTCTTAAAAATCCAAGATACCCAGTCCTGGCATAAACTTCACCAGTGCTACCAGTGACTAGTCGCGCGTTAAACTGTTCTGATCCATTACCGCCATCCGACACTTCATTGCCGAATACGCTAAAGTATCCACTAGCGTTGTGCGGGGCTTGTACCCAAATTTCACCTAGATGTGAATCACCACAATGACCTTTTGTATCCGGATGGGCAATGATAACTTTGACACCAGGTAACAGTTTTCCAGACTCGAGCAAGCACAATGAATGTGGACTGCCGCGTTCAACTAGGGAAACTCGGTCATTTCTTAATGCTCGCAAGTCGACGTATACACATGACGGTTCTGGGCTCGACGCCCCTTGTAGACATATGGCTACATTCACACGACATCCAAAACTGGTAGACACGGCTCGGGGACTGAGTCCAAGAGCAGAGAATAATTTTGAGAAAGATGTGGTTAGATTTATTCGTGGTCTTTCTTCCGCGACTACAACACATGTCCGTACACATGCCAAATTCACACCTCGTTGTTTCAAAAGGCCTACAGTCGATGCCAAGCCTTTGGTACACAATTCCATTACACCTAAAATGGAATACCATAAGTATATTACTATCATTTAAGTAAGTTAAAGGTTAACAGCTCAATTGTTCAAATACTATAAATATTACTTACCATATGAGCAAAACGTATCTCGTACTTGATATTGACTGACGGCCGTGAGCCACAAGCCTGGGTTTATTTCAATTTCAGAAGGGGGTATGAGAATCGAATGATGACCAGAATATACACTGAAATTAAGATATTAATTAAAACATTTTTTTTTTTATTACAAACATAATATAATGATACACAAAAGCATGTTACAAATAACTAATACACACCTGCTTAAACACCACAACGCAAATCCTAAACCACAATATGGATCTAAACACAATGCAATATGTCTTGATGGATAAAGTTCGCATGCTAATTTCATGGATCTACACAATGACGTGACGGCTGCATGGGACATTTTGATGCCGGCTAACATCCCAGTAGTAGAAACACTGTATGTATAAAAACTCACATTAATAACACGAAATCGTACGGTCTTCCATTATTTTCGTAATATACCTAAAGTCTAAATAGGCGAGAAGTTCAGCAGTTGGTGCTCGGTAAGTAGGTACAATTTTTTTCTTTGGCATATCATCAGTGTCCAGGATTATTGGCCAAGACTTCACGTCCACTACATTGCTAGCTTCTTTAGACTTGAGGAGTTTTATGATATTTTGATTGGACAGGACTAAAGTAGACTTGCTTACATCTACAATCATTCTCACTGTCGGTAGAGTAGTCTGAAGATTTTGTGGATGTGGAGGACGTATTGTTACAGGAACAGCGCCTAGAATACAAAAACGTATTAAATATATGCGGTGCATCATATTTAATCATTCTTTTTCAATACGTTTTTGTTTTTTATTAACTTACCAACATACAAACAACCGTAGAACGCACATATGAGATCAATTCCCGGAGGGAAGATAAGTGCAACGTGATCACCAGTGTTCACTTTGGCTCGTTCATTTAACAAGTTGGATACTTTCTCTGCACGTTTATGTAACTGTGAACAAGTCAATGTGGCCGCAGCGCCACCTTTTGCGTTCACCAAAGTAAAGATAATATGGTCTGGATCCCTGATGGCTCGCATTTTCAGTATTTCCGATATGAAAAGATACTAAAAAAAAACATGACCAGAATGAGTGAAATAAATTATTCTACCAAACATTATAAATAATTATGCGGGCCATTCTCTTACAGTTTTGTTCGAATCGGATTCCATGTCAATGATGCCTATATCTCGCCCTTGTGCCGTTGCTAAGCGATTGCCTTGCACTATTGTTCCAACCATGACTGAAGCGGGCCCCACGTCTGAAACAGTGCCGCCGACTAGGCAAAATTATATGAAAACTTATTTACAATTTCCATCCCAACCCACCAAAAAATATAGGTAAAGAAAAATGTTAATAATAGATACCTGAATGCACTTCTCGTGGTTTTGGTAAGTTTGTGACACAAGTGTGAGGACACATCAATACATTAGCTGGATGCAAGTTTCCATCTAAAAATCGTCTCTTGCATTCAGACAAGTGAATACCACCCAATGGCGTTTTCGGAAGATAATTGGGTGGTACTAGCGCTAAACAGTATAAACCAACTTGGTGAATGGAATCGACCGCTTGAAGAACTCTAGACATCCATTGGAAGCTTTCTTCTTCACTACACTCTGGCCGTTGTTCAGCAATAACACATATGCGCTCGTCACGTAGCACTCTTATGGCAAATACGGCGATTCTACCTCTGTATATGAATTTCATTGGTTCCACAGCCAAAACTGTGGCAATAATGTCGTCAGCATTATGTTTACGCCCAGTAACTGTCATGAGACCGTCTCGAGATCCACACACAAATACCAGACCACCAGGTCCGAGAAAGCCAAGAAGCCCAGATCTTGTGTACTCAATCGTATCATTGGTGGGTTTACCATCTTCTCCAATGGGGGCGACTCGGAATGTAGCATTCGATAAACCAGGAAGTCCCCAATAGTTGCACGTAGTTGTGCCAAGTCCGCCCATACAAATTTCTCCAACTTCATCAGTTTTACACATGTAAGGTATGCCATCCATTTTAACTACTACCATTGAACAATTAGGCATGACTTGACCGCAGTCTTGAAGAGTCAATGAAGTAAGTGAGTTTTCTTGGTCCACACGTACGACACCGTAACTCAGACCAGACATGGACAAGACACCACGTCCAGTTGCATTTACTCCAGCTCTTCCCGGTCTAAATGTTGTAAATATAATTTTAGAAACAAATTTTGATTCATTAATGAGTAAACCCAAGAGGTTTACCTTCGAACAGAAACTGTAAGACATTCACTCGATGAAGCACATGGACACAGAGCATCGGGTCGTAAGCCTTTGGATTGGAAAACGGCCAAAAATTGATCGCAAGACGACAGGGACCATGGATTAGCTCCATCACCGACCAATAACAATCTCAATGAACTGAGTACAATGTCTTTATGATCTTTGGTCGCCAGAAGACCCCAATGTAAATCTCGAGACTTAACTACTGCTACACTTGCTGCAAACATTCATAAAACAAATTTAGTACAATTTAATAAATCTTAAAAGATAATAATAATAATAATAATAATAATAATAATAATAATAATAATAATAATAATGATAATGATAATGATAATGATAATAATAATATCACCTCTATATTTAGTTATCATTTGCATCCACGATGCCGGGTTGACTTTCATCAAAGCATATGGAATATAAACGACATGCATGCCATTTAAGATGGATGTTAAAACTGAATGCCAAAGACCAGTCTCGCGTTTAAAATCGAGTACGCACACCATTGTGTCGCCTTCCGTATAATTACAAGCTTGAGTCAAAGCGCGACACTGGTTTAACATGGCTGTGCGACTGACACTCACGCCCATCACAGAACCGTCCTTATCTGTAGTATATTCTATATAAGATGGTGTGTCTTCACCGATATGAGGTGGTGGACACCAATCTTTAGGAGTCTTGGGTAGGTGCTCGGTGACGAACCAATGCAATTTTGGCCAGCCTTTGAACGCTACTACGTCACCAGTTGCCGTCTTTGGTAGACCTTTTAAGCACACGTCCGATGTCAGGGCAACTTGAACGCCGCAGCTCCCCAACAGAAATCCTATTTGTTGTGACCCTGCATCCCGACGAGTTAATGGCACTTCAATAGGCACGGGTACGATACCAGCATATATGCAACCATAAAAAGAGCACAGAAAGTTTAGAGGGTCGCTATTCGGATAGACTAGAGCTACACGGTCACCGTGCTTCAAACACTCTCCGCCACCGTTGCCCTTGACTAGTGGACGATTGAGCAGTGTATAGGCTACTTTGTGAGATCTGCTAAGAAGTTTACCTGAAACAAAGAAATACATACGTGAGTATTTCGGTCATATCCCACATGGAAAAAACTTTACCGTAAGTAAGCGTGACGCTTAATTTTCCATTCGGGTCCAGTACAGTAGCGACGGACGCTTTGAACGTACTCGAACCGTAACGCTGCAACGCGGCTTCCAGATTGCGCGGCAATCCTGATGGCACCTGTAAACAAATAATTAAAATGATCACTATTTGCGTGTAATCCAATTGGTTTTTATTTTATTGTGACTCACGGATAGCGGTTCGCCCAACGCGGGACACATGTACGCTCCTTCCGGTCGAGGCGCATTAGGATCCTTGGGGTTGGCTGCGATTTCTAGTTCCACGTCGTCGTCTTCGTAGAACTCTGGTAACGGCCGTCGTTTCGGTCGCTTCAAAGTATTCAACAGCTGTTGTATCTTTGCCGAAACCTTCCAACGTCCGCTGCTGGACACAGTACCCATCCCATCGTCACTGGACGATTGTCTGGAATCTCTGCTATACCGATTGACTCGGTCGGCGGGTGTATATCTCCTGCCCGACTGCGTGACGTTATTTGTCACGTCCGGAGGTTGAGGGTCTGGAAAAGAAACGGCGCAGGCGGGCGTTGTCAATAAAAAAATATATATTTTTTTTCAAAATAACATTTCCCCTTTTTCTAATAGCTGTTTTAAGTATTACTGTATATAGTAACTATAACTGATGAGAAACTCGTATAAGACTTACAAGGAGGTCGGACGTTGTGCAACGTGTCAGCCACTTCAGTCACTTCGGGCTTATTGCGTTTGATTTTTTCCTGCTCCTTAGGAGGTTCGATAATCGTTCTGGACTCGTCCCAGTAACTGGGAACGTTGTTGCTGCCGGACACTCCACCTCCGGGCGCGCCGTTAGGTATCCTATACATGCGAGAAAATCGCCATCGTAAAAACGCGAATTTCGCGCAAAAAAGAGGAAAAAAATTATTACTTGGTGTGATGGTGATGGTGGTGATGTCTTTGCTGCTGTTGCTGTTGTTGTTGCACCGATTGTTGTTGTTGTTGTTGTTGTTGTTGTTGAGACCCGTGAGGGATCTTGACGGGGTGTGGCGGAGTGTCTCTGGCCGATCCACCGGTACTGCTGGTATCCGCTCCGCTGCTGCGCTCGCGGCCGCCACTGCCGCGGTCAACCCTGACCTCTCGGTCGGCAGGAACTTGATCACCCACGCTATCGTCGTCTGAACTCGAATCTGCGAACGTGCGGCCGCGATGTGAAATCGTATGTATATTTGTTCAACGCAATTGTTACGCAGGTATTTTTAAACGTATTTTTCCGAAATTGTGTACATTTTTTAAAAACATTTAAGATTCCTCGCGATACGTATCTCACATAGTGAATGAAGGAGGCGTTTTTCAAAAACTAAAGTTTACATTACGGAAGTATCTCAGACAAAAAAAATAATAATAAATAAAATGTTTGTAATGAGGAAGTTTTGATAAATTGTACAGATGCTGGAAAAACGAAAAAAACCCGCCTCCGTTGTTCTTTAGAAGAGAATACGATTCTATATATTGATTTGTACAGAACTAAAACCAACCCAAATGTCAAAATTTTTCGACAGAGCGAATAGTCACCAAATGTTGTTGTTTTTCTTAAAGCCACCTTTAAAGTTATACTGTACTACTCACCAGTGTCGTTACGAGTAGCAGCCGAACGGTCAGGACTTCTTGCCATGACCGAGGTGCGTTTACTTGGCATCGGCAACGATGGCTTCGGCCTAGACTGCATAGCAGCCAGAGCTTGTTGAACGGCTTCTTGTCTCACTTCTAAAATTCGAATACGGTTTGCTATTAATATACGAATTCTGGTGTTTTTATATTACTATTGTTTTTTGAAAATTAAATAATAAAAATAAAGTGCGATGAATTATCGAAAAAAATAAACTATAATATACTGGTGGTATATTACCAAAGAAAACTAAAGTCTACACAAGAAGAAAGAATCTTTAACCAAATAAGCATAATAATATAAAATAGCAATATATTAATCGTACAGTGTTTGTAATAACATATACGGCAGTACCGCAACTTACTTTTACTTAAAAAAAGTATTGTTCATTTAAGTTCAATACATACACAACGCTATACATAATTAATTATAGATGAACTAAAATGTTTAATCAGTTTCTAATCACACGATAATAATAATAAAAATAAAATATACTGATTTTGACTTTTAAAATAAAATAAATTCGATCGTAACAAACGAATTAACATCTTATTTTAATCTAAAAATATTGTTCGTTATTAATTATCGAACAACGTTACATATCAGGTTATTATATTAATTATCATCTACATTAAATGTTTCTGCAAGTCTTCAAGACGACAATAATACGTTGTCAAAGCAAGTAGTTCATTTAAATATAAAACATTATTTCTCTAAGCACGCGTTTTGTTCAAAAACTATTTAAAAGTTAAAACCATAGAGTAGAAAATTATAACGACTCACTCGATTTCATATTATTATCATACGAATGACACGGCATAACCAGCTGCATATTGTGTTGTTATTGCATTGTTGACGTAACGTCGCGGAAGTAAATTTTTAAAATTATTTACGGAATATAATGTATTACGTGATATGTACCAAATACGAAATAACATTTTCCGTGTACAACTTATAATATAATTATACTACACTATATATGAGTAAAGGGTAAAAGCTCCTAAAAATAAAAAAAACTATATAAAAAGGTCTAGTTTCGAGAATCGTATTTTAAACGGTTTTAACGATGCGAAAAAATGGTTGTATTATTATACAGTTATAATTATATGCAGTATATTGCAACAACTCGACGAATAATAATAAAAGTTTCCGGTGGAAAGTAGGTGCATACAAATATTTTACGTTTAGCAAATTAGAATGGATGCTGTGTAAGACGGGTTTTATTTACTTAAGAGTTAAGAGTTTAAAGTATTTATTTATAACCATTACCCTAAATATATATATATATATACGAATATATTCCGATATATTTATTAATAATATTTACCGAGCGGTAATTTTAAAAGAAAAATGTACGACTTCAAATTCGTAGTGAACTTCTTCTGCGTTTTTCCTCGAAGGTATATAATATAGTTTGTCGTTGTTTAAATACAGAAAAAGCGAATTTTTAACATTAAATGGATAATAATTAAATTACGTAAAATACATTGATTTGAATTTTTTAAATTTTTACCTTTTAAATGCGTAATTTATAATATTATTTTAAGTAGGTAGAAATAATTGTCGTTATATTCTCAAAGGGAAATAAGTAAATTAAGATTTTGAAATATTAAAAAAAAGGTGTTTTATTTTTATTTTTTTGAAAATATATATAATACGAAGGGCATGAAAGTATATTATAAGATCTACGACCAACAGATGTGCAGTATTTCTTTAGTAATAGTTGTTGCGATGTTCCGCATTTTATTTATTTTCATTCAGAAAACGTTTTAAAAATGGCTGTAACGAAAAATCAATATTACATTTCGTGTAATTACATTATAAAACGTCCGATTTTATCGATACGTCAACTACTAGTATAGTGTAAAAATTACTATATATGTTATTTTTACTTAAAGTTTTATAAAACACAGGTTAAAACCAATTATATGAGTATATACACGTTATATACGATATACATACAATATACGCGCCTTTGACAGTCATCATTTCTTATACATACGTACCACTATTGTAAGAATATTAATTTTGTGTGTGTGTGTGTGTGTGTGTGTGTGTGTGCGTGTGTCACATAACACTAAAATAAGAAAAAAAAAATTTTTAAATGTTCAATTTCGGTTTTATTATCAAAGGACGATAAAGTTTTTGGCGTTAATAATGCGGACTATATAAAAAACGAA
This sequence comes from Slavum lentiscoides, assembly GCA_032441835.1. NCBI lineage: Eukaryota > Metazoa > Arthropoda > Insecta > Hemiptera > Aphididae > Slavum > Slavum lentiscoides. The sequence goes on from CM063715.1 coordinate 14,800,128, forward strand.
TACACCGAAGGATAATAACACGCAATGATCCTTAAACGATCGAGATTTCGTCCCAAATAATATATCCGACCAAAAACGAGGGTGCGTAGGGAAGAGAGGTTTAATGTATTCAACTTCCGTTCGCAGATTGTGTGCAAATTATCACTTTTAATCTTCACGCGCTAAATAATAACAATATTAAAAAAACATAAAAAAATAATAATAATAATAATAAAATAAAAATAAATAATAATAGTGATGGAAAATAATTATGAAAAGTTAAAAATATAATTTTCACGCAAACAACAATATTTCAAGATATAAATATGTCGAGAAACGTGCAAAGTATATGGTTACAGAAAAGTCGAGAGCAGTTTTTTCATCTTTACTTTAATACGTATACATTTTTTATAACACTTTAAACGTTGTCTTTTGAAGAAAAAAAATTAATACCGCGTGTTCTTTGCAACGATCACTATTTTAAGTATGCGTACTTCCGAAAATGAATCAACTCGTAGGGTTGTTTATCTCCACTTACAAAGATTACAATTTGACGGGGTAACCGAGTTTTCAAAAAGCGAAAGAAATATATATATATATATATATATATAATTACGTAATTGCATAAAAAATTAAAAAAACGAAGGGAAAAAATATTTCTGATTATTCTTTAAGATGTCGAGAACTTGCAGCAGTATTCGTTCAAAGAATATAGCGGCGGATGATACAATATACTATATATTGAATTCATTTCTGAAGTAATATAAAATGATCATAAAATATTTTATTGGAATAAATAATAAATGTATTATAAATGGATGTATAATTTTTTTTTTTTTTTTTTGTCAAAAAATTCTGAGAAAATAGATTTTTTGCTAATAATCACTATACTTAATATATTATAGAAGGCTTTATTTTACACATATAATTAGATAATATATATCTGTACACGTGTATAATATTTCATAATACAATATGTACTTTATGTATAAATAAATAAAAACCGCGCGCAATGAGTTCAAGTGAGGATATTAAATATAATATACATATATTTTTTGAACATTATCGATTGGAGAAGAGTCCCAGAATAGTAATTAGGTATAACCGGCATAACGCGAAGAAAAGAAGAGGATGAGAGAGAGGGGGGTAACTGAATTATTACATATACAATTGTTGTGTAGATCACGACACCATAAACCTTTTAAAAGTCCTTTGGGATATTTTTTACTATTACGTATACATATGTAGGTACCTACCTAGTTTAGGTGATTTAAGCGTTTCTTTTTTTCTCTTTGTAATATTTTATAGGTTAAGTTAGTTCATAGTTGTATCGTTTCTTTAATAATTGTAAGTAATTTTTAGATCTCTGCGGATAATTACGTTTGTCACGCAGAAACATAAAGGGGTACTTATAGTTTTTTTGTCTTCTGTTCCGTAGCTGACGACGAATGATCCGTATATCGAGCCCTAGAGAGACACCCTCGGACACACTTGCACGCTTCAATATGCATGGCGTCGGTTATTTGAAAAACGTACAGCACTATATAATATAACACATATATGCGCTGTGCGAAAACATCGTACACTTTTTTTTGTTTCTCACGATAAAGTTATAATAATATACGATTATTAAAAATTTTTTTTTAAAAAACAATACGGTGGTTTTCGTTATAATATATAGTATATATTCTTACATATACTTAAATATTATTATACGTGTGCAGTGCTAGTACGAGTTTCCCAGTCGCTCATATATTTTATGCCGTTCCTTTGTGCGTTATAAAAGTCAGACAGGCGTGTCGTATGACTACTACGTATACACGTATACACGCGGAATTTTTATATATTATTCAAAGGAACTTCTCATATGTATTATAATAATATATGGAATAATACTTGTTAGTTGGCGTTTTCTGCAAACACGATTAAATCACGCATCGCCATCATTCGTATGTATATAATATTATACGCCTACTACAAGCATGTATAATATATAAACATATGTGTAATAATACTTTGCGCACTAATCCTCCACGCTGCAGACACACACGTCAAAATTCATACATACATAATGTGTTACGTATTAGACTAAAAAAATTCGAATTAATTTCGCGGTCATACAAATCATTCGTATATACAACAGAATAGAATGATTATTTTTATCACGAGCCGGACTTTTTTTTTTTATTCGCACATTCTATATTTTATTGTAAATTTAATCATTTGTTTCTATTATTATTCATTATCATTATCATATTAGTTATTCGATATATCAACTTGTAAAAGGTAACCTACGATTATATAAATTCTCTTGGAATATACTTTTATGGGAATTAACACGTGTTAGATTTTTAAATCCGACAAATACGAGTACAGTAGTAATAAGCGTTTAAATTTAATACACATTTTTATACACGCTTTATCATAAACGTGAAAGTCTGCTACAATAATAAAACGTCCCTTCTACGCGTAGTTATAAACACTATAATATAATTAAAAAGGTATATATACCATTGTTTTCACTGAACTACGCGCATAAAATAACGACTCGTCCCTATGACCAAATGTTTAAACAATAATTATTCATAAATATTGAATATTTTATATTAACAATAATAAAAAAGTCTTTTCATTTACTTATTAGTTATTTTAGTCCGACAAGATAGCGTTGAAAAAACAATCATTGGTTACCGCTGAAAATCGAGAGTCTATATTTGTTTCGAGGAGTAGCCGTCGAGTAGAGACATATAATTTTGAAAATATGGTCTATGATTGCTGGCTTATGATGACAGAAAAAAATCACTTTGTGTGTGTGTGTGTGTGTGTGCGGAACAACGGAAAAAATGTGAATTTTTCGTTGTTGAATACGTGTCTGAATTAAAAAACTTATACATTATAATCGCACAGATGAGTAGAAATATAAATATATATATATATATATACATATATATTAATATAGTCGAACTGCTATTCAACGGAACTCTTTACATAACGATTTTTAATTTATGGAACCGTGAAACTGTATTTTGTATTCTGTATTCGGTAAAAAATGCGGGATATATCGAGAATGGAGAAGGCGCACGGAAGACGATGAAGAACAAGACGCAAACAAGTGTACCACGTCGTCCGACCACTAATGAAGTTATGGCTGCATTCGATAGTATGCATTCGTCGTGGGTTTCAGCATACCGAAAATGAAATCTTTAATTCCGCAAACATTTTTGTAGACAAAACCACAAAACGCGGTACGAATACGTAATTCAACAGAATAGCAGGCAGTTCATAGGCAACAAGGACTGAAAAAAATTGTTAAGGTATTATAATATTATCAATATTATTTATTATTATAATATTGTTATTCGCGTACCTTTTGTACAGTAAAAACACGAGTTTTTTAAGTGAAAAAAAAAAATGTATTTCTTTTTAATGGAATTCCTATTTGACGATTTTTTTTCTTTCAAAGAACCACCGAGTTCGTTAAATAGAAGGTTCGACGATTGTATATAGCAAGTATAACAATATTAGAAGATTATACTATTTTATACATATATTTAAAGTAAAAATACAAAAAAATAAATAAATAAAACGTATATAGTATTATTTCTATTTCGCGGATCGATTCACGCTTATTGATTAGTGAAATAATGAAAATAAAATCAAAACGAAAAACATATATGTATATTATATAATGTACAGTAATACGGAAACGTCCGTTCGATGCGTTTTCGTCGCGCGCGTGATGATGACCTATGCGATGGCGATGACAAGAGCGAAGGAAATAAGAGCCGTTCTCGGATGGATTTTCAAAGCTATTGTAATACGTATATACATATATATCTATGGAGAGGTTATATAGCAGTTGCACTGCACTGGCTGGCAAAGAAATCTCTATAATATATACAGCTCTTCACGCGTCGAGTGTCTAGTAGATATATTATAATACGTATGCTGATGAACACTCGGCGTGTGCGGACGCGAGAGTCTGTACGACGCGTTGTTCTTTTTTTTTTGTGTACGCGTCGTTTAAAAAAAAAAAAAAAATTAATTTTTTTTTTCGCCTCCGAATAGCGTTGTTTATTTTCGTTTCGATATATACCGCGCGTGTATATACACCACCCTGTCAGCGAAATTCACTACCTATAGTATTGCTATACAGCAGCAGCGTATATAATAAAACGAACGGGCGGCACTCGATTTCATACCGATTTATCTGTACACACAGCGCATTGCGACCTCGTACTAGGAATCGTACTATTTTTTTTTTTTTTATATATAATACGCGATGGGTACTTTATACAGTGTACAGCTGTATACAATAAGGAAGAAAAATCGGACGAATAACTCGAATACACATCCATATGTATCGATCAATCATTAAACGTTTGATATACGCGCGCGCAAAAATAAAAATAAATATTATATATTATACTTACTACCATACGCGCATATGTAAATGTGAGATTTTACGGGAATATATTATACTCTTAGGTATATTTCGTATTTGTCGTTTAAATTCTGCTGAATCATTCCCACGCACGTTGAACGCGCCGCAGCAGTGCAGTAATTTAATACAATCGTATACACATATATATATATATATATACGCACACACGAAACCCCGTTTTTATCCTTTACGCGCGTATACGTAAAACGCGGTAAAAATAAAAAAATAAAATAAATACGACGACAAACTTCGAAAATTTTCCTCGCGTTAGCCTGTGGGGCACTATAAACATTCTTCACGAGTCATTGACCGATAATAATAATAATAATAATAATAATATACACTACTGTTGCACAGCGCACATAATACGAGTATACTTGCCGCCGCAAGTATAGCGCGTTGTTTTTAATGTCGATAACTATATTATATATCCGATGATTTCGAAAATAAATATCGCAAATTACATTACAATATTTATATATATATATATAAAATTGCGCGTTCACGAGGCTGCAGACGGATCTCATTATTATTATTATTATTATTATTATACTTTCGACAAAAATTCGTCGTATATCGTAAGATAAATATTAAAATAATCGCAACGTATATATTATATTAATTATCCGCAATTTCTCTAATTTATTTATTTATTTTTTTTATTATCATATTTTACTTGTTCGGTATATTATAATATGTGAACAAAAAAAATCCATTCCGCAATTTCATTGTACGCGTGATATAAGTATATAATATGTTTGACGTATTTAAACGAAAATTGTATACATGCGAGTATATTTACGGATATACCAAAGACGCAAATTTAATTAATTTATACTTACTGGAGTTATAATTGAACTCGAAACAAATTTATATTTACTATCCTAAGAATTTAATTTAGCAATTTCGTATATAGGTATAGGCAGTGATTAAAACCTGCGCACTACATACATATACGTATTTGCGTCCAGGTATACGCTGTTGTGATTAATACGTTTAGGGTTACTACAATTATAACTGATAGTGATGTTAAAACGCAACAGCGAATAAACTTACTACAATAATATTAGTTAATTAGAAATATTATTGATAAGGTTTCTGTAAAGAATTTTCGTGTCGAGATAACATCCGCAATTATGTTTCGAATTTGTAAAATAAATGGATTTCACATCGACTCCGTTGTTAATCCAACTCCCTCCCTTCCCCACTTCCGAGTAAAAAACTCGACGTTCAGAAATATACGACGTTAGCAAGTTAATTTTAGTGTATTAAATCTACTGCGCGTTTCTATACATGGGTGATAATTGAATTTTAATAATAACATGAGCGACTATATATATATATATATATATATATATATTATATATCATTCAAGTCGCAGATACACATTGTCGACGGGATTGATACTCGGATATAAATATGTATACACGCATCGGATGAAACAAAACTGAGTTCGACGTCTCATAATCAAATACAGGATATTAATATATTATATCCGCGAGATTTATTATTTTCAACGGCAAGTATAGGTGTAGTATTTCGAGCGTCGTAAATAAAAGAAAATAATTCGTTTCAATTTTGTAACACGCGGTGTTTTCTCCCTCTCGTCAGACGCGCGTATTTTTTGTTCAACATTTAAAAAACGGCTTACGTTCCCCGGCGCATTTCCCGCGGCCACGAATTACTATTATTATTATTATTATTATTATTATTATTATTATTATTATTATTATTATTATTATTATTATTATTATTATTATTAATGGAACTTGGTGAATTACGACGACGAGCTGTTGTGTTTCGCGTATACATAATTATACGATTACGGATATTTTCAAAGTGCAATTTCATTGTCGATTTATTACACGGGATATTACACGCGTACAGTTCAAAGTCATTAGGTCTCCGCGTACAAGAAAAAAAAAACATAAATAAAGAGTAAATAAATAAATAATAAAGCGTAGTGTACCCATACTGTATATGTATAATTTGGTGGTTTTTTTTTTTTTTTAATGAATGAAACGCAAGTCGTGCGCGAAAATGTCTTAACGGATATTTATGCGTATAGCCGGATGGTATACAGCCAGCTGTGAGAAGAGGAGAAGCGGTCGTGTAAAACGAAGGCAATGACGAGTGATGCTGTTCGAATATTCGAGAACATAATGCGTATTTTGCTATATAAGGCTTAAAAAAAACTTATAGAGGTGAGTACAAAAAAAGGTAGCGAACCGCGGGGTGTTGTGGATATCGCTTAAGTGAATTTTACTTGGATAAAAATTTTAGAGTTTTGTTTTTATTATAAATTTGAAAGCAACGATAAATCATTGCATTCGATAAAACGATTCTGAGCGGAGTTTCGGTGTAATACACTCTGTCTATTTTTTGTAAAAAAAATTAAAGTAATATATTATGTCTGACGTCGTGTCCAAATTTCAAGTAAAAAAATTCAAAATTAACTATTTTATGTATGAAAAACCACAAAATCTAAAAAAAAGCGTAAAATTGAATGAAACTTTTTTTGAAGTTGTATAGTACACAAAGATACAATTTTGTTGAAAATTTCGAGACAATAGAATGATTATTTTCGAAATTATAGCGAAAAAACTGTACGTGATATTGACGAAATCCCATTTTTAGCGGTTTTTCGTAATTTTTCTGTATAGTTTATCGCGTCGCGTTAAAAAACTACTACTGAGAAAGTCGAAAAATATGACCTCTCTATAAAGTACCATCACGATGTGATTTGCTATCAGAAAAGGTGCTACACGAAAAGATCGGAGCACTCCTTCTGGTCGAAAATCTGTACACACAGGATAGAAGAAAAAAAATAAACATCATTGTAAAACCACTAGATCCCACGCTCCGCTCAGAATCTAAAAAAAGAAAAGTTACGCGATGTGCGAATCGCCAAAGAGTTGATAAAAAATTAATATATTATTGTAACTGGAAGAAAAATCAGGACACAGAAAATATCTTAAGAAAACCGCAACAAATAATATGCGCGTAATAAACTACGAGTAACTATATATAATATAAATTATGTAATAAAATATAGACTAAATTTAAAAATAAAAAATAAATTAATAAAAAAATAAAAAGGATATGTAAAAAAAAAATTAAAATTAAAATTAATACTCGTGAATAATAAAAAATCAAAAATTTTTTATACGTATAATACTCATTGGCAGTACAGTATATTTAAGTATACATTTATTTATATATATATGTATATTTATTGTTTATATATATATATATACATATACAGATTTTTTTTATAAATTATGTGTACGAGAACTACAGCGGACGACATTACGGAGTGTTGATATATTTTCACAATATATAAAATAATATTTTATATTGTTTAAAATCGAAACGACCGACGGTGTACCACAGCGCATACTTTATTACGTTATCGCGGCGTAGCGGTAGTTCCAGGACCGGCTTAAGTGAAAATAGTTGTTTACGCAAATCGAAAATTCTCGTCGCTTCTAAAATAATTTCCAGCCTCCCTCGGAAAATAATAAAATAGCGTAGACATTTATATAATTCTACGCTTAACGAATTTATTACTTTTCGTCCAAGCTTAATATTTTAAACTTTGACAGAATCGTAGTAGAGAATCATCTCGTTTCGTACGTATTTTCAATTTGTTATACAATAATAATTGATAAATATATAGCGCGCTGGAAGAATTATTTAACGGTTCATTTAAAATACATTCAAAGTACTCAAATTCACTACGCATTATATATGTATATATATATATTAAAACGTAATTTATCAATGGCGTTTTTTTTTTGTAAAATATTCGCGAGCATTTTTATTAAAACGCTTTCTAGCTATAGACCTTGAACCGGCTCCAGGGAGAGGGGTTTTCGCAGTTTTTTGCTAAACATTTTATATAGTGCGTCTATAGAGTACATATATAAAAAGAAGAAAAAAACTAGCTGACGTTCGTTGATCCTGTGAAAATATACATAATAATACCATACGACGACTACTGCTGCTGCTGCTGCTGCTGCTGCTGCTACAGAACATCAATGATGCAGGTAATTTTTGGTTTCCGAACTGGTTATTCCTCCAGTACGCGCGCATGCGAGAAACGGATTCACGACGGCGACGACGGTCTGCCGCGAGCAGAAAACTGTAGGTCTATTGTATATATTATATAATATCGCGTAGTTGATGCTTTTATATAAAATAATATTATACGAGACCGCGATGTGTACAGGGTGACTTTTTTTTATTTTTTATTAAGATTATCCGCTAATATTTTTTTAAACGAATTTTATTTGTTATTGTACTGTTATTTATTTATATTGTCATTTAAAAATCAAAAGTGCATGATTATAGTTAGGTATATATATATATATATATATATAAGGAAGAGCGGTAAAAATATTAAAATTATACAAAAGTATATTATATATACATTGAAATGTGTAAAAAACATTTATAAAAAAAAAAAAAAAGGATAACACATAAACGAAATAAGCGTATGAATCATTCTGCAGTGTGTATATACAGACGGGTGTCATCGTTTCGGCGAGGAGAGGTCCATATATACGTATTATATAAAAACGGGGCGATATGTCTGATTGGAGGAGAGAGAGAGAGAGAGAGAGAGAGAGACAGCACATATTATTATAATATTCGAGCGCAAAAAACTCTGTTACGAACATCGATAATAAATCGGTGTACTCGTATTCCGCAAAAAAAAAAGTTTTTTTCCAATATTATTATTTTTAACTGCGAGTCGGTAATAAATCAGAAACGCGTATACATATTGTACACATCACGCGCGTATTGTGTGTATAATTTTCTGATAAGCGAGGAAAAATAAAATATTGTGACATTATAATAACTATTTAGTATATCGAAAGGGCCGAATTTCGCGGCAAAACGAAACGTTTCGAAAAAAAAATATTTACCTTCCAAATTTTTTTTTTTCTGAATACTGTTATACAATAAAATAATTATATTGGAGACGGAGAGAGAGAGTGAGTGGAAAGGAAAAATCCGATGGTCGTCGATCTCGCGAACATTACACGATGATTGCGGTGTATCCGCGGGGATCGTTCAAATATAGAGACAAACGATGATCGCGGGGGCGGGCGGAGAAAAAGACGTGCGCCGCCGAACTCGCGTCGTGATCACAGCTATAGGCAGCTAGTGCAGTCGTCGCGCGGTCGTGCGCAAAAAAGCCGCCGCACATATCACGTGATGCGGCGATTCATAACGGGAATCGGATAGCAGCGCAGCAGCACGCTATGGTGGCGGACACACTCGCGCATAGGTACACGTCCGGTATACAAAGCAAAACATTTTGTACCGCATACCGAAATCGAGAAGTGTAGTAGAAAACGTATAATTTCCATAGACCTTATATACTTAGTATTAATTAGCTGGTCTATGATAATTTCACATTATTCAAAGGTCTAATGAATGTC